>JBAMHW010000009.1:26846484-26864910 GCA_037177495.1 Rhadinocentrus ornatus | reverse complement strand
TGTGTGTGTGTGTGTGTGTGTGTGTGTGTGTGTGTGTGTGTGTGTGTGTGTGTGTGTGTGTGTGTGTGTGTGTGTCATCATACAGACCAAGCCAAGCACAGCTAGCACCAGTTAACAAGGTGACATCTTTAACTAAAGCACAACCCCCACCAGATTTGCACTATCTCTGTCAGAAAGCAAAAGGAGATGTGCCAAGGGATGTGTGTCTCACCCTGCAGCTATACAGCCTCAAACACACACCCCTCCAAGGCAGCCTTAATGCTCTGTTCTCTACTTGCTCTCTAGCCTAACACAATGCCACTGTGAATGCTGTTTAGTGAGCTGCAACACTGAAACTGGCAGGTTGATGATACAATTCAGTCTGACTGAAAGTACCTTCTCAGAGCAACTCCTGAAATGATTCCCTCTGCATGCTAAATTATGTCGTTATTTTCCAACTGGCATCCAGTTTTCACTTTATGTCTGTGCTACAGAACAGCTGCAAAAGAGGGAAATTAGATCCAAAAGAATATTTTTGTTTTTATTTGTCGCTTATTTGTCCTGTTATTATATGATCTGCCTGCATGAAGAAGTTGTTTTCAGTTTTATGTTTCTTGTTTGTTTCTGTTTGCTTTGGTTTTAGCACTGAGTTACTTTTGTCTGAAAAGTGCCATATAAATAAAGTTTGGTTTGATTTTCCCATTTTCTTGATAAGCAAGTTCTCTTTACTCAAAAGAAAAATAGTCAATAATATCCAAAATATCCCAAACACACAACTAAATTCTGTTTCCTTTTTTAGAGCCAAAACACTCCCTTCCATTGCAAATTTAATGCGATGAGCTGTGTTCCCATGGTAACAATCAATGGTCCTGCTGACCAGTTTCTCTTTATTACAGAAGAGAAAAAACTAACCTCGTGATTTGTAGTTTTCTTACAACACTGATATGGAAGCAAAGAGTTTTTACAAAGTGTTTCCTGGTGGAAAAATATGACAATGAGGAAATTCTTAATTCACTTTCTCTTGTGTCAGCTGTAAGGCTGACTGATGAGTTGGTATCATTTCACTTCACCACACCACATTTTCTGGACCTGCATTTTTTATTTACTTTCTCTTTCTTCTTTTTTATTTATTTATTGGTGAATATTCCCAGAAAATGTTTTGTCTCGAAATCGGAAATCATTTTTTATCTTGAATGTGAGCTGAGCCACATTTTGAGTCTGAGTGATCAGGTGTGTTTTTCTATTTTGAAAAGAGTCTTGATTTGCCCAGAATTCATGGCGGCTTTTTGTTAAATCAGCCTCTGATCTCCAATTTTTCTAGGCCAATCAGCAACATTTTTGTGGCCGATATTGTAGCTGCTGCTGATCTTAGTCTCTGCACATTTTACATTTTCCTGCAAACCGTACAAAGATGAATGATTATTATTATCATTATTTTTCCACTTTTGTAAAAAATTGCTTTTCAGCTTCTTTCACAGGCAAAGAAAATCAAAACCAAAGAAGATTAATATTTGTTTTCTGATTTTATCTCAGTACACGGTCAAAGCAGCAAGACTGATAATGAACAGCGACATTTGAGTGTTCTGAGCTTGCCAATCGTATCAAAACCAACAAATTCAGACACACTCATCTTGTTTGTGAAGTGGTTAAAGTATAGAGAAAGTCAAGCGCATGCACACATAGAACAAAAGCAATTTGCAAAGGGAAGCTGCGTGAAGCAGCCTCCTTATGTAGGATTACCATCTAAATTTGGGTATGTGCTTTATGTCTGAGTGTGCCCTGACTTCTCTTTTCTACCTCAGCTCAGAGCTGCATAAAAATCCATCCGTGTCAGACTGAATTGGAAGAGCAGCTAATCAATAGCGAGTCGATGAAAATCCCCTCTGATGCTCAACCAGCGGTTATTCCATAATGCAACAACATTAGTGTGAGAAAAGGTTCATTGCTTTGCCAACTGGCACCTCTAAAAGCTCATGACAGTTTGGTCAAGAGAAGGCAAGGAAAGCACAATCTATTCAAAATCACATTAGAGGTTTGATGTGTAAATATATACATATATATATATATATGTATAAAAGATTAGTTTTGCTGATATTCTCATTACAATGTTGATTATTTTCCCATTATAACTTTTCATGTTTTAGATGTTTTCTTCTCCTTAAATAAATTCATGTTGAGGTATTTTGAGACAAAGACTGATGAGTTAAAACTGGAAATTAAGCTGTATGCAGAGAAACATGTTGGAAACGTAATAGATAATTCACTGAAGTGAAAAATCTTTCGAAACAATGGAGGGACTATGATGCAGCCTATTATGCTAGTAAACATTCGGCATTATTACATAATTACTGCAAGATAAATGACTGCATTAAGCCCAATGACCTTTTTGCTTGCTTAATGGTTTTTTTAATCCATCCAACTAGGGATCCTTTTAAAGGGCAAGAGGCTAGAGGGGTCAGTCAAACTTTAGTCAATGCATTCATCAAGCTAGTAATAATTTTCAGCTCCGAGTGGTAATTAGAATTTTACCAGCTTTAATAACTTGCTATGATTTTCAACTCAGTACCAAGAAAAAACTTATTTTTAGAAAACAGGAATTCACATATAAACCTAATCATCAACACAGCGGTGCATTAGCATAAGTGTGTGAGATGCTTCATTCATGATTTTTTCATCTGAATATTTTGAGGAAATAAGAAAGCACCTGCTCTGACCAGTAATAAGATGCCGCTCTGTTAACACCTTATTGTGGCCAATTCCCATCCATAACCTTCCATATAACGTTGTTACTTTCCAACCCTCCCATCGTCCAGACTTTCCAGCTGGATGGCTTAATTGGAACCATTTCCACTCATAATACAGCAGCCCCAAGGGAGCTCATTATAGAAACTATGTCGACACACCTCAGCCATTCTTTGGCCACCCCCTCGTCAAGGTCCCATGGTTCAGCCCAGTGGCAAATACAGTGGGGTTTCCTTCATCCTACAGGCTATTGATCACCATTAGGAAGGAGAAAAGTCATGCTAGCTGTGATGCATGGCTGCTTTAGTGTGTGTGTCTGTGTCACTATGGCCTGTATACGGGGAGCTACAGAGATGACTCACTTTTCACCCGATAAAACTGAACTAAAAGGAAGATTATAATGGTCGTTGCAGTCGTGGATGAAAGATTAACTCACTGAGGGCTACAAAAAAGAATTTTCTTGGCTACATATATCATGATTTAAACCATCTGTCCATTTTCTATATATTGTGTTATACCAGTTTGGGTTTGTAGGGAAATAGTTTGAGAATCCACTCAACCACCACACCTGCCTCTTTTTGTGAACTTTTGTTGGTCTCCATAGCAAAAAGACAAGATCATTCAGATGCACCAGAATGAAGAAATTTATATGTACAATTACAAAGCTTTTAACTGACCCCCCCCCCCTTTTACATTGTTTCCATGGTGCAGCTCTGTATTTCCAATAGATCAGGCTATGCACAACCACATATCACAATCCATTTTTCAATTAAAAAAAAATCTTAGTTTTTGTGAGCAAGGTAGCACACAGATATAAGCAGTGAGAACATGTCTGTTTCATTTGACTCATGAAGTTTGTTTCCTATTATTTATTGGTTGATAAAGAGCACGTTTTCACGGATGCCTGCACAGCATATATGTATCTGAAACTTGCTTGTGGATTTGGTGATGCCATTGTGGGTGAAGGCACGCCACCTGTCACCACCATTCTCTTTATCTCAGCAAAGTCATTGCTTTGTTGAGTCAGTGACACCTCTGCAGTGAGCAGACACACAGTCGCTGTGTCAACACTGTTCTGTTGGTGTCATCTTTCTCTGCCCTGGGGTGCTCTTTGAATGCGACTACATTTCTGAATACAAGCAGAGTCGAAGGACAAATAATAATAGCAAGTGATAAGCAATGATTTAAGATGCCAGCACAGAGCAGATTATAAAGGATGTGGTTGAAATGTCAAAGATGGCTTCTTTTTTACAGTTTAGATGGACATTATGCTGAGTTGCTGCTTTGTTAATGATGCATTTATCATCCCTACTCCTTTTTATAAGAGAATGGTGCTTTATTATGGTTTTCAATAAATGCCATTTGTGTGGAAGAGATATACTGGACATGTGCTGAACTCTAATGAATTCTAATGAAGAATTTGACAAAATTATTAAAACCAATGTGCAATTCATACATTCATTCATTCATTATCGATACCGCTTTATCCATTAAGGGTTATGTAGAGCTGAAGCCTTACCCAGCAACAGGTGAGAGCCAGGGTACACCCTGGACAGGTCACCAGTCTATCGCAGGGCCACTATGCAATTCCAGTTCCAAAAATTTTGGGATGCTGTGTAAAATACATTGATTTGCAACATAGTAAACTAAAATGTTGTGCATAATAGAAGCTAGAAAGCCTATCACATGTTTAAAATGAGACATTAGCTCATTTATAATTTGATCCTAGCAAAATAACTTGTTTCAAAGCCTGCATACCTAATTATTTGGGAGTGTATTTGTGCCTATGTAACTGGCAACTTGGACATATGTAAATCGATAAATACCGATTTTAGAGCAGTATATGCTTCTATCCTGATGATGACATTTTCAGAAAAGCCCTAATATTTCAGCAAAGCAATGCTAAACTGTATACTTTGTCAATTACAAAAGAATTGCTTTACTGTAGCAAAATTAACAAATATTTTTCATGAAATAGTTAAAAAGCCTCACTTTAAACATTTGATATGTTTTCCATGTACTATTGTAAATAAAATATTGGTATATGATATCTACAAACCAATGCATTTTGCTTTTAGTCACATTTTTTCACAGTATCCCAAACTTTCTGGAAGTGGGATTGTATTTAAGCTGCTGCTTAAAGTAATTTTATATTAAATATAAAGAATAACTGAACTGTTTGGAGGTTATTCATGAGATACGCTGCATAAGACCTTAACAACTTGATTGATTCAAATGTGTAGCAAGGATGGGAAATAATAATAATAATAAAGCCACTCATTATAAAAACTATTAAATGAGTCAGTTAGCTGTCTCCTGGGGGCTGCGTTTTATTGGCAGGTTCAACACTAATGATAGCTTGCCAAAGGAAAATCACATACAGCAACTCCCTGACAAATAATGAGAAAACCAGAGATGGGCATAATGTAATTGTTATGTGGCAGGTTTTTTTATCGCTTTTTTTCTGCCTCTGCATCACCCATACTTTAAAAAAAAAAAAAAAAGTTTTATTAATCCAAGAGAAAGCACTTCACTTCAGCACTGTGTGTGAATGGGTGAATGTATAATGTATAATGTACAGCGCTTTGGATAAAAGCGCTATATAAGTACGGACCATTTACCATTTACCATTTACTTCAACTTCACACAAGATGCTACACTTGACATCTCAGAGCCATGCCAGTCATGATGTCGCTCTGTCTTTCACAATGCCTCATCTCTCTAATCTGAGAAATGCCATCCACTATATGTTATTTTTCAGCAGTCTACACTCTCAGATATTAGATTTTCATTTTCACGGCTGAGGCATTTCAGGACAAGTCCGAAATATTTCCATGTAATTCAGTTTATATGATATTGGCCTAATTTTTATTAATTGCAATATCCTTCTGGGATTTTCATTCATTTAATTTCATTTACAAGCTCCTTACACTGCTACATCTTTCTGATCTATTGTGAAAAAGCAGATACAAGATTCTTTCTCAGAGAAGCTTAATCTTGTCTTGTCAGTAACTTCCCAGCTCAAACAAAACTCTCATCTGCATTGTTCCTGCATTGGATCAAATCCCCCTGGTTTAATTAGCAATAATCAGATTCATAATAATATATATTTTCCTTCCACAAGGGCATATAATTGGGGGATTTCAACTTTGGTGAATCTTTCATCAGACAAATCCATGGTCTAGCCCTCATTAAAGAACTCGGAGCTAAGTAGATGGAGAATGTTAAAAGTCTGAAAGGTGCAGTGGAGAGTTGAACATCTATACTCCCACTGAGGAAGCTGGCTTTAATTAGCTAATGAAACTGGGAGCTCCCCCTGCCAACCTCTGACCTTATGCTAAAGTATAATAAGCCTGTTCACAGTGTTAGGCATGTCACCGTTGAAATTGTTATGTCCAGAAAACATGCAGACCACAACATTTTTTTTCTGATTTTGTTTTTTTTTAACCTGTCCTGTCCAGCATCATAGCAAGCGGAATGATAGTCTGGTTACTACATTGTGCCGAACAATTTTGCTTTGCCAAAGGGAGGATTATGGGTATAAGAGTCCTCTTGATAGTCTAATTCATTTATTTATTTATTTACTGTTATTTACTTTGGATCATGGAATCTATGTAATCTTGCTAGACCTAACCGGAGGGGATAGAAAAAGAAAGAAGACAGCAAAATGAAGCTGAAGGGAAAGCAGGAAGAAAAAAGAGGAGACAAAAACGTCAGACAGAAGACAACAATTCTTTAATCCACACTGTCACCAGACAACAAACTGCTACAATTGTACATAAACACACCAGAAAATTTTCTACTGCTTTTACAGAAAAACAGAGCTGCCAGTGATTAACAGTTTTTAAATAATGACCAAATCAAAAAGACATGTCACAAACATATCACAACACTAAAAAGATACAAACTCTGCAAAAAAAAAAAAAAAGATCTCTTAGTGTATAAACCCACTGGACAACTCAGTGACTGTGTCGGCATGCAGAGTATGAGGAATAAGGAGTGATCAGTGATGAGGAGTGATGAGTGAGATCATGCAAATGCAACCACGCCTCTAAGGAGGCTTGAGGCAGACTAGGGCAGCCCAGAGACCCAGGCCATCAGTAGCAACCCCGGCATACGAACCCAAGCTACCCCACCCCGAAGATGACCCCAGCCCCATCCGGAGGGAGAAGAGAGCCCCAGCCAGAAAAGCCATGGGACACGCCCCTAACAAAGGTCAAAAGTCTGTAACATAGTCACTGAGATAAGAAGGCCTCCGACAGGTCCGTGCGGGACGGGGTCCCAGCTGGAGAGGTCTAGCTAGTGGATTGAGTTCTGGCAAGCCCGCGGCAGGGTCCTCCGGTTGCTCATTCGGAAAATCCCGATCCTCTCCTAGGGAACCTGGGTCAGGTGTGGCTGGTCGATCAGAGAGGAACGGGGGCGCCACCTGCCTAAGACGGCTTGCATGAACTGAAGACAACTTGCCAAGTGCGCCCTGAGTCCATTCTTGAGAGTCTGGTTAAACCACTCCATGGTGCCAGCAGGTAGCACTTCAGGCCACTTGGAGTGAAGGTCGTAGACCACCAGGAGGAAGCGTTGGTGTTGGGGCAGGTCATTGAGTTCACCACGGATGTCGTGTTGGATGTGAGTCCAGGGCCTTGGTGGCCAGAGCAGGGGTTGCAAGGGCTGAGACGGGGGTGGGCCCGTCTTCCCACTTGTCAAACAGGCTAAGCAATCTTTCACCATTGTCTCAATGTCCCTGTCGATGCTTGGCCACCAAACTAGACTTCTGCACAGCTGTTTGAACTTGACAACACCCAGGTGACCCTCATGTTCTATTGCCAAAACGTGCGCCCTCAAGACAGTGGGAATGATAGTGTACAGTACCCTCGCCACACAGATGTCGTTCCAACAAGAGAGGTCATCTCGAACGCAGTAAAAGGGCACCAGTGCTTTTGAAACCTTGGTAGGCCAGCCCTCATGGATATAAGTGCAGAGCTGGGTGAAAAAAGGGTCCTGGGCAGATACAGCCTGGAGCTCCTGCACGGAAATGGCTGTCTGGAGGGGGTGTGCAGCATAAGTACCAGCTCTGGCTCTAAGGGGTCCTAAATGGCGTCCTGTGCAGGGCTGATTGTGGCTCAGGAGACCAGGTCTGCTACCACGTTCTCCCTGTCGGGTGT
This sequence comes from Rhadinocentrus ornatus, assembly GCA_037177495.1. Classification (NCBI taxonomy): domain Eukaryota; kingdom Metazoa; phylum Chordata; class Actinopteri; order Atheriniformes; family Melanotaeniidae; genus Rhadinocentrus; species Rhadinocentrus ornatus. The sequence continues at coordinate 26,857,030 of JBAMHW010000009.1, read as the reverse complement.
GAACTGTGTGGTAAAATTATATGCCTATAGTCTCTTGGATCACCAATAAAGGCGCAGGGGCCTGTGACCTGATCCAGTTGTGACCAACAGAACTGTGAGGGCCTGGTGGTCTGTTCGTAACGTGAAGTGGCACCCATACAGGTACATATGCCACCTCTCACATGCCCAGACACACGCCAGCGCTTCCCTTTCCCCGACTGAGTACTTCTCTTCAGTTGGAGTAAGGGACCTTGAGGTGAACACCACCAGGCGCTTGGTACCCTGTTAAAGCTGGGAGAGGACAGCACCGACCGCAGTGTTAGAGGCGTCACAGGTAACAAACGTCGGACTCTGTATGACAAAATGGGCAAGCATCGGTGGGAAGGTGAGCTGCATTTTGAGTTGGCGGACTGCAGCAAACCATGCAGGGGTCCAAGACCAGGGACCATCCTGTCTAAGAAGGGCACGCAGAGGCGCCATGGTTTGTGAATATTGCGGAAGAAAACGTAGGTATTAGGCCGTCATCTCCAGAAAGGATGACAGATGGGCAGGAGAATTAGGCTTGGGTAGCCGCAGGTGTGCTTTGTCCATCTGAGAAATTGATGATGAAGACGATGCTTGTAAAGATGGTGGTCATGATCTTCTAAATGCAGCTGGGGCTGCAGCCGAGCTTAGACCAAAAGGCATGCGGGTGTAATAGAAGACCACCAAGTGGGTCATGAAAGTGGTGAGGTTGCGGCTGTCCAGGTGTAAAGGAACTTGTAGATAGCCTTGGGGTAGGTTAACCTTGGAGAAGACCCTTGACCATTGGAATTTAGCTGACAGCTCCTCCATGGTGGGCAGCGGATATCTGTCCGGTATAACTGCCTTGTTCACCTGTCTGAGGTCTATGCAGGGGCACAAGCTGCCTGATTTTTTTTCCGCCACCAACAGAGTGGATATCCAGGGTAAGGTGTCCACTTGTTTAATAATGTCAGCAGTTTGTGTAACTCCGCTGTTACGTCATCGCGTAGGGTGAGGGGCAGCCAGCGCAGAGGTTGGATGATGGGACACACGGCCGGGTCTATGAACAGTGAAACAGCCCAGTCCGGCAAAGAGCGACGGCCAACGGTGTTGCCAAGGTGTAGTCACGATCAGAATGGTGGAGCCCACATTGTCTGTGATGGAGAAGCCTAGAGCACAGAACAGGTCAAAACTGAGCAGGCTGGTGCCCTGGCGAGACACCTATAGGGTAAATGCGAGAAGAACTTGGGAGCCATAACGAACCGTAGGGGTGACAGTTGTCAATGGCATGCCAATTTTTGCGTGTCCATAACCATACAGGTCCACCGTGTCCACCTTAATTGGGTGCTCATGTAACAGCCATTGGACGGTGGGCTCACTAAGTAGAGATCTGGACGCTGCAGTGTCCAGCAGCAACGGTAAGGACACACCGTCCAGTTCCGTGCACCACTTAAATGGGCTTGCACCAGAGACCACAGAGTGAATGGTGGTAGGGTCCTATGACCGGGCTGTGCGAGGTCTTGGGCCCATGGATGCCAGCGCTAAGCAACACACCTTGAAGAAATGATTGAGTTTACCACGCTGTCAGCACTGCTGGTCCGCAGCTGGACAGGCGCATGTGTGGTGAGAGAAAGATCCACAGGATTGAGGGACAGTGGCCCCCTGAAGACCTGCGACGTTCACCCCTAGGTCGTCATGATGTGGAGTGGAGGAGGAGTGCGGGGCTGCCGGGGCCACCATCTGTGTCAGTAAGGCAGAATGGGGTGGGGTCGGGAGGTGGTTGCTGTGATGTTAGCAGAGCAGCAGACTCTAGTTGGAAAGCCATATCTACCACCTTTGAGAGGGATAGATCGTCTGGTGACATAAACAGTTTTTCCCTGAGCTTTGGGTTGATCGTGTGCTCTGTCAACTGATCACAAATCATCTCGTCCTCCATAGTTTCAAACTTGCAGAGGCTAGCTAAGCATCTGAGGTCCGCCACATAATGGCAGACTAACTCACAGGGCCACTGATGGGGCTGGTGGAAAATTATGCGTCGGACCACCACGCTCTGGAGGGCAGCAAAATGACCTGCTAGAGCCGAGTGTGCGGAAGATGCATTGTCCCTCAACGTCCAGGCCGTGGATGAGCATCGCCATTAGTCGGTCATCTGTAGCATTCGCTAGGCCGATAGCTGCCACAAATGTCTGGAAGAACTTGTACCAGTGGGACCACAATTTCTGAGGGTCACCAGGCAGGGCGAGGAACGGGGGCAAAGGTGAGAACAAATGCTCCATCTTCGCCGCCAATGTTATGTCCAGAAAACATGCAGACCACAACATTTTAGTCTGTTATTTTTATTCCACACTCGTAGCATTTAACACACATGCACATCTTCCTGGACATGACGTCTCTTTGTCCCAACCCATTTCAGTACTGTGCACAACCGTACACAACAGAAATCAATACAATGCCCTCCTCAATGAAACTAAATTTTATTAAGTAAATTATGCACTTTTGTTGTTCTGAACAGTTGCAGGTTATTTGAAGATAAGGTCAACTTTCTGAATGTTGTAAAATTTCCATTAATGATAAATGCATTATACACTTTTAGTGGAAATTTGAATTTTTGGTGATTCCAGGCTCAATAGTCCTCTTCAGTTTGGATGGTATCCTGTGTGAGAGGCTTCCTTTGTCTGAGGCGCCAAAAAAATATGTTTTATGTTTGATATGTATGGCACCCAAAGGTCCTGCAACATTCTGTAGTTTGAAGTATAACCACACATCTAATGGCAGCAGTTACAAGGTTCAGGATTAGAATATATTGGGCGGGTGGGGGCTTTCTGTTTTTGCATGTCCACATGTTCCCACTTGACAGAATTTGTAGCCAACCACTACAAATTAACTAACTGGCTTTTTTTTTAACTGTTTATGTGTTCCCAACATATTATTTCAACACATTACTAAATTATGCATCACCACCACATTATGCACCATTAATGAGCTTGTACTTTCACACATTTGTATTTGATGAGGCTGCACATGAATCTAACATCATTAGCAAGGTACCACAGTTTGCCTTAACATGCAGACAGCTAGCTTGTTTTACCCTTTGGCTTGAAACAGATTCAAGGGAACAAGCAGAGGTGTCATAGCTGTTCTAAGTTAAACACTTGGCTTAGTCCATGCATGCAACATATAAGACTCCTTCTTTTACATAAATGCTATAGCCTATAATAGATGTGTTAATAGTGAGCTATGAAGGCTCTTGTTAACTTTATCACTTTTGAACGAAACTAGCTGTTTATGTTTAGGCATTTTTATTTGGAACATATGCAGTTTTTATAAGTAAATTAGATCCTTTACCTCAGGTTTAGAGGTTTGTCATTTGTGCCATATATTACACAAAGCCTGACATAGACTTTTGATTTGATGTAATTATGTACATTTAACAAGTCAAATGTTACATTTTGGATTATTTCCATTACTAGTCACAGTGCAATGAAACAATGAGTCATTGCTGTTATTGCTCTTGTCATTCCCTGTGGTCTCCCTATAATGACTTTCTGTTGACTCTACTCAGATCAAATCTAAGCTGTGCTGGCCCAAAACCGCAAGTCCAGGTCTCAGTGGCAGCATCTGCAGCCCTGGTAGAGCTCCTTCAGCCCATGTCAGCCAGCTCTGAGAGGCTTCATTTTGCTCCCAGGTCCAGTATTGGAAATTTACCCTGGGTGAACTGTACCATGAATTAGTCAAGATAAGTTGAGGGCAGACTGTACTAGGCTATCCCCCTGTGGTTATCAGCAGAGAGGAACCTGCCTGAGGGTTGGTGCTCTTAAATCTTTTACTAGTGCTGAGGCAGCCAGATTCACACATGGACTGAGACCATCAATCAAGGCCAATGCTTAAAGCTAATGGGTTATTCAGGTTTTCCGGAAAATAAAACAGCCATGCTTATCTAAATCAAGCATGAGAAACAGCAGTTGCTAATTTTTGTATCAAACTGCATTTAAAGCGATTAGGCTTTGTGGTTAAGCAAAGAAACAAAGCATAGTTTATTTAAGATCTTCTGCATGCACCGATACCTAGCCATGTTTAAATTTTTTCTTTTTAAATTACATGACTTTATTAGTTATTGCCTCTAAAAGAAGTTTCAGGTTTTATTTTTTTAATTTTTATTTAACAGGCCCTGTCATAAACTCGGTTGCTCCTTTCCTCTCACAGGCAACCACAGTAGGCTATTCATACAGTAGCTGCCAAGCCTGGGTTACTATTATTAGTGTCACTCAATGCAGACATTTGTAGGATCATATTTTAAAGGGACTCACTCTGTAATAGGTAAGGATTCTTCTGAAGTAACTCAAAACTAACATGATGATGATCAATTGTTGTACCCTGAGGCTAAATATGAATGATACCATTCCCAGGTAGGTTCAAATAGGTTTTGGAAAAAAAAACATGAAGCAAAGATTTTCCCCTGCTCTCACCAGAAATTGTAAAATGGGAACATTTGTCAATAAGTTCAAAACGCTGTTTCAAAATCCAGGGTTAGAATTTTTTTTGCTAAAACTCATCACTATATTTAGTGTACTGGTTAGCACCTTTACCTAACAATAAGAGACTTGCTACTTTAAGCCTCGGTTGGGACAAATATGTGTGAAGGTTGTGTGTTTTGCAGGATCAGGTCACTGGGAATATGAGGGTATAGATGATAGATGGAAGTAGAAAAGTGAAAGGACTGTGGAAAAGATTGCCTAGGACAGATTGTAAACATGCAAGCTGGCAATCCTATTTTTTCCCAATATGGAATTTTGGTGAAGTGGCAGCCGTCAACATTATTACATCAGATGAGGCATCCAAAGCCATGTGTACGTGTTTATTCGGTACATTTTTTTTTACTAAAGTATTGAAATGACTAAAATTGTTAGATTAACTGCATTGCATGACTATTATGCATGACATTATTTAAACTTGAGCAAACTGTTTCAGTGTGATTCTTATCCCTACAGGTATTTTTCATCTCTGTATTAACTGACTGCCCTTTATCTGCATTTTAATTTTCCCTTTTGTTTAGCTGTGTGTGGTGGATGTGTGGGCTGGAAATATGACTGGGGTAAAGCACTTCTCTTTTAGGCCTAAAAATTATTCAACAGTAAAATAATTTACAAAACAAACAAAAAAAAAAATCCAGTAGTGAATTTGCTTAATAACATAACGGCATAATAGCTGATTGAATTGTATTGTCTTAGTGGCTGTTTTATGGCAGAGGTTGCAGCCCACAGAGATTTTTTACTGCACCGATGCATCTTTTATGTAAAGTCTGTGGTTAGAATGTTGAGTTTTAAAACAGCAACCTTCAATTGTTGCTCATTATACCTTTCAAATTAATAAACGGAGGCAAAACAGCGGAGGAAACCCAGACATATCACCTACTCCTGGTTCACTGTCCTTCAAACGCAATTTAGCCGGTTTGAATCAATGCAGATTTAAAATTCACATTTAATGACACCTCTAGGCAATGCTGCTTTTTGGGGCTCTGACAGTCTCATCAATAATGATGTATTGCGGTCACTTGTCTTCTATGGCTCCCCAGATATCCCTAAAAAATAGTTTGGGACTTTCCCAAGTTGGTCATACGTCAATAAACAAATAAAACGAAGTAATTGGACATAGTGGGATGTACCATCTCCAAAGGGTGTCTCCTTCCTGCTGATTGGAGAGTATATCAAAATGATGCCACGGCAAAGCAAGCAAGGAAAAGATTATGTAATTTTTGGTCCTCGGGATATAGGAGATGTGCTGGGCCATGAGCTCAGAAGTCTGAGGCAGACTGATTACAAACTTGGAGATGTGCCCCTGTGCCATCTTTGAAGCCTCAGCTTTACAAATTGCAGCGATAGGAAGAGAGAAAAGAAGGCGAAGGGCATGTGAGCCAGCAACACCGGCCCGGTGGCTGTCAGTTACTTCTCACTGTTGGGTTTGAGAGCCAAATTGACAAAACTCCAAACTGGTCCATAATACAGTGTATTAGCAGCAAAAAAAAAAGAAATGTATTTAGATATATTTCAACACGATTCCTATATGCAAATGTGTGGCTTGTTTTTATACTCTAATAATATGTGAAAATCTATAATTGAAACCCTAACACAGAAATAAACGGTCATACAAAAAAAAAGTAAAAGGGCTATTTTTGTTAATTTATCTTGTGTTTCATTTTCTCTGTAACTTATACCCACTAGCTAAATGTACAGTTTCACCTCCTTGTTTAACCTTCTGGGGTTAATGTTGTTAGTTCAACAATCAGTACAACCGTTTTCACATGTGGCATAGTTGCTGTGATTCTTTATTAATCAGCGGCAGGTGTTCCCTTCACAGCTGGTTAGTTTGTGCTGATGTGAAAGGCTGTCAAGCTTCATTGTCTGTCACTGGCTGCTGCAGCCTGCGGTGTGGGAATTACTTTCCGTAATCTTACTACATCAAAGAGTTCAAATGCCACAGAAGCAAACATGGCACCCAAGAGTTTGTGGGTCACTACAGCCTTGTTATCATGTTTCTATAAAATGGGTGAAAAACATGCCAAGTCGCAGGCATTTTGTCAATTTGCTACGATATCCTACTGTTGTAAAGACAGAAAACACATGACCTGTAGTATAACAAAACTGAACAATTAGACACTTTTTCACATGTTACTTCAAGTGTAATCAGTCAGTTTTGTTTTGTATTTCAAACTTTCCCACCAGCATCTGTTCAACACAATTTTAACAGTGACAATGTACAATATTTGTTTTTCCTGTTAGCATGCTAGCTTTAGCTAATTCATTCTGTATTAGGTGGAATTGTGCTAGCTTCGAGTTGTTGAGATGTGAAGTTTGGAAAGTAGCTAAATAGGATGGCTGTTGTAATGTTTTTTTTAGCTGTTTTACTGCTACGGTGCAACTTTAACAAGTTTAGAATCTCAGTCGTGATTTTGCACACTTACTAAAAGTGAGAATAGTCATTATCCTGTGAATCAGTCTGAAATGATGAAAGTCTTGGTCAAAATTCAGACATCTAGGAGATTTGAGCACAGCTACCACATGGCTGGATAAAACCACCAGCTCAATTTTCTCCTCACACATTAATATGAAAAAATATCATTATGTCAAAAGTGCTTAAGACATTTCATATCTCAAAACTGATGCAGTCATGTACAGCAGCACTATATTTAAATAAATATAGAAATGTAGCAGGTAGGCTACTGTAAAACATCTTAATATAGTAGCATCCTCATTTTGTCTAACTGGTAAGCATGGTGCAGTAACCCAATAGTTCATTGGGTATAACTGCAACTGGTAATTTACTGGCTTACCAACCAAAGCTACAATACTCCTGATTCCTGATGTGTTCTTCTAACACTGTCAGAAAGCACTGTCGGTTGAAATAAAAAGAAAGAAAGACACCATATATACAAATACAAATGCAGTTGAGGTCAGAGCAGTCACCTCATCAAGTCCCTGCTTTAGCCATAATGGGAACGTAGCTATGCGACACTGTCAGACATTGGCCTTGCAAACTGAGCAATGAACAATAAATGAATGATTTTAAAGGCTACATCATATAGCCTTTGGTCAAACTCACTGACTATTTGCATGGATCAGATGGCCAGAGGGAGATGCTATATAAATACAGGAACAAAAAATTAAAAGTGACAGAGGCTCTGTAGTTAGCAGGGCTAAAAACATAAAGAAATCATTTACACATTTATTGTCTATGGACCAACTTAGCTTAAATATGTAAGCAAATCTTTGCCAAAATAGTAATGAAAACTTTTAATGAATACAGAACATCTCCGTTTTTATTCAGTGCATTGGAGCATTAGGAGTTCAAGCTCCATTCAGCTGGCTGAGCTTGCCAAGTTGCTTTGTTAAAGAAAAAACAATCTCTTTCACAAATGTTTTGCTTTAAGATTTTGGCAGGTTGTGCAACTTAAGTGTTTTTTTCTGTGTCTAAGCTCCATCAGATGCTTGGAGGAGGGAAATGTTTCACAGAAATCACATTGAAGACAGTGTCATTGGGATCATAAATGCATGACAGTACCTGACAACAACAGTAAAGCCAGTTTGTTGATACTGCTTACTACAAAATGTCTTACTTGTAGCTATACAAAACTGCAACAACAAAAAAGTTCACAAAACCATAAGTCTTTGTGTTTATCTGTTACCCTTTTTTCTGTGATGTTAACTTTCAGATGCACAATCAATCATGATGACATGAAGAATATGTCAGGGTTATATGAAGTAGATTGACAGAATGTTTGTTTTATTTTAAAAAATGAAGCACAAACATGTCCTTATGCTTTACTGGGTCACAGGCAGTTTGCAATGTAACACTGAGACTCCTGCTGTGTTCTTTCCACTAAACCTACATATTTGCAGTTTATATGAGTTTCTGTCACAAGGAGTACTAAAAATACTGCAGCCTTCAAGTTCAGTTGCTGATGCAGCACAAAGACATCACTGACTGTGTGAAGCCTCAACAGAAGCATTTCCTCAGATGTATTTGAATAAGACATGATGCCAGTTTATTTTGGTCACATCCCACTGTTGGCAGGCAATGGAGTTGTGACTAACCCTCTTCCAGTATCCATATTAGGCTAGGAAAGAAAGACAGAATGAAAGACATAAAAATAAAGGCTTTGTCTGTGCAATTCAGATTTGAATGAATTAAGTGGTTAAGCATTAATATATAGAACATTAACAGTTTCACACATAAGGAGAAGGTTAAATGATGAAGCACAGGGTTATGCCACCAAGGGAGAAATTCATCATGTGAAGTTGAATAATGTGGATCTGAATTCATGTTTTCCACATCATAGAGGTGCACCCTTTTACTGCTGCACTTCATCTCTGGTTGTTTGATGTTGAATGATAAATAGATGTTGAACGGGCAAGGATCTCTGTAAGGCTTTTGACTCTCAGACCCTCTTCAAATAGCTTTAAATCTGCATGACTTTTATTTAAATGCTTGAGCTGACATTAAGTGAGAGGAGCCATGCTCACCAAAATGTCTTTTTCTTCCAGGTCTGGACTCTGTGTGGCATGTCTGCGTGAGACTCAGCAGAGGAAGAGAAACAGAAAATGGTGATGTGTCATGGAGAATGTCACCGCTAGGTAGCCCATTCATAATGCAGTGTGGCCTTCCCAGCTGCGCATACGCAGTGGTGCCATGATCCAGTTCTAACTGTGGGTGAGGATTCTGAGTCTTTTAAATTCATATTAACCTTCAGACTTCTGCCAGATGTTGTTTAGGGAATACTTCACAGATTCTAACTTCATAGTAGACCTACAAATCATCACAAATTCTGCTTGGAGAGATTGCAGAATATTTCAGAAGAGTGTTACTATTCATAAAACATTTCTTTTAAATTGCAGATTTAAGTTTTTATTGAGAATTTCTCAACTATTTCAGAAATGTTTGAATGTTTCAGGTCACAAGGATTACTGCTCAGGATTTGAAAACTGGTGTGTCAAAATTTCTGTAGATTCAAGGGATCCCAAATTCTGAGACAAATAACCTGTTTATGGTGATGCCATTAGTGTGTCAGAATATACCCACAGCAAGCTGCTTTTTACTGGAAAAGTGACATTTTCAACCATTTCAGGTCAAACACACTCTAGTAAAAGATTAAATTGAGTTGCAAAATCAAGTAGATTGTCATGAAGTCTAACACAATCTAAGACTTGACTCAATGAAATGGGGTTTGACATTTTAAAATTAATCAAAATTACTAGATTTTTGCATTAATGTGACCAAAAATATCATCAAATTTTAGGCTGTAAAGTGGATGAAGCTAACTAACTGAGGAACTTGCATTACTAAGATGCATAACAAAACATTATACGCTCACTTGAGGTGGTGTTTGACTGTTTTGAAGAAAACTTGATGCGTTTTAGGACAAATTGAGAAAAATTTGTAAATCACTGGATGTATTTAAAGCCACAGTGTGTAAGAATTACTCCCATCTAGTGGTGCACTAATGTATTACAAGCAACCGAGTAGTGCTCTACTGGAGCCTCACCATTTAAGAGCGTTATTATGACTACGGAAGCCGCAGAGATTCATAAATGTAAAGTTAGAGTGTCCCGTCATGTGATGAGGAACAGAACGATACATAGTTATTATTGTTTTATGCCAATAAGTTACAAGCGTGCCCTCCATGTATTTAGTACCAAGCTACTGCTAATAGCTAATGTTATCGTATGAAATCGTTTTTTTGGACTTGCAGACTCAGAGATCATGAAGGGAGAGAAAAGGGGAGTAAAAGCAGGGCAGTGGACTGTTGGCGCTGCTGTAACATTACTCTGTATTTATTAACATGTATTTCAGCTGATTTATCCAGGGATGTGGGCGACGTATTGATAGAAAATAATTATAATCTGAGAGATATTTTTGCGTTAGAATACTGCGGTTCTGGTGATTATATCATGCCAAGAAACTGGTTTTACTTTGGTCTATTTTGTCTGTCTAGGAGGAGGACAACTACCCCCATCCCGTTGACAAATCAGCTGAAATAAAATATGAAACACGAGGGAAAGCTCTCGGAAAA
>JBAMHW010000009.1:26816093-26835148 GCA_037177495.1 Rhadinocentrus ornatus | reverse complement strand
ACTGGTTGGGAGCCGTGTGGGGGTTGGGGGGTGGGGGGGGGGGGGGGTGTGGGTGTGGGGGTGTGTGGGGGGGGGGGGGGTAATATATAACTGTAGAACACTGACCTTCAATGCAGTTTATGTTTTGCATTTTTCTCTTGCTATTCCAAGGCATTTACTTTTTAACATGAGGAAATTATTTTTGCTTGTTTTTGCCTGTAGAAAGTTTTCACCTGAAATTAGTCTGAAAAGGAAAATGCCTATAGAGCCATAAGAAATAAATGCAACATATTTGAATATGTGTTCAATTAGTTCATTTAGTTTTCTTTGCAATTGTCTCAAACTAAACAAATCATAACCTCATCTATTGTCACCTTGTTTCCATCATACAAATTCAATAACTATCCGATCTTTCCTCTGAATGTGCCCTCTAGTGGAATTCTATGATAATAAGAGTAGTTCACGAGAGAGAATGTGAACAATTAGTATCAGTTGGTTACACTAACGCGTATCATATCCTTATCAACCATGGTCAAAAAGGGGTTTGTTTAAACTGAAGTCGAAACACGAACCAGTATTTGGTAAAGTTTATTTTCTAACTTTACATAAATTTAGATACTCAAACTTTATAATTACAATTATGGTTTTGGGCTGTCACAAAAAATATGGGTCCTGAGACTGCAGTCCTGAAACTGTAGCCTCAAACTGCAGAAATCCTGTGTTGTGGTGTAAGAGTTCTTTAGTGTAAAAACTTTTAAAAAGTAAATAGTCAGGTCATCAGCTAGTAAAGGTAACAGATGATGCTGCGACAGACCTCGCCTGCTAATTGTTGGGACTCCAACTTCCCTGCAACCCTGAGTTGGAATAAGCGGTATAAAAAATTAATGAAAAGGGTAACAGATGATAAACAGAAGAATAAAGGGGCCACAACAGATTTTGTCATTTTAAATACTTATACTTAGTACCTTAAAAAGTTGCTGTCTTTGGTTTGTCTACAGTTAGAATGTAAATAAGTATTCCACATATAATTGCTAACCAGACTTGTCCACAAGTCTTTTTACAGCAGTTATGTATAAGACAAAAAGGAAAAAAAGCCTCATCTTGCACAGATACATTAATCAAATCATTTTGTGCGTTTTTTCCACTAATTACAGTTGTTTCGTTCCAGCAACAGAAACTTTCAGACAACTACTATTAATATATGCCTGCTTTTTAGGTCAGGCAGGTTCTAAATGAAAACTTCATGAAAAATTCATTTTCCAGTTAAACTACATGCCTTTAAAGAAGTGCATTAATTAACCAGGCCTCGATGGGAAATGTTTAGATGTTTTCTCAAAAACAAAAAATTAAATAAATAATTATAATAATGATGTTTGCTGTGCTACTATTTTTCATTATGGTTGCTTTTTTTATTTTTATTTTTTTTTTAAACCAAATCTGCCAAATTCCAAATATCCAAATATTTGGATTTCAGGGTTTTGCTAATTTTTAGCCGGCTTTTATGTATCTAAAACCTTAATATGGATTTTATTGAAACCACCAAAGCAGAAAAACAAAACCATATAAAAGAAGCAGCATTTCCATATTATTTGAAAAAAAGAAGAAGAAAAAGGAACAATAACCCACAGACTTTACCATCAGCAGTAGAGGACATCCTTTCATGTGTGTCCTCTAGGACTGTTTACTGTACATGGATGCTTTTTTTTCTCTGCTCCAATTCAGGCCATTGAAAAATAAATTTAAAAATCTAATGTATTTCCTCCTTTTTAATTCATGATCTTTCTGCTTTAGCACTCAAACATCGGACTGTGTCTCTATAGGCCTCTTTCTAACTGGAGCAGGAAACAGAGCCTAAATGCACACATTGGCAGACGTTCTCAAACTGGAGCAACACTGCACAAAAACATCACACTCAACAGAACATGGCTAAGCAAACTTGGTTGCACTTTCATTTGCTTGGCTGCCAGAAAAAGAGGGAATTGTGTTGTTTCGCTCCGACTGATATTCCCTCCAGAAGCAGTGGGCGGAACACTTCATTCTCACATTTTCGGTGCGGACCGGAGAATGAGAAACCTCTTGACATTGCTTGCAAAGAGCCTGATTTACTGCTTCCTCCTGTTTGAAGCCATGTGAGGGGTGGCAGTGCAGGTGACATCTTGGCTAGACAAAAGCTAGATTTACTTATGGAAAAGCTGTAGAAAGAAACTGTTCATGTAGGAAGTGTTTTGTGTAGTTAATGATGTGGGAAGATACTGGGCATGGCTTACAAAGCATGTTGGACATGGAACAGACAGAAAAACATTGCTGTGAGAGATGGCGTTTGCTGGAAGATCTCTTCCTCTGTATTAAGCAGTAGATTATGCATGTACAACTACTTTTGTTTTCCAAGTCTAACCATTAACACCCAGAGATTATTAAGATACCCTAACATAGATGTTTTCCCGAAGCTCCAATCCACAGATTCCCATAAGCCCACAGCTGCATTATGCTGTTCAAACTCCTCACTGATCACTCAGCAGTCATATGGTTATATATCAATATTTTCTACACCCCAACTTGCTCTATGTATGCAAACACTTTATCTTACTGGATACAGAGACTGGTATGCACCTTTATTTTTAACAGAACCTTTAACTTGAGAGGCATAATTATTTCTGCTACACAGAGTTTGAATAAACGAATCTGCTGTTTCTACACCTTCTTCCCTCATTACAACAATGTAGCTTTGATGACTGCTGCAGCTCTTACCAGAGTGGCAAAAACTCACTGAGCAGCAGACAAAGGACAGGGAGGCATAATTGTTTGATCCAAGATGATTAAAGGGTAAAAAGGAAAGAAAAAATGGAAGAATGGTGCTGCTCCACCTTAAAGAATCTCTTCAGCCATCCAGCTACTAAACCACTTGCTCTAATGGCTCAGCTCCTTCAAACCCTCTTAGCGCTGTCCATGTTGCCTCCCTTTAAAGATGGCTGCGCCTCATTATCTCATTGTAGGGCAGCTGTTGAACAGCGTTTGTCATCTGCCTTCATCTAACAGTGTCAGCTGTGCAGGGTACAGCAGCACGGTCAATATTCAGCATCTTTCAGAACGAATCATAGCAGCAGCTCTAAAAACCCTCTGTCCATGCTCTGCTGCAGTGCCTGCCTGCTCAGTTACTGTTTCACAGTCATTCACGCCATTTCAGATCTCTAATTTGCTCCCCTTCTCTTTTCTATTTCTCCTTTTGACTCTTCGCTCGCTAGATGAGATCGACTCGGAAAGTTTCAGTGTGGCCTGTGGCCTTTGTGGGCGGCCTACGGTACGAGTCCCCTAAGGTGAATGCAGCTGGAAAGGTCTACGGCTGGAAGACGGTGTTCGACCCCCATCGGCCCTTTGCCATCGACATGGCTGGCTTTGCCATCAACTTGAGACTCATCCTCTTCAAGCCACAGGCATATTTTAAGCTTCGTGGGGTGAAGGGAGGCTACCAGGAGAGTAGTTTGCTCCGAGAGCTTGTAACACTGAACGACTTAGAGCCAAAAGCAGCCAACTGCACTAAGGTAATGCATGTTTTTTTCTCTCTCTTATTTTCACAGATTTAAAGCAGCAAACAACAAACTGTCAATCTGTACTATTTTATTCATTACTTTTTGGTTTTTCAGACATGCTTCTCACTCTTTCCATTAGTGACATTTTAGAAGTGCTTATTTAGAGCTGGATTTCTGTTGACTGTCCAGTGTTTTTAGATGTAGGCCCAATTCCTTTTTCACTCACCAGGTCAGAGATAAGACGTCTCTCTTTTTTTCTTTTTTTTTCAGGGATCAAGGTGTTGTGGTTATCCAACAATTGTAACGGCCCTCAAAGCTTCAGTTGAAGTACTTTGGTGCACCTCTTTTATCCAAAGCAAAATGTGAAAAAAAACAAAAACATTCAGGCATCAGGGTAACAACTAACCCTACACAGTCCCAAATCAATACAAATCTCTAAATAGATGAGCACAGGTTCAAGCACAGAAAAGTAAGGTTATCAGAGGAGGTGAAGTAGAGCTCAATGGGTGATGTTCACTGACCTTTATTATTGTCCAAACCAATTTATTTTACAGAAAAAGGAAAAATAGAATATACATAGAAAAAAAAAGAACACCTTTAGTGAATACATTTAAGTATACCTGTTATTAAAATGAATTAGCTTCTTCTGCTTCCAGAGGACACAAAACTGACACAAACACAATTTCATCACCTCAAACTGAATTTTTTTTTACTGAAGTCTAAACTGAATCTTCCACTTACAGGTAGCTCAGCCAACTGATTGTGTATCCATCTTTGAGATTTAGTTTTTACTGAGCAATCACAGTGCTTTCTACTGTGTATTACAACCACTCATGACATAACCTGTGCCTTTTTCTTAGCCCACTTTATCAGCTCTAATCCTGTGCATCATCACTTTAAAGGTTTGCTAAAAATGAACTTGACAATTTTTATGGAAGTATAACCACTGACCTTCTCTTTGAACTCTTGGCAAAAAAGCAATAAGCACAAAAATGTCATAAGATGTCGGACAATACCTTTACAACAGGAACTAATGCTACTGAATCCCAGAATTTTTATTATTTAAAGGAATCTAATAAATCTTATAATCAGCCAAGACAACAGGCTCCATCTCTGATGTCAACATATTCTGAGCATGAGTGAAAATCTTCTTTTATGCAGAAATGTTAAAAAATATGATTTTTAAAATGGTCAGAATATCAATTACTGCAGTATTGCTGAAAACATCAGTAGTCATATTTCTCACACTGCCTACATGTCCTCTTGCACATCCATACGTATACTTGAGTGAGAGGCTTTAGGCTATCAGTAGCGTCAGCAACATTCTTCTCCATCCCAGTTCTACCGTTTCTGCTTACGGCTGTTGGTCTGGATCTACTCACTGAGCCTTTCTCAGAGCAAGGAGGAGTCAGCCAAAGGGCTTCAGCAAGCCAATGTCCTCACCACAGCCACCCTTACACACATTGACAAAAAAAAAAGAGAAGAGAAGAAAGGAAAGGGAAAGAGAGGCACTTTTAGCCAGCTTTTTTCTCCTGCTCTCCCCCTGCCATTCACAGGGCTAAATGAAAAGAGGGGATTCAGGGAACGGCTCACAGAGCGGAATTGGACTTGGTGGGGGAGGCAGAGACGTCACACTGATTGCAGATGAGTGCAGGGATGGAGAGAAGAGCAGAAGAGAAAGAAAAGAAAAAAAAAAGAAAAGCCGTGCATGTGCATCTTTATTCCTCATAATCTACCACTTCAGATGCGAGCGTGACTGTTAACCCCCCCCCCCATCTCACTTCACCTGAGCAAAGTGGGGAGGGGGCTCCTGGCATATCCACTGCATAATTCATGGCCGCTGCCAAGGCAAGATGAAAGGAGGGAGGGTATTAACATAGAGGAGAAGGGGAAATGAGCTTGACACTTTTAGTTTGTTTCCCCAGTTCCTCTGCCATCATTTTCCTGGATGTTTGTTCTATCTCTTGGGCCATACCGAGACAGAATGAAGGATGTAGAAAATATCACAGAAAGATATCCAGAAGTACAGCATAAAGAATGGCATCTTTATAACAAAGGCAAAACCTTATATATGCTAAAAACATTTTGATCTAGCTATCCTTTGAATGTAACCATTATTCTATAGTCTGGAGAGAACTGAACAAATGGCAAGCAGAAAGGGTTGTGTCACATTTGTAAGAAAACACTCTCCTGTGTTCCCTCTTTACTGTCCTCTAATGCAGGGTTCACGCTCAAGTAGCTTTTTACACATAGATGGGCCCCGTGGTGGTGCATGTACCGCTGGAGCCATATCCGAAACCGACTGTTTTGAAGAACATGAGACAGAGAGTGGTAGCTGACAGGGAGCGGAGACTGGCTGAGTGCATTGAGTAAACAGCGTGTTACTAATGTTGCTGTCGTTTGTGTTTCCATGCTGCTTTCTCACCAGATCCTCGTTTGGCACACGAGAACAGAGAAACCTGTCCTTGTAAATGAGGGGAAAAAAGGATTCACAGACCCTAATGTGGAGATTTGACTATTTTTCCCTAAATCCACGGTAAATAATACTCAGCTGATCACCAACACTGAGCTGAACGCCTTCATCTATTAAATATAGCTGTTTAGTGAATTTAGAGGGGGGGAATGGAAATGTGATGATTATTACCACTTGTCTGTTAGATTACAAAAAGAGCAGATGTTTCTCATATTTGTCATTTTTAACGTTCTTATGTTAAGGCACAGTTACTGCAGCTGTAGTCCATTATTATATATAACCAAGAAAACAGGTTTAATAAACTTAAATTAAGCTTAAAGGCTCTTTCTCAGCCTATCTTAATCCTCTCTGTTGCAGGTGGTTCGCCTTGGACCCATGAAGGGAGAAAGCGAAAGTGCAAACAGTGTTCAAATCTTAATCATTAGGAAAGCAGACAAAAAGGAAGTAGGGGATCATTTAAGAGGAAAATAATCTTCTTAACTGAGTCTGACATTGTTTAAATATGGACCAAATTCAGGACAAATGTTTATCGTATTAAAGCACAGATGAGTAAGAAGCAGCAGTCACTCTTTGGGTCTACCGTTGTAGTGCACGAGAAACTACTACAACATGAAAGGATCCCTCAGGTGGGTTTAATGTGGACCGCTGTGACCTGCACCTCCGCCAGACAATAAATGGCCCGATGAGGACAACCTAAGAAAAGAGACAGCACAATATGAAGAACATACAGCCAGCAGATTCGAGCAAACAAGCAGGTTAAAAATAAACTTCACCTCAAATTTAGAAAAAAAAGGAAAAGAGAGAGGCTAAGGAAATGAAACATTGACGGGCCTGGACCTGCACACAAGAGAAATTCTGCTTGGGTTTAAGGACGTGCTCTACATCATCGGCCCTGGATTGGGGGAAATAAAGAAGAGGAAAATTCAAGGACAAAGGTGACTCAAGCGGATTTTCCTTTGAGCAAACAAGCATAGCAAGGGAAGGAATGTTCTTTTGATAACTATGAAACGTTTGCTTTTCATTTAAATGAAGTGTTTTAGGCGTTTTATGAACACTTGACCTGATAGTTCAATACTACTGACTCTTACCTTCATTTACTGTTGGGTTTTCATTGTTCATTTTATAGTGTCATTAAAACTCATGCATTTACAATAACCCACCTGTACACTAAGAGAAATGCCCCCCCCCTGCTTAGGAGCTGTACTGAAAAATACATGTAAACACCAAAATCTTTATCTTCTTAGCACTTAAAAGAAAGTAAACAAGTGTTCATTTGTGGAAACATGTTTAATAAGTAATTGAATACGAGAGCAATCGGACGGGTTAACACAAAATTTTGACTATTGCACTTTCATGTCTGTGTGAAAGCAGTTTCTCCCTCGCTGAATTTCTCCAAATGACACACAACAAAGCACAGACCCCCCTTTAGGTTCAACGTGTACAAAAAAGCAGCGATGCATTATTGATTTCACTTAGAGAAAGTATAGTCTTCAACACAGTTCAACACAGTTAGGCTTTCCTTGTGTTACCTGGCTTAACGAAGTCTAAACCTGATTCTGATTATTCTTTCACTTCATTCATAAAAAGAGAAGATTGTACAAATGGACAGGTTAAGAACACAAAAACCATCACAGGAGAGAGCAACTATGTTTCTGTAATTAAGACGAGAGAGGTCTGCAGTCAGAAAATCCACCTCTAGTTGCACATGAAGCTCACAAACCTTCAACCTTATACCCATAAAGTACATTTAGCTGCAAAAATGTCCCATGATGACATGGATATCATCCAATATTAATTTTACTGATTGTCACATCAGGGCAAAATAGCACATTCTGATTTAACAGCTAAATTCATGGCTCATGTTGTAGCATCACATATAGCTAAACAGGCTTCTTATGTATTCCCTTAGCCTGACAATCAGTCTTGTTTTGCCCCCCCCCCCCAAAAAAAAACAATCAAGTTTGGTCAGAAAGGTACAATTTAATTTAATATGCCTACTAATATGCTAAGAATTGATTGATGCACACTGACCAGCTTTTAAAATTACAGTGAAATGAGCTGATTTTCAAATATTTGATCTTTCTTTTTCACAATCCAAGTTTTATATGACATCAGTTGAGCACTGTCATGTGGTTACAATGTGAGGCATCGGCATTGATTCAGTGCTTTTACACGACAACTTTTGCAAAAGGCTTTAGTCTTATTTGCTGACTGGGATATAATGCAGGAAAATAATCAGTTAAGGAATTAAAGCTGCTTTTTTTGTTTTTTTTATTGTTTTTTGTTGTTTCGTTTTTTTACGGTTATGATCTAGCTAGATTACAAGCCACATTTGTGACACTTAAAATGTGACTTTAGGCTCAATATATCTCATTAAACCATTAATCTCGCTTCCTAGTACAACCCTCAGACAAATACTGATCTAATCCCTCAAGCTGGCTTTCATCTAGACTCTCATATTAAAAAGGAAGGGGGGACTTTTAGTGAGTCAGTACTCCTTCTTGTCTATGCACACTCAGTCTATGCTAGTTTTAGAGAGATTAATATTGTATACTTATATAAAAGTACATGAAAAATTAAGCAACATTAAACAAGACAGGCATAAAAACAGGATTTTTTTTTTCCCCCCTTTTTAACTGCTTCCTCATATTTTATCAGGTATTTCATGCAACACTAAATGACAGCAGGCTACAAAAGCACAATGAAAGTAAACATTTTTATTAATGCTTTGGAAGCAAATGCCAAAAATAATGGTATCCTATGCTTTCTTTTTGTAAAAGTACCCACATATTGAAAATTAACTAAACAGCAGAGGAGCCTGCACCCCACCTAATGATAAGATATGTAAAAGCTGAACACATTAAAGTTTATCTTCATCTTTTGGTGAAACAAAGCATCTTTACTACATGAGAAACCATCCATATGTAAAACACAGTAGTGGTTCTTATCTAACGCTGTCCAGCAGTCAGAGCTGGCGATAATACAAACACAGGGCTTTTGTGTTGTTGCCAGTTTCTTTGTGCATTCAGCCCAATACATACACAACCCAGTACAAAGTGCTGCACAATGAAAACATACACAGTTCCTTGTTAGGCTCATCAACCAGAGAACCCAACATATTCCACATGCAGAACGATCAGAAAACAAGCAAACAACATCTGCTTCGAATCTCTCTCCACACCGGCTGTTAAGGGCAGGGATCGGGCATGGAAATCACCAGCTATCCTCCCGTTATTTATTAAAAGTTAGAATTTAATATATTTATTTATATATTTATTTCAAGTTTGGATGTGCAATTTAATTACGGCATCTGCGATATTTCAGATGCTCTCTAAGACAGCATGCTTACTAACAGTATCCATGTCGATCAATAACAGCTTAGTGCTACCTGCCTACAGAACTGCTGTTAGAAACTTGGAGTGTTTTTTTCATCTCAATGAAAGCATTTTAAAAAAAGTTTAAGCACTAAAAACAAACCACGAGGAATTTTTTTTTTTAAATGCCAGTAATGCCCTTTAAAAAGAAGCATTTACTTGTTTCCAGGTTTACTTTCCAAGTAAGGCTAAAACCCTGTTTTCATCTACTAAATGTTGCTTTCTGTCAAGTTGCAGGCAAACTTAACATCCTGTGGTGTACAGATCAGCATGTGGCTGGATTGGTTGAAGAAGATGATGTGGTGTTATTCTTTGTGATGTGTCCTGATGCAGCAGAAAAACTCAACATGATGTTGTTGCAACTTCACATAACATTAGATCTGAAAATCTTTCAGTCCCTGCAGATGACACATAAAGCAACATCTAATACAGGCAAACTCCAGAATCAACAATCCTACAGCATTTGTCATCCTAAGCATTTAATGAGCATCACCCTTTGGGGGCTTCTTTAAGGCACAATACACTTTACACACAAGTCCTCTCATGTCGTCATCATCACTGTCATCTTCAGATCTCATGTGATTCACATTTTATGCATGTGACTCTTAAGGTTGTTTATTTGCCACAGCAGTTATGTCTCAGAGAAACTGTTAGTTGAATCAAGAAAAATAAATGAGAAGAATCTTATCTGGCTTTGAGTGTTGTGTCCTGAGGATGTTTCTACACTGCAAATATTGTATATCTCCGCTGAGAGCTGACCAACTTAGGCTGCAGGTGTGCATCAAGCGAGTGTGTGTCTTGTTTTGTGGCACGCCGCCTGTTATGGAAAAGGATGAGAACCAAGTCGTTCAGGAGACATCAGGTGATGCCATTTATATCAAGATACAGACCTTCTCTGCACCGAAAAGCTTACCGTGAGTTAAACAGTGGTTCCCAGCGCCATGACAGGGAGGCACAGCAAGGCTAAATGAAACTTAAGTCTTACACAGCTAGCAAAACATGGACACATTTGTGAAAGTAACAATGGGGAAACAATGATGAATCAAGAACAGAGATTTCAACCACTAAAAGAAAAAATGAGAGGAAAATATGATGAGGCATATCTTGCATCCCTAGGCATGACCAGGTAATTGTCAATTAATGGTAATGGCCAACGGTGGGTAATGAAGACAGCCCACAGTGTGTTGTGTGTCTCAAAATATCAGCATCTGACAGTATCAAGCCAAATAAGTAATAACACTACTTGGGGACTCATCATCCTGAACACAAAGAAAAGACTTGATTACTTTAGAAATAAACTACTCACCTATCATATAAAGCAGAGTTGCTTTACTAAAGCAGCATCCGCCTTATTGAAAGCTCAACTCACCTGAAGTAGTTTGCAGAGTTTACTGGTTTTAAAAAATCTCACTACAGCAGTTGAGTTGATCATTCCTTCTGCCACTGAGATGGTTTTGACTGTAGTTATCTAAGAAGCAGCCAATAAACTAAAGACTATTTCATGGGACATTTCTTCGTACATTTCTTTTTAAGCTTTGGGGTGCATGTGGTGCTGGGATCAGGGGGGCCTGGCATTATTGTTGTCAATGAAAAGGGGGCTCTGCAAAAAAAGTTTGGGAACCACTGTACTAGAAGGATCAAACAACCTCATTTCATTGTATTCAATGAGTAAACTGTACTTTTACTTAATTCAGACTTTACAGTAACAACTTTTTGCATTAGGTTTTCCTTCAAAATACAAAGACTCTCTTGGGAAAAAAATATCTCAATCATGTGTAATTAAATTACTTGAATGGACTGTTGTTTCATTCAATATCAAACAAGTGTTCCTACTAAATAAATCCTAAAAGAAATTATGTAGAAATGTAAAAATAATATAGTTCCATAAAAAAACTTTTAATGGGATGAGCAGTACAGTTGAACATATGGGTTCATATCTTCTCTGCCAAAGCCAAACAGCTTATTCTGCCACCGACTCTTGTTTGGTGTGATTGAAGTATTAAGTAAACATGACATATTGGCAATTTAACAATATGATTTTTTTAAAGAACGTTGACTAAAAAGAGCCTTGGTTTCTTTGCAGAGGTTTGCAGCCTATCAGAAGATAAGGCTAGCACTGCTGAGGACAGATTGCACAAGCTTTCTTGGTTTTAGTCACTCAAACTGAGATAAAATCTATATTTATTCACATTTTTTTTTTATTTTACACAGCATGGACGTAAACTTTAAATTAAGTTGCATTAAAATAGAAAATTTATTATAATAAACAAAAAATTCCACATTTTCAGTTCTGCATTTGCGATGTAGATTAAAGATGCTTTATGCATAAAATGCTTGGCCACATTTATGACAAAATGTCATAAATGTGGCCAGGAAGACAACCTGCTGTGAGAGTTAATAAAACTGTTGGAATGGTAACACCTTATTCACCGATGTGTGAAACAGTGTAGGGGCCTGGATGCTATAGACATGTAGCTGACACAGTCTTTTCATGTTCTCCCACGCGTCTTCCCTCTCACCTCCTCTCCTCACTGGACATCAATAGTCATGCCATAGTCAGGGCTGTTGGTGAACTGGATTTTACCATCACTTTCCTGCTCTTCGAACACTATGACCTGTGACAACACAAAAAAATAGCAGCTGAACCGAGGTCATGAGAGGACAGTAAAAGTGGGTGGTTGAGTGTTAGTGTGTAATATGCAAATTCTTGTAAAGGAATATGAGGGAAAAGCAGAATGGTTAAACACTGAGGTACAGCTCATGTAGCTTCAGGCATTTACCAGAAGCTGTTGGAGTTTGACATTAGCCAAGTTACTGGAAAATGATCAAGTAGTTGCACAGGGAATTTAAACCATTGGCATAAAAAATTTATTTATTCATTGCTTGCTGTGTTGTAGATTGTAATATAATTTTTTGGAGTGGTATTTTTTAACCATGCAAGACAAAATTGGGCAAAAAAGGAAAATCTAAAATGTGCATCTTTGTTCTGTTCCCACTACAGGGATATCTTGAGGTGCATCTAATTAGTCTTGTACCAGCTTTAGATGAAAATGGATTAAAACATTGCTAAAAATACAGCATAAGTGATAATATTTGCACAGAGCAGAGCACACAGTAAGTGTACAAGAACATAGGCAGGGTCTGTGTGCATGGAAAGCAGCACAGATTCTTAATGTCAATGACAATGTCATGCCTATGAAACAACAATGAGCTACAAGTAACAACAAATGGAAAGTGCATACATTTGCAGATCAGCTTTGGTACCTGATTGTCCCCTCTGTGAAGCCAGGGACCTGGCAGATAGAGAGTTTGCTGAGGACCAATAGACCAATAACGTCCCAAATTCTTGCCGTTGATAAAAACAACACCTTTGTTCCAGCCCTGTAAACGCAACCAGTTACTCCTCACAGCGCTGAACACAACAGTATAAATGTCTACCTTTCATTTAACATTTTCTGGGTCGTTATTAGAGACAGATACTATGGGAAATGTTCAACAGGCGTTTGTCTTTAATCAATATCTGCATTATGCGGAAGAGTATAAGAAGCAAAACATTATTATGGGAATAAATCCAATAAGTTATATGTGAATTCATTCCCAAGAGCTAAAAGCTGTTCGTCTGGGGAAGACTAATTCAATCACATTTCTGATATAAGGATCTTAATAACAATAAGTTAAGGTTTTTCTGTATTATTTTGTTCATGCCTGATGTTTTATAATAATAAAGACTAGAAAATGTCTATCTTGCAGATAAAACTCATAACACATGTACAGAGGAGAGATCCTGATAAAGACAGTTTACAACAGTTCTCTTTAGGTAACACGTTGGTTTTAACAAGGAAGTGTCAAAAAGACTTCACGGCAGTTTTTGAAACGGTCATTTGCAAGTTCCTACTTACAGGCAGTTTGATAAAGGTGTCTTTAGGAGAGCTGTTCACATAGAGTCTAGCCTGAAAAAAGGCTGGGTAGGAAGGCTGCTGGCGCATAAACATCCAGTAGCCTGAACGTTCAAGTCTGGAGAAAGAGAGAAAAAGAGCACAACTAATTATGTTCATCTACATTCTGCTGCAAATTTGATCCCCAACAAAAGAATATATGTACAAGTTTTGACTTTTCTGAGGCTTATTTCTTATAGAGTAGAATAACGCTTTCTTTATGTAATATTTATTTGCCTACAATAAATGTCAAGTAAAACTTTAGATATGGACAGCAGAGGAAATATTCATATACTCTAACACTATAGGTTATATCGTGCCTCTAGGTAAATTCAAAAGGTTACAATGATATAAGACCAAAATTACTACTTAGGAATGAATTTGCAACATTCAGTCGTAAAGGGCTTAAGGCCTCAACATTTTCAGAATGGTGCCGAGACAAAACTATTTAGCTTTACGCAGTAAGATGGCTTTAAAATACAAAACATCTTGAACAGACTCAAAAATTCACCTCTAAACAAACTGGCCATAGTGGCAAAGTACTCCTGATGTTTCTTATCTGTACAACAATGGGGAAAATAAATGGGGAAATTAGAACTTAAGACAAAACACTACTGTTAATATCATCAGTTATTTACAAGCGAGCATTTTAATCTTGCAATATGACAACATTGTAAGAGTAGTGCATTTGTAACAAATGGTACACTGGCTCCTGCAAAATGACTCTGAAACCCATCCTCTCATGCCTCCTTGTATTGAAATTGTAAGACTTAATGATATTCAATTCAATGCTTTATTTCAGACACAATACACTCCATATTTACAACACACACACACACACACATAACAATTAAATGCTTTTCTATATAGGCTCAAACTCCAATATTGTGGGGTGCATGGTGCATTTAAGATCCTCCTCCATGCTTAACAACATTAAGAAAAGAGCTTCTCAGTTTTGTCTTCAAACATGTGAACTTTGCACTCAGACTTGTGCTCTGCTGCCTATGTTGTCTGGCCTTGAACATAAAGTATCAAGAGAAGCTTACAATATGGGTTAAGTACATAATAATTAATACCATCTAATACTCAATGTTAAAGATTTATGCATAAATTTACCTGCAACATTTTTTGCCGATGAACTTTCAGTTCATGTGACATTTTTTCTGATACGAACTGGATGTTGAATATCTTGAAAATCAAGTCACTGCACACACACATACTGACTCACATTCAAGCTAATACACACAACCTGTAAAACTGTTACCTTTTACATGCAATGTTTCCCTTTCTGAGTCTACCTCATGCTTAAGATGTTGCTTTAAGCCCGGCCTGTTTTTGGATTCTGCTCATACTGTACAATTAAAAATAAAAACCTTGTCCTGTCATTCTTTACGGTGAAAGACTTGATACAGAAGGACACAGGTTCTCAATCACCAAGCACATTACCAGGAACCTTTTAATGAGGCTGGGGGGATTTAATAAACCTACTGAGCTGCCTTGAATTTCAAATGTTTGATACAACATGCAGGATTAGGAGGATACGTCTTTGTTTTCCGAATTATGCCTTCATGTTCCTCTTGTAACTGTATTAAGTGGGAAGGTAATCAGCTGAATTGAATCAGAGGCAGGCAGGTGTAATGACAAAGAAACATGAACATGGTCAGAAACAAGAGGATAATTCAGACACAAACCTGCTTACAAAGCCCGGCTTCATCTCCAGACTGTGAATAATGAAGTCTCTGAGGGGATGTGTATTTAACTGAATATCCCCAACAAGACCTGGAAGGTAAGTCAAAGATGCTTTAAGTTTCTTCATGACTCTTAAAGTACAGATAATTAGTGTCCTTTTTAACAGCAGACTATCTGATTAAACTACAGCTGACTGGAACATCTACAAAGCCATCGCTTTGCACAGCTGGATATACCTTTGCGCTGTTCATCCAGAGTGTTCCCATAATTCACTCTTCCACTGTTTTCCACCAGTAAACCCAAAGTTCTTCTTCCCTTTAGCACAGAAATGCATAAAAGATAAGCTGCATTAAAGAAAAATCTGCAACATTCTTAAATTAAACAAGATGGACGAGCTCATTTGAATCTTGGATCAGTGCCTGCTCTTCTCTGTAAGGCTAAAGTTGATTATTCTCATTTGTTAAAAATAAACACTTGTTAGAAGATTTTCTGTTGCTTTCACTCCTTTGCTCACCCTTGTTGCTAAAAATATCCATCAGCATCCCCTGCAGCTTTCACATGGTGCAGGTTGTAAAAAAATAAGAAATACTAACAACTTTATTTAACAATTTTCACAAGTATTATGTGTTAGCGGTATAAATATATAAATATGACAGTAACTAAATTTAGGATTTTTTTTATAAATAATTAATGATGGCAATTAATACTGGGTTTATTGTGACACCAAGTAATCGTAACAACCCTTGAGCTGACTGGGTCTTAAATATATACAGGAAGAGACAAATGCTCATTACCTTCCCATCTGGTATTGCAAGTTCTTGCACCTTATAGTCCAGGACACCAACAAAATGTTTGTCCACAAAAACCTAGGAAAAAGTTCAAAGAAAAAGTTTCTACACAGAAATAATACATATGACAGCAACACCCAAAATAACAGGAAACTGGAAAATGTTGTTTTTTTTTCTTTTACATAAAGTTTTGGACTCATCTTATAATACCAGGCCACGTGGTCACAGCCTCAGTTTGCTCAAGTACACTGATCAGGGGTGTGATTTCTAACAAGCAGATTCCACCTTTCTTGGCACAATTGTTCACCCAGAAAAAGCTCAAATGTGGGATTGTAGGTACATGGAGAGTGTGTTGTCCTGTTCTCACCAATGCTCTGTCTCTGACGTTGTTCTTGGTGTTTAGGGCTCCTCCGCTGGTGATGGTGGTCTCATACAGTGTGTACCCGTACGACTGACCATTGTTGTTGTTAACAGCGAGGTTTTCCATGTTCACCGGTCTCTCTGATTTCAAAGGCTGTACAGAGAGACAGTTAAACTAATGATAAACAAATCTTCTGACGCGTTCTCAGATGAAAAATAAATAAATTAAAAGAATGGATAAAAAACAATTCACCACTGAAGATGAGGTTAAGTATGCTGCTAAAAGTCACATTTTTCATGTTTTATAACGGCCTAGTTTGTAAGCTGTGCAGATGGGAACTTGTAATTTTCTCACAGTTTGATCCACAGTGATGGTTTATAAAGCCTAATGAAGCTTTCGCATCTGGTGTTTAGAACAGGTCTTCTTATCCATCTACACTGCCACTGCTGGTTTTTCACACCCTTGAGAGATGAATTATGCAATTGCCACAAGACAACATAGGCACTATCTGTTATGACACTATTTACTGCATACCTCCAAACACAGAGGGAAAAAAATCAAACAGAGCCACTTCGTCACTGAGGAGAAAACACTCTTTTTTAAAAGAAGTGTGTGTGATTGGTCAGGGGCAAAGTAATTGTTGTTTTAGAGGGAAGCAAATTATTGTGACTGGGAGTGAATAATTAATGTCATAAGCAACCGCCAGATGTGCTACACCTGGTTTGAATATAAATGCCTCTGAGGAGCATGGTTTAAATGCACTAGACTAGTGGACATTAAACGTAAGAAGAGGTTGTGGCACAATCCAAACAGGGTGTTAAACCAGTTGTTACCACCACAAATTTCTAGCCAACTGCAAGGAGAGCAACGTGCTACTAATTCATTCCCCCACCCAGAACTTACTACTTTGTCCAAGAAATCACACTGGTGTGGGACACTGACTATCACAAGATAAAAATAATTTAGTCAAAGGGGTAGTGCACTCGGTTTAATTTTTCACACTGTTTGGGACTTTCCAGCTTAACATGAAAACCAATCAGCCGTGTTCTCCTCACTCCTTCCAGTGTTCCAAACTGTCCGAACCTTCAGACTCATCATACCACCAGATCTGCACTATGATGTAGCCTTTTTTCACGGCGGCTGTAGTGCAGCTGCGGCTCAGGAGGAAGTTAAGTTGTCAACCAACTAGAAAGTTGGTGGATCGATTCCAGGCTTTCCCTGGCTCCATGCCAAAGTGGGCAAGACACTGAACCCCTCGTTGCCGATTGATGTGTCTATCGGGGTATGAATGTGTGAAATTAGAAAGCACTTAGTATATAACAACACAAGGGCTATATAAGCATGTGTGTAAATGGGTGGATGTCATCTTTAGTGTAAAAGCGCTCTGAGTGGTCAACGTGCTCTATAACTAGAGTCCATTTAGCATTAGCTAATGCTAATATTACAGTGCAACAGTTAATTAGCCTTAGATTTCACCAACTGTCTAGATTATGTAAACTGACAATAAACAGATATCATTTGATCCAAGTGTTGTAATCTTGCTTCTAATACTAATTTTTTATACTGTGCCCGTATAGATAAATAATAATGATATGAGGTCAATTCGTCTCAAGAAGCTGCCTAGTGTGCTTGTAATCAAGCAACATAATGTTGTTCAAGTAAATGCGTAGTTACTCTTTAAATGTTTTTATTTTAAAGTTTAATTTGAGTATTTTCACTTATGTTAGTTTACTTGTTTGTATTCCATATTTTATGTATTGCTGGTGTCCAAAACAGGCTTTTAAGTTTAGCTGTGGTATACAAGATACTATTCTTTGACAAGATTTTGGTACTGAATGTTATTTTTGTACATCTACATTCTCTGAGCAGCTGCTGGTTACCTTTTCATTGAAATGCAGACTGTCCCACAGGGACAGGTGCTTCTCGATGACAATAGGATGGTATACTCTCCTCTCCTGGCGAGAGGGAAGTTCGGGGAGCGGCTGGGCTGAATATCGAGGAGGGGGGTAAAAAGAGCAGCTTATATTTATCTGTGATTTGAAGATAAGACTTGAAAACTTGAAGACATTATAAAATAAATAGAAAAAATAAGGATAATAACTTTGGTTTAATTGATTTAAAACTTCTTTTTGAACTTCTTTAAAAAACTTCTTGATGGATTATTACAACCTTCTTGTGAAGTCATTATACTCTCAAGCATATGAATCACTCAGTAGCGGTCATAAAAATATTCTTTTCCTTTTTAGTCTCCTTGGGAGAGCCCCTTTGCCATCCCCAGCAGCATCCAGTTTATGTTCCACTTACAAAACACTCTCTTTACAGCCATTAACAATGTTTGGCCAAGCCCACCAACGGCTCTTAAAGATGTTAGAGCTTGCAGGGACACCATGAGTCCCTCTGGAAAAGGCTTGACAGCATTTCCTTATCACCAAGTGGTAAAAGCTGCTTCACTTAAGGGAGGCTTTTGAGGATAATGGCCAATACCTCTTTTAAATAGCTCCCACTAACTTACAAGCAGAGCTTTCAGTAGAGTCATGTATTGCCTTTGCCACAACAAGAATTAAAACAAATTCTTTCATGAAACTATGTCTTTAACTTGCCCATAATGAGTCACAATGATCCCAAAGTATGTGCATGCTTTGGGGAAAAATTTGCTAATCTTTCATCACGGAACATTGTTTTTGGCTTATTATTATAGGAGTGAATAATTTGCATGCTGACATAATTTGAGCTACGCAGATAGCATCACAAAGTACAGAAAAGCCATGAAAAGTCTTATGTGGCTTGTTCAATATACCGTATATGGCATAATTTGCAACGTATACCAGCTGTGAAATGGGGGGGGGGGGGGGGGCAAAGTGTTTCACAGATCTATTTTAAGACCCATGTAAGTGTTAGAGTTCTGACAACTCAGCCTGAATACATACCA
>JBAMHW010000009.1:26782845-26810740 GCA_037177495.1 Rhadinocentrus ornatus | reverse complement strand
GAGAGTTTTGGCCATGAGGGTCACCAGAGGGTGCCAAATTCATCAACAGAGTATAAAAGATATTTGACAGAAAAAAAACACTGGATTTTAAAAATTTGGTACTTGCTGCAACACAGCTGAAATGATCACTAACTAAAAAATAAAGCTGAGAAAAATAACAAAAATGTCACTAGTA
This sequence comes from Rhadinocentrus ornatus, assembly GCA_037177495.1. Taxonomy (NCBI): domain Eukaryota; kingdom Metazoa; phylum Chordata; class Actinopteri; order Atheriniformes; family Melanotaeniidae; genus Rhadinocentrus; species Rhadinocentrus ornatus. Next base: position 26,810,565 of record JBAMHW010000009.1, on the reverse strand, counting down.
GAGCATAAATAGGCTCTGTGCCTTTTGTGAGTGACTCCGGACATTCGCTATGGCACCGAGTTTGCCTTTACCCAGGCTTTCCCTTGGCACACAGACAATTTTATTCACAGCTAAAAAAGGTTTTTCTAAAGTCTTTCCTCACCCTAGGACACAAAGGCTCTGTCTTACCTTCAAGGCAGTCCATTTTACCTTTAGAGATTGTGTAGTGGCTTGGAGCACAAAGCTGTCTGGCCTTGTCTCAAATTAGCCAGTGCTATCGACACTCTTTGCAAAGAGAAGCTGTTTCACCCTCAACAAAGAAACCATCAGAAAAAAAAAGAAAAAAGAAAAGCCTGTCTTACTCCCATGTCAATGCCAACCTTTGCAGCTCTGTAAGGCTGTTTAGAGAAGCCCAAAAAAACTGTCTTCTCACCTTAAATGTTAATTATCTTTAGAAAAGTGAAGTGCATCTTACCCTCAGCAGTGTAGATATGATGAAGGCCCCCCCATAGATCGAACCAGCCAGTCCAGTACTCCATCACCATCTTGGGTTTCTGAGGCTAGGACATAAATGGTTTAGTGTTATAACAGTCTAATGTCTGTTTCACAGATACTTATAAGGATTACTCAATAGGACCCACTTGTACTCCATTTTACATTAACATCAAATGCCTTCAAATATACTGTATCTACTTCTGTCACAGATCAATATCTCTGAGGTCAGATTTACCGAGTCTGATCTCATACCATCAGAGATATAAAAAGAACATCTGCCCTCTTCACAATAGCAAACATACCAAGTAGCTTCTCTGCCCAGCTCATGCCAACATGCCAAGTTCCTCACAGTACATGCAAATAAGCTGTACAACCCCCCAAATGTTTCCTTTCCCTGGTGTTGTATGGAGAACACAATGGTTGACTGATCGCACCTCTCTGAGACTTTAGGTGGTGCTTTACAGACTCAAAGCAGAATGCCACAGCACTGATGACTGACTTTTGTCAGCTATCATCAGATAATCAGTTCTTCTTTTACCAAACTGTCAGTGTTTTTATCTTTGTGGAGGATAAATTCCAAAAGTGACCAACATGAGTTTGGCAACAATGAAATAATTGTACATCCAACAATTTAATGTTTATGCAACACAAATACGACTAACCTGAATTCCATCTATGCGCTTGATGTCATTTAGATCCAGTTTCTGAAAATTGATGGTTTCAAGTGCTTTTAAAAAAAAAAGATAATTTATTGTTATTATTAAAGACAGCATAAGGTTATAATGAAAGCTTCTACAGGTGTGTGCACTTGTACATGTTCACATGGTTTTGTATAAAAAATAGCAAATACGGCTATGAAATGGAAAATATTTTAAAAATACACTATATATTGCCAAAAGTATTCACTCACTCATCCAAATAATTGAAATCAGGTGTTCCAATCAGGTGTATAAAAATCAAGCACCGAGGCATTAAGACTATTTCTACAAACATTTGGGAAAGAATGGGTCTCTCAGGAGCGAAGTGTATTCCAGCATGGTAATGGGATACAAGTCTAGTTGTGATATTTCCTCATTCGTAAATATTCCACAGTCAACTGTCAGTGGTATCATAACAAAGTGGAAGTTATTGGGAATGACAGCAACTCAGCCACAAAGTGGAAGGCCTCATAAAATGACTGAGCAGGTCAGCGGATGTTGATGTGCATAGTGCGGAAAGGTTGGCAACTTTCTGCACAGTCGATTGCTACAGACCTCCAAACTTCATGTGGCCTTCAGATCAGCTCAAGAACAGTGCCAAGAGAGCTTCATGGTTTGGGTTTCCATTGTCAAACAGCTGCACCCAAGCCATAAATCACCAAAATGCCGCCACTGGACACTGAATCAGGAGAACGGTACTTGTCTGACTGCACTGTGCCAAGTATAAAGTTTGGTAGAGGGGGATTATGATTCAAGGCTGTTTTCAGGAGCTGGGCTTGGCCTCTTAGATCCAGTGAAATGAACTCTGAATCATTCAGCATACCAAGAGATTTTGTACCATGCTCCCAACTTTGTGTGAACAGTTTGGGAAAGGCCATATCCTGTTCCAACATGACTGTGCACCAGTGCACAAAGCAAGGTCCATAAAGACATGGACGAGCGAGTTTGGTGTGGATGAACTTGATTGACCTGCACAAAGTCCTGACCTCAACTCAATAGAACACATTTGGATGAATTAGAGCGGAGGCTGAGTGCCATGCCGTCTCATCAAACATCAGTGTCTGACATCACAAATGTGTTTCGGAAAGTATGGTCAAAAGTTCTTATAAACACACTCCTAAAACTTGTGGAAAGCCTTCTCAGATTAGTTTAAGTTGTTATAACTGGAAAGGGGGGCCAACGTCATATTGAATTCATCTGATTAAGAATTGGATGTCTATTATGTTTGTACGAGAGTCAAGCCAGGTGAGCCAATACTCGTGGTTATATAGTGTATTGAATAAAATAAATCCATAGGAGGCTTCACCACAACATGATGGCCGCTTCTGTTCTGTAAATAAAAGAATAATATTAATGCCCAGTCTTTGGTTACGATGCATAAAATAAGCAAGTGCTATAAAGAATACACAGAGGATTTACATCAAAACTGTAAATATGTCAAAGATAATAAAGCAAATATCACTTGACTGACTTGCACCACAGTATTGCTACCAATGCAAAAAAGAATATCTCTTCAGTATCAACTCACTGGTTCTAAACTGTGATCTACCCTTGGCTAAGACCTTTAACCACTGTGCATGAAAACACATAAATAAACATACTCTCTCTCTCTATATATATATATATATATAGGTAAGTGTTTGTGTGTATGCATGTACGCACAGCCTTGTTTGTCTGTCACCCTATCTGACATTACCTCCTTTCACTCCTCCAAGCTTTAGCCCTTCATTGTTGTCGGAGGTCAGCAGCAGCTCTGTGATGCCCCTGGACAATAACGCCTAGAGAGAGAAGAAGGATTGAATAGACGGCTAAACAAAACAGTGAAAATGTGTCCTGAATAAAGTTGAATTGAATTGAAATTCTCAAGGTATAGATGTTTATTTTTCCCTCTAAAAGAGTGTTTCATACCTCTTTGATGAAAGGCATATACTCTTCATCTTTAGCATAGGAGCCATATTCATTCTCCACTTGAAGTGCTATGATTGGGCCGCCTTGGGAGTACTGCGTATTAATTACACAATGAATAGAGAACTCAGATTTGTTGCCGTGGCACATATTCTTGGGCATTTCTACCCTCAGCATGAGTAAACTTTTAAAAAAAACTAAATAGAATGATATGAATGACAATCCACCGAGTTGATAAAAAGAAAGTAAGGCTTTAAAGACACAAGCAAATAGCTCATTTTCACACGTTCGCAGCTCTCTTGAAATTGTCTAGGGTTGTTTATGTGAATAAAAAATTTCCCAAATGTTTAGTCCAGACTAGGACAGCTTGATACAACAAAAGCACATCCATAAATGGTACTAATCTCATGTGTATTAACTGGGGCTGCCTTATACTTCTCAACCATCCATGCTGGTTCGCTGCAGAACAAGCACAAAAGCAGATCTTCCTCCAGGTGGAATGCTACCTTCATCAAGACTGTGCTTGGGCTATTTCAAGTCAAATGTCTTTGTGATATTGAAACTGCACATGCTGACACTGTGATAGTGATCATTTTTCAATTAATTGTGCAGCCCCAGTCCAAACTTGTAAATAAGCCTACCCACCTAGCTCCCTTGCCATAAGTACAGAAAGGTATCTGCTGTGCATGTTGTTATTATACGGAACTGCAAGCCGTAATCTTTTTCTGCCGGCCTGTATGTGGCCTTTCATTCAATTGTGAATATAGTAGGCACAAAACACAAAAAACATCTCTGCAGAAAGGTAGGAAGCCTCATCTGCTTTCCTCAACATGTAACAAACTAAACATTGTAGTTTCTACACCATGGATCATGTGTCTGTGAGTACAAACCAGGTGTCCCTCCAAAATATTACTATTTTAGAGAACACAATAGCTCTCTCCTAGTAAAGTGCATGCTCAAATCAGGTAGTGGTGAAGACCATCTAAATCTCATCATATTTTCCTGTGTTCATACATGAAAATGGTTATTGTTTACCATTACCTCAACACCAACCACTTTATGCAGGTATCAAAATAGTCCCCCTCGTGCACACATCTGCCTTCTGTTTGTCATTTTGCCAACATCAGCACCATAATATCTAGCTGCTAATCATTTTCTGATCTTCATGACTTTCTGTGTTTGTAAATAAGCTACTTTTGAGGTCAGCATCCTAAAAAAAAAATGCTGGTATTTTTCAACAATATTTAAATTTTGCATTGTTATTGTAGGAACGGGCACAGGTGAGACCAATATAGTTGATCATTGCTCAGTTCTTCTAACTGGCACAGACTTTTATGTGGTTTAAAGTAAACATGTAATTAACAGCCTTAAAATGTATATTTTGCAAACATGAAGGATCTCCGTCCTATGTATCCTGCTAGCTATTCTCATCTAAGATACAATTCAATTCAAAGCCTTAATTGTCATTACACACAGTAGTGCAATGAGATTGCTAGGCACTCCGAATACATAAAATCATGAGGATGTTCTTCACTGGAGTGGTGGAGAGTGTTCTGACTGGTAGCATCACCCTGTGGTACGGGAACAGTACTGGTTGTGACCAGGGGGCCCTGCAGAGGATGCTGAGGTCAGCAGAGTGTACAACCATCCCCACCCGCCAGGACATCTTCACGTGGAGGACAGCAGCCAGAGTGAACAGGATCATAAGAGACCCTCATCATCCTAACAACAGTCTGTTCAAGTGGCTGTGCTCTGGCCGGCACCTAAGGCTCATTAAGGCGAACACAGATAGACTCAGGAGAAGCTTCTTCCCTCAGGTCATCAGTACTGGGAACTACCCTGTAGTGACACTGGCACAGCGTCCTACCTTCTGCTTAAAAAAACAACAAGATGCTATTTAATCATGTCACTTTAAATGCACTACTCAGAGGTTTATATATTGGACTCCATAAACACGTTGTAAATATTGAATATTTATATTGTCAGTCAATAGCACTGTGGCTTATTATATTTATTATCTTTTTAGTTTATTCCTATTCTTATTGCTCTTACAAAGTGTGTGCACAGCCTCAGAAGCATGTATGGGTACATTTTACTGTCATCTTGTATGTGCATGTGACAAACAACTTGAGATTTGATAGAGGGTGCACAACCATGAAGAAATCATAAAATCTTTTTTTAATCAGTAATCACAAAACTTGCCAAAGCCATTGTAAGGCTTTGATTGCTGCAAGGCAGAGCGTTGCAATTGTGAAAAAGAAAACACAAAAAACAAACTGTTGGTAGTAATAAATACTGTTTATACTTAGAATCCTGTCTGGAGAAAGTATACAGCCACCTCTGACAGGTAGAAGAAGTTGTAACAAAAGTTTTAATGTTTTTGCTGTTGGCTGGCAGCAGAGTGATGACTGCAGGAAAAACAGTTTTCAGAACGTTTAACTCAGCCTGTAAACAAACAGATGTTGGCAAATCATAAGATCAAAGGAAATTTCGACGTTTAACTTCAGGCACAGAATTTGGTGTCAGTGGAAATTACAAGCACTTTTACGTTGAGGTGGACATGCACAGTACAGATTCCAAATTATATTAGCCCTTAACACAAAACAGCAATGAAAACATGGCATTTAAAATGGCCAGAAATTACCTTGAAATTTCAAAATCCTGTTTACAAAAACAGTACCTGGTGTGGAGCCACTCTCTCCATGAGCTGATCAAAGTAGGAGTTGACTGCTTTTGTGAATCCTGGGTAGGTTGTTCTTAGCTTCATGCTCTGATCTCGAAGTAGCCAACTGAAAACCAAAACATGTCACATCATTTCCTCAAAGCGCTGCTGGGAATTCTCCTTACATTTAGAAATCACCAATCTAAGCATGACTATAGTCCAGAGAGGAAATAATGCTTCAATGTGTAATCCTTTAAACACTCTGTTATGATGATTTTAAACACAGCCTCCACCTTTACCTTCCCCCAAATGCAAAACACTGAAAACTTATGCAGCTCTTACAATTCTACAATTACCCAACAATCTACTCTTGACAGGTCTTAACCTGCATGTTGTACTCTAGGTGGTGTCGGCTCCCAAAACAAATTTCCCATCAATAGAAACACAGGCGCTAACACTTGAACTCAAGTTTAATGGATTTAGCCGCCAGTGAGACACTACTAACAAACAAATTAACCCACTAAACAATTATTTTCTAATCCAATTTCAGGGATTACTCAGGAACCCTATGGCTATTTCGCAATAACACCTCATATTGTTACTATTAAGAATATGCAAATTAACTTTAAAATATAAAATCACATTTACTTTGGCTTTATGGTTTTTTATTTTTACCTGGGAAGCCCACCTAAATCCCACTCAGCACAGATGTATGGCCCTGGACGCAGAATCACCCAGAGGTCCAAGCTGGCTGCAAGACGTAAGTAGGCTCTAGGAAAAGATGCAAATCTATATAAACAGCAACCAACAGGATCTACTTCCTTTAAGCAATTCACTTAAATTATTTATGACAGCTAATATAATGCGGGGGCGGATAACTGCACTTCTCAGATCAAACTGATGTGCAATTGCATAACACAAATTATTACTCTAAAATATTTCTTTTTTAAATCAGGTTTCTTGCATGAAGACATCGGTTTCTAACAATACCGAAACAGTGGGCAACACATAATGAAAGAAGTAATATGTATCAGTGCTCTGAGAGATAAATAATGTACATGGTTTCTTAAAGGTAAATGCACCTTTGCAGCAGCATCACTCTAAATAAAGGAAAGCTAAGCTCTTTTGCAATGCAACAGCGGCCTCTGCAGGACTTGACTTTAGAACAGAACGTCAGAATAAAGCCTGTAGTTAGTTCTTACTCTAAATTGAGATGATCCTCAAAGATAAACACCCCTCGCTCAGGCTCATGCAGGTTCCACGGTACATAGCTGAAAAGAAAAATATTATAGTTTATTTTCTGTGCCAGCATTTCAATGGTAATCTCTTTCAATTATTAATTTGTTTCCTTTATCCTTTAGTCTTTATGAAATGATGACTCGTAAGTTTTGTCAGTCTGGCTTTGCTTTGCTCAGATTTTAATTTCCCTGTGTTTAGCTGGCTTTTTTACACTTCTTTTATGCTCTGTTGTTCAACAAATAAGCAGTTAAGTTACACTGTCAGCCTACGTTGTGAGAGTATTGAGGCCACAGGCCTTCATCTTCAGCAGCCGGTCCTTCCAGTAGGCTCTGGGGACGCGGAAGTAATGGACAGAGCCCCCCAGGATGCGGAAAGGTTTCCCCTCCAATGTGAACTGAGATGACCCAGCTCTTAGACCCTCCACACGGTTCATTCTACTCACTTCAGGACGGTTCCTGAGGGACAAAATACCGTTCATAAGTTAAAAAAAAAACATTCTTAATAACTATTGAAATTGGCTACATGCCTAAAAAGAGAATCAGACATGCTCAATTAATCTAACCTAGGATTACTTAAGTCCACTTGCACCTTCAGAAATGTTTACAGTAATATTGTTTCCGTGTGCTATCGTGTGATATCACTGTATTTGTATTAATCATTGAAGGAAAGCCACACCCTTGGGTTAATAAGAGGTCAACTAAGAAAAACAAATATGATCACCCATATGCATTTATTTAGACAACTAATGAGTTTAAAATTTATTTTTTAAATGTGGCTACCTAACTTCATCCTCTTCTGATCAGTAGGAATATCAGGTGAAATTTCCTGACCACAAATAACGCAACAAGTTACACGGTCTTGAGTCACGATTATTCACAGGTAACAAAGCGGAGTCTACTGGCAAGCAGGAGACGCATCAAACTAAACATTATAAGAGTCTGTGGGCGGGTTCCTGCAAAAATCCATACCCATGCTTGGCTCTAATGGTGAAAAACTGGTTAGCCTATTTGTGTTTTCCTTACCTTATAAAATGATAAACAATTATCAGAGTTAAAGCAGTGGACAGCAGCAGGATGTACCGTTGTTTTAAGGACAGGCGAACACCAAACAGTGAAGACGGTTCCATTGGCAAAAACAGCAGGAATTTAGCAGCTGCGCTCTGTGCGTTTCTTGTGTTTCAGTGAGGTAAAGCGCATATCTCTGGTCTGCAGTCCTCTTCCGAAACTGACCAGACAAGTTTTTCACTTAACGTTGTGCTAAAACTGACGCCGAGAGAGAGAAATGACATGGTAACGATTGTTAATTTGAGATTAGTACTTCCGGGATTAATAATTAAACTGCAAGGAACGAACATTTAGTTCGCTTCCAATCTTGAAGCAAATACAAGTAAAATAGCCAAAGCTTTGCAACTCTAAACTTTGCAGCATGCGACAACTATCGTTGCGTCATGACGCTACACCGCGTGGGAGGGCGTTACTTTAACTTACCTTTTTATATTATATTATTGTTTGATATTATATTATTATATTACAAATTTTTGGGAGATGGAGCGAACTTTTTTTAATCTCTTACCTGAAGCCCATAGCTGATTCGCACACGACCGTCTAATTTTACTGCGATATGGCAACAAAGTTGTTTCAACCGCAAAAAGTAATATTCTAAAGATGACAACAGAATTGCATATTAAGCATGCTGTGTGTATCTTGGAAAACCCTGTCAAACTCGCCTTCTATGTATCAGAATTGGAAACAAAATACAAAGCCACAACATAAAAAATAAGACTGAGACAACGCTTTGTTTAAGATAATAGTTTTATTGCAAGAAAAAATTAACTAGGCAAAGCATAACAAATGCGAGTAAGGACTGTAGCAGAATCAAAGCTCACCAAGCAGGATTTACATCCACGTCTTCATAGGTGTGGCCAACTGAAGATAATTTAGGACAAGGAAAGCCCGTGTGCAACCTAAAGGATTCATGTACCACTTGAAGGCAAAAATAAATATAAGTGTAATTTTTCTTTGTTCTTCTATACTAGGGCTATTTATTTCGGTCCCATGAGGGCTGCAGTCCTGCAGGTTTCCAATTTTTCCCTGTTCCAACACATCTGACTCAAATTAAATGGAGTCACAATGAGTCATTGTGCAGAACTTCCAGATTCATTTAATTTGAGTCAGGCATGTTGGAGCAGGAAACACTGAAAACCTGCAGTGCAGCTATTAGTCCAAGTCCAATAGCTGATACTTTCTTTCCTTATCTGAGAACCCCTTACATTTATCTGATGTTTGTGTATATAAAACTGCCTAAGGTCAAGCTAACTTCCAAAATTAACAAAACAAAAGACAGACAGTTATGGTTAAACATGTACAAGATGGGCAGCTGGATAAGAAATGTTTTTTATGCTAATAACTTGTGACCACAGCAATCTTATCACACATGGTTACATTTAGAAACACCCAAGGACATCAGTAAATTCTTTTAGAAAACACTTTCATCAGGCTACGTAACTGTGGAAAATATAATGCCTCCATTTTGTGACTGAGGGAGAGAGCGAAAGAGAGAAAGAGCTCCATTGCATTGTTGTTCTAAAATAACAATAGTTTCCCTTATTCACAGTGTTTGAGGCCTCCCAGCATCATCTGACCCTCAATTGCTTTATGGTAAGCTCAGCATCAAGGGACAGCAGTGACAGTGTTTTAAATGTTATCTGGATTTTCTCCAATATTTCAGACATCCATGTTAAGGCCTGGTAAGATTTTCCTTTGATTGTACTTTCTTAACAGCCTTTGTATTATTTTAATATTTATTTTTGTATTATATTACATTTCACGTGTTTAACTTGTTACTCTTTAGTTATTTTTAAATTTTCAAACAGTTTTATATTTGATCATTTTGCTGTGACACACACTGTACAACCTGATTCAGCTGATGCTTTCTTTTAGATTCAGTTTAAGTAACTGCTTTCCCCCCAACTAGGTCTCATTTTGAAGTGAGAACAATGAGCCATCCGGAGGGTCTGAGGGCCAATTCATCTCAATTCACTCTAGAGGGGAGGCCATTCCGCATCCTGGGTGGCTCGATCCATTACTTCCGAGTCCCCAGACCCTACTGGAAGGATCGGCTGTTGAAGATGAAGGCCTGTGGTCTTAATACTCTCACAACGTAGGTCTTCACTGTATAATATGTTGGCTGTAATCAGAGGCGTCTCCGTGCTCTTTAATTAGATAAGACAAAAATTCCTCCATGAAATGCCCTAGTAGACAGTTTTCTCTAAACAAAATGAAATTCCACAATGCCATGTTGTTGCTTAAGATTGTTAGAATCATTCTATTGTTTTGTTTTTTTTCTTTGTTTGTTTGTTTGTTCCAGATATGTGCCATGGAACCTGCATGAACCTGAAAGAGGAGTTTTCAACTTTCAGGATCAGCTGGACCTCAAGTAAGGTCTTCATAGTCATACCCATATTTTTAAAGGAATAATAAACATTTGAAACACCTCTGGAATAGTTGTTTTAAGTAGGAAAAAACGTGTCTTTTACAGGGCTTATGTCAGCTTAGCATCTGAGATGGGTCTCTGGGTGATCTTGCGGCCTGGGCCTTACATCTGTGCTGAATGGGATTTAGGTGGTTTACCAAGGTAACATCACATGTCTGTTACTTAATTGTGCTATATATGGGTTTTGTCTATCTTGTTTGTGTGCTCACTTCTGCTGTAATGATCAGATTAAAGACAAACACAAGTATAATCCAAAGTGTGAGGTTCATTAGACAAAGCTGAGGTAGTAGGTTCACAAGGCGAGCTTGAAATTTAGAACCAAACAATGCAAGTGAAGGCAAGGTAAAATGTAAAAATTGTGAATAAGTTAAGGTCATACACTCAAAGGGAAATCATGCAAATCAAAGGCAAGTAAATTTGTTACAGCAGAAACCAGGGACTTTACATAGTAAAAAATGACTGATAACTCGTACTATGCCTGCCTTAGGAATGGCCATACTTGAGGATAAATAAAGTGAATTTATTTAAGTTTAACCTAACAAAATACACAATAAGCCAACAAAATTATTCTTGTGTTTTGTTTTATTTTTCAGCTGGTTGCTGCAAGATGAAGACATGCAGCTGAGGACAACTTATCCTGGATTTGTAAATGCTGTCAGCTTGTACTTTGACAGGCTTATCTCGGTTGTCAAGCCTTTGATGGTAAATCCTCATCCCTGATTATTCATAACATTCAGTGTTTGAAGGCTAATTTAACATCTCACCAAACGGTTCTTAGTTTGAAGAGGGAGGCCCAATCATCGCAGTCCAAGTTGAAAACGAGTATGGATCATATGCTAAAGATGAGGAATACATGCCATTTATAAAGAATGTGAGTTTTTTTCCATGTCTTTCTTTGAAATGATTTGATTTTAATGCAATTAGTTCAGCATCCTCTGTGAACTTTTTTTTTTTGGTTGTTTTTTTTCCTGTAGTGTCTCCAGTCCAGAGGGGTCAATGAGCTCCTGTTGACTTCAGACAACTGAAAAGGCTTGAGATGTGGAGGGACAGAGGGAGGTAAAGTCAAAAAATTAATCATATGCTTTGCTTTTGTCACTAATTTTAATTAATTGTTTCTTCTTGTATTATGTTTAATAAATTCATACCTTGTTCCTTTCAGTTCTAAGAACAATAAACCTTCAGAGACTGTCGTTTGGAGCTATCCAACACTTAGCTGATATGCAGGTGAGTATGGGTAATGGGTAATCTTTAATGATTGTAGTAGTCTGGCATTGGCTCTCATTGTACCTCAGACAACAAGGTCATGGTAACTCTTAGTGGCAAATCAAAGCAAGGGGGCTTCTTTTCCTAGATCTGAAAACCAAAGCAAGATGTCACAAAACAGAAGAAGTCCAACTGCCTTCGACTGAACCATTTTGGATCTGTTCGTACTGGATTTATTACTGTAAAAAGTGTTTTTATTTTCTTCATATTTGTTGAAATTAACATATCTTTGTGAAATGGTCTGACAAACTGTAAAAAAAGAAAAAAGAAAAAAAGAAGCTATTCATTTTGCAGTTAGAAATTTTGCCTCTAGTTCGATATTTATCACCATAGGTACCATCCACATTAGAATCAGAATCTTTGTTTATCATTGTAGCAGTAGGGACAATAAACAACAAAATTAAGGAGCCACAATCATTTCCGCCATCAGCAATGAGCTGCTCTGTACTTGCCACATAAAGTAGTTTTAAGATTTCAATGGGTGAGAACACAGTTTTGAAAAAATTTCAAATGTGATTGACTAAAAGAGATTGAGTCTACATGGAAATTTATTCTAATGTATTCAGATTAGTTTTGCCTGACAAATAGAGCATCTGCCAGCTTCCATTGCTGCTAAATAAGTCCACTGAGCAGAGCCAGTTATGTGCTAGTAGTTGTTAAACATGAAGTAGGATGTGAGTGCTCATCATGCAATTTGCAAGATTCCACTGTGCCTGAATGAAAACAACCAATCAGAGGAGAAAGTGTTTCCTGAGAAGAAGCCAGTGGACCATCTCAGTCCAGCCTTGAGTGTCCTCAAATGAAAGGATATGACCCACAAATAACAATAATATCCTTCATATAAATAATTGAGTGACTGAATTAATAAATAAATTAATAAATAATGTTAATATTTTTTTAGGAAACAAGGACTAAACTGCTATTTTTTCCTGATTGCAACACAGCACACAGTCTATATTTGGACTGCAACAGGACCTTAAGTATTTTCAACCCCATTTCAATTGTGCTAGTAAGCTAGCAGAATCAGAGTAACCATGAATATTTCACACACACACACACACACAAACACACACACACATCAAAGAAATATTAACACTATCTGCTATGTTTTTTTCTATTTTGTCATAAGTAACAGTTCTCGCATAGTATGTTAGATATGCTGAGATACATTACTTTCTAGTAGGAGCACAGCTTGCTAACTATTCTACAAACATTTCAATGTAGAAAAAGGAAGAAAAAGCCCCAAAGCTATCTTCCAACATTGTTGACAGGCAGAAAAATGTTCACAAAATAGTCAACCATCCACAAATGAGAAACAGCAGTAAGAAAAATGCTGTTAAACATGCGACATGGCATATTCTTTTATCTACTATAAATCTTAGAAGGACTGTGTGATACAAGCTCTGGAAGAAATTCTCCAATTATTGCTCCTGCAAATCTTTTGCAGCTGGCCTCCACCTGCAAATATCTCTAATTAAGCTTAAAAGAGTCACTGTGCAACCTCAGGAAAACAAAAAACAAAAAAACACTAAAAGAATAAACATATGCAGTTTTGTTTTAGTTTTTTTTTTTTATGTTATTCAAAGTCAATAGTATGTAACATGCATTGGATATTTATTAATACTTTTCTGTTTTTGTGTTCAATGTAGCCCCAGAAACCTTTAATGGTGATGGAGTATTGGTCTGGGTGGTTTGACGTCTGGGGAGGGCATCATCATGTCTTCCATGCAGAAGGTGCAGAAACGCTAAGCTGATATTTGTTTTCACCATTTCTCCCATGTTTTTAACAACGTTTTTAATATTCACAGCATAGATTATTAAGTAGTGTGTTTATTTGTGAATATGAGCATTACTATCACGCTTAATAACCTTATCTATCCATGTGGTATGGCATAATTTATCAAAATTCTTCCCCCTGACAGACATGCTAGCTGTGGTGTCTGAGATTTTAGAGAGAGGTGTTTCCATTAACCTGTACATGTTCCACGGTGGAACCAACTTTGGCTTCATGAATGGCGCAATGGATTTTGGCACCTACAAACCTCAGGTCACAAGTTATGGTATGACAGGAATTGAAGAACAAATATTGTTTTAGACAGCTGATAAACTAACTTTCAGACCACAAATTCAGTTCTTTGTGCTGGTTTTGTAAATGCTTTCTTGGCAGATTACGATGCTCCTCTATCTGAAGCTGGAGACTGCACCACAAAATACCAACTCTTGAGGAATTTATTCAGCCAGTACCATTGTAAGGGCTTCAGCATCCTTAAGTTGTGATTTAATGAGCACAGATGCGCACATAACATTGATTTTGTTGTCTTCGTTATCTAGAAAGCTAATTGATGTGTAATTAGCCTTGATTAAACATTTTGCCAACTTGTGTTCCAGCTGAGCCTCTTCCTGAAGTGCCCCCTCCTCAGGAGATGAGAGCTTACGAGCCAGTTTTCATGCAGCAGCACCTTTCCCTGTGGGACAGCTTGCAGTTTACAGACAAGGTAATCTACAGATGGCATGCACCTGTCTGGTTTGACAGCTGATTATAGAATGTAGAAAACAGAAAATCTAATGTCTAAACTTAAAAGAATAGCTAAAGTAGTTTAGTAGGCCACTTAAGCAAGCATGTCTACCATGCAGCCATACAGGTCTGAAAGGCCAGTGAACATGGAGAACCTTCCAGTCAACAACAACAATGGTCAGTCATATGGTTATACACTGTATGAGACCACCATCACAAGTGGAGGAACCCTGAACTCCAGGAACAACATCAGAGACAGAGCATTGGTGAGGACACACAGACATCCCATATGAAGACACACAAACTGTTTGTGTATAAATATACATGAACCTGTAATTGTTCCTGTTGATGCTCTCCAGGTTTTTGTGGATAGACAATGTGTTGGCTGTTTGGACTACAAGACTCATGAAGTCGTACTTCCTGATGCCAAGGTATGCCAAACTTTATCCGATTATGTTATCCTCTCAAACTGGAACTATCTGTTCTCTTCAACAACCAAACTATGCTACTTTTTGGTCATGTTTGCTTTTGTTCTAAATGCATTATGTGGTTTAGTATTGTCTTTCTGAAAAATGCAAAGCCTTTCCCTGGTAGAGATGTTGTTTCAATGGAAGCATACATACATTACTTTATTGCTGCATTGCACATTCTTTTTAATATGTGCAAGTTGGCACTTTCACAGGCACTAATGCACCCAGGACTGTCACAAATGCAGTCCTTTTAATTGAGTGCTGAAAACAACCTTAATGGCTTTTAACTTTGTTTGTTTGTTGTTGTTTCTTTTTCCTCCAGAGGAAACAATGATATTGATTTTCAAAATAGTTTTACTAAGTCCATTTTACTTTAGCTTTAATTGGTTAAGAGAACACGACGGTAGCTGGTAATGTTGAGAAATGGCCTCATCTTTGCATGTTAGAGTTTTCATCTCCATCGATGGATGCCACAGCAAATCAAATCAAATCAGCAATCAAACCTGAGCCTTCTGTGAGGAGAACTTTGAAAACCTGTTCAGCCCACCTGGCACCCAGATGCTTTTTCTAATGCAGTAAGGGCCCCGAGATCACAAGGCATCCAATATTGATCTGTTAGCTGTGTCCCATACAAACAGGGATGTCTCCTAATTCATTTTGATGATATTATGTACTGTACGTGATGGAAAAGTAAAAGTCTTTGCAATTTTACATTGAGGGACATTATTCTCAAATCACTATAATTTTATACTATAACTTTTTTTTTTTACAAATTACCGAACCTCTTCCAATATTTACTATAGAGAGACTCTGCCTCTCTAAGGTGCTCATTTTGTAATTAATCATGTTACAAACCTGTTGCCTACTAATATGTTTAATTGCAACAGTTCCTTGAACTTTTTAGTACCACTTTGTTTTCCAGTCTTTTGTTGTCCCATCCCATCATTTTTTTTAGTTTGCTTCCCTTAATATTTTTTATGAAATATTAAATTGTCTCACCTTTAATAATCAATATATATATAGAGATATATCTCTTGTGAATAAAATGTTGTTTTTTTAGATTGATAAATGACTGTATTCTTATTTTATTTGTATTTTATACAGCATTCCCATTTTTGCTAACTGGGGTTGAATAATCTGTTTTCTTTTTTTCATAGTTAAAATTCAAAAATCAAATTATATCCTTTTGCTTACTTTTTCTGCTCTCCATTAGCACCCTATACTGCCCTGGTGTTCATACTTTTTATTTGCCATTCAGTCAGATCAAGCTTTCAAGTAATCTCCAAGTAACATTGTTTGTGCATCATAGGGAGCAAGGACATTGGGCTTACTTGTGGAGAACTGTGGAAGAGTGAATTATGGGAAAACTCTTAATGAACAGCGCAAAGGTATCTATGGTGGTCTATTTATACCAGTTTATAAATACCCTGGTCATCAAGACTAGTGTTATTGATCTATACTAAAATCACACAAAAAGGTACCCTGTTCTGCTCCTCTCATTACTCTGTATTACATGTTGTTGCCTCATAATGTGTTACAGGTATTGTGGGAGATATTGTATTGAATCAAACACCCCTGAGAGGATTCACAATTTTCTGTTTAGATCTGAAGCAGAACTTTATAAAAAGGTTTGATGTTGATTTTCAAATTTTCTACCTGATCTATAGAGGTTGGTTCATAACACCAACTAACTTTTCATTTCCTTTAAAATAGTTATAGTATCAATATGCACATTGTATTTTGTCTTTTATTTATTATATTAGTGTGTGGTTAACATCTGGATCCATACATTTACCCCATCATAGGCTAAGATATGTTGTTAAAATGCATTAATAAAACTGCCCTTACAGTGTGAAATCTAAATAAATTTTGATCTTGTTTTAGATTAACTAATTCTAGTCAATGGAAAACTGATTTCAAGTCACCGTCTGTCCCTGCGTTTGTCCAGACCAGACTGTGTGTGGATGGCCCACCCAAAGACACCTTCATCAAACTCCCTGTAAATAAAACAGCTTTTTTTTATTATTATTTGTCTTGTTAAATGCAACTAAACAAGCTACAAAATCAGCTGTTTTGGAAGATATTCAATTTTCTTGAGTAATGAAATAGTATATAGTAAAAAAAAAATTAAGATATTTTTTTCTAATGAAAGTAGAGCAGCACTTGCAATAGCGCATTCGATTTGGAAAGCTTTTCTCTGCCTCATTGTTGTTTATGATTTGTTATTTTGAAAAATGCTTTTTCTCAGTCTTGCATCATTGATTGTAATGCTGCATTTGTCTGTAGGGCTGGGGTAAAGGAGTTGTATTTGTTAATGGGCAGAACCTGGGCCGTTACTGGTTCATCGGTCCCCAGCATTTCCTCTATCTCCCAGGACCTTGGCTCAGAAATGGAGAAAATCAGGTACAGTCTACAAACTGAAGATTTTGGGATAAATTCCAAATAATTATGTAGTAAAATATGTGTAACATGATTTGCACTATTCTATTCTTTTTCAGATTATTGTTTTCGAGGAACAAAGAGTTGATGCCAAAATATTATTTGCTGAAAATCCTAATCATGGAAAGACTGTTGATGTTTACAAACTTCCCTTTTGCACGCTTCTATGAATACAGTGTTCAAGCTGGGTGTCACACACACAAATATAGCTATGCACTAAGTAAGGGATGGTTTGTTGTTCTTTCTATTTAACCTACTCCAAACATTTTCTGATGTTTCAGATTGTTACCAATTAATTAAATATCTAATGTGATTTTCATTTATGTGTAGCTAAATGCTTCTGCTGTTTGTTCGGTATCTGTATGTCTACAAACCATAACTTGCAACAGAATTCAACCTTCTGATTTGACTTGCAACCTTTCGGGATGAACCTTGCTCTGATAAGATAAACTTTCATTGAAACACCCCCAGAAGCTGCTCGTTGGACTAGACGCATGTCAATTTCCTGAATGACGCGCTTATATTCAGAAGAAGCACCTCCTTCGCCTGAACTGTACAGCATACGGCGCAGCCATTTTTACAACTGTGTACGACGTGAGAAAGACCGGAAATAAACATTTTATTTTTCACAATAAAAGTAAATGTTTATTATGTTTGTTAATATTGTAAAAATAAGTACGTTATAAATTAGAAAGACGCAAGTGACTATTATTCTGATGTTTTATAACTTGCATGTAAAACACAAGCATGTTATTAACAAGTGGATTTTTCAGAAGGCTTTAGTTTTGAAAATAACTTTTCGGAAATGAGATTCAAGCTTTTAGCCAGCTTGACCTGTAGATTTTCAAGCTATCCCCTCTGATGTTCCTGTTTCGGCTGTTGCAGGAGGAGCGCAGGGTCATTGGGCTTGTTTCAGAGTCGACGGAATGCCCTTCAAAGCTTTTCTTTTGTGACTAAATATAAGACAGTTATGTTGCGAATGTACTTGCAAAATTTCACTTTTTAAATGGCTCCATGGTAGTTGTGTGCGCAGCTCCACAATATATTAGCATAGCCTGTACGAAAAAACAAAACGTAGGTTTTGTTATCGAGTTTACCTAACTTTTATTAGTTTTATAATCAAGCGTTTGCTTTGTCGTCGCGAGATGGAGTCATTTGGATGCATTGGTACTGTTTTGGGATGCTCTGCTTGCGTTGCAGTAAGTGGGCTTGTGCTTGCTGCCTACAAACTTGGTTTATTATACCAGGTGTTTCACAAGGTAAGTGTTGACAAGTCATCATAACAAGAACCTTTGTGCTTTTCTGTCCCTTTATGATAAAAGAGCTCTGCGGCAATGTGGAGTTCAGTCAGTGTACATACGCCTTCGTTATCGCTCGCCTCATTGAGAGACACCTGTAGTTTCATAGTTAATAAAGGTGGAAGTGTAAGCTGATATCCATCTACGTAAACTTTGACCAGCTTTACGGTTTTCTTGCAGAAAGACAGTGATTATTACTGAGATAGCACAAAACCAAAGGGTACATCACAACTAAGCCTGAACAATATGCTTTTAAATATAAAAGGCTGTCAAAGTGACCATAGGAGGGGCAATAATCTCACATCACATCTGTTTATCTAAGAGAGAGCTCTTTTTCTACGTTAAACAACTGCTGATTCTTTTAATAATAATAATAAGTTGGGCAATCTTTTCTCCCTAATTCCTTTATCTTTCTGTCTTATTTCCTAGACTGAGACAAAGAGCCCTAGACATGGCGGTGAGAGTGTGGCAGAGGTACTCCGTGCACATGGGATCAAATTCCTTTTTACCCTTGTCGGTGGGCACATCTCACCCATCCTTGTGGCTTGCGAGAAGGTGGGCATCCGCATTGTGGACACCAGACATGAGGCTACTGCTGTGTTCGCTGCAGATGCTGTGGCAAGGCTCTCAGGTGCACACTCAAGTTACATAAAAGTTTTTCCTTAGCGCAACTGATGTTGACACACGTTATGGAGAATAAAGGAGTTGGGTGTTGAAACCTTGTTTAGGCGTGTCTCACTAAAAAACTTCCCTTGGTAGCTGTTATGGCTATGGCTAACATTCTTGTGTTCCTTTTGTGGTTCAATGTTTATAATAAAATTTTTAAGATTTTGTTGCAAGCTGATGGTGGTTACGTTGTTCACTGCACCAGGCACTGTTGGCGTAGCTGCAGTGACTGCTGGCCCTGGTCTGACTAACACAGTGACTGCAGTGAAGAATGCTCAAATGGCTGAATCACCACTTCTGCTCTTGGGAGGAGCTGCTGGTACACTACTGCAGGTGAATTTTCTTCCAATCCTAAGTTAAATATGATATGAATGTGCAGACTGACTAAAACTGGAGAAGAAAAACATCTTCAGTGTGACACTTTTTTGCCAAATGCTGTGTATAGTGCTTCTTTGTAGGGGCTATAATTGAATGTGTTTGTGGCACAGGGCAGAGGAGCACTGCAAGACATCGACCAGATGTCTCTCTTCAAACCGCTGTGTAAGTTCTGTGCCTCCATCAGGACAGTCAGGGAGATCGTGCCTACAGTCAGGAAGGCTCTGGCCATCGCTCAATCTGGAACACCTGGACCTGTTTTCATAGAGTTTCCCATTGACACTCTGTATCCCTACCACCTGGTGTCCAAAGAGTTTGCTGTTAAGAACCCTCCCAAAGGCCTGGTGGGAAAAATCATGTCATGGTATGTTACCAAGATGCACAGTAATGTTTTTTTAGTGTATAATGAAAAATAATAGAATGAAGTCAACTGTATGAAGATGAAAGATTTAGAATTTTTCAGTGTCATCGTTTTATTTCTTTTAAGGTACCTCAACAACCACCTAATGAACCTTTTTGCTGGAGCCTGGGAAACAAGAGATGTTTCCCCACTTCCTGTTCACATCCCTCAAGCCACAGATGATCAGGTAATTTCTCTATTTTCACATTTTCTTTATGATGTAATCCTTTTAAATATCCTTATCAGATAATTCTATAATTGTGTACACCATTTAAAAGATATAAACCAGTTTTAAATTATTTACTGTATTTTCCTGTCAATAAAAAACAGTTACAAAGGTGCATAGAGCTTGTGAGCCGAGCCAAAAAACCAGTGATTCTCCTGGGAAGCCAAGCAACACTTCCACCAACACCAGTTGATGACATCAGGTTAAGAAAAATGTGTTATTTGTCTGCCACTCTTTACTGTTTGGTTCTTAACTGATAATTAGGGATGTCACCATTTTCCCAATTTGTGATTCAGTTTGTACTAGATTTACAACTTTCTTAATAAAACATGGGATGAAAAGGTGATAATAATAATAAGAGTGGTTGCAAAAATGACAGTAAGGTGGAGCGGACAGACACTGACCGTTAAAGTTAGAACTGCAACACATGATATTGATATGATGATATTGACGTCAGGCTATGTGCTGTCACAGACAAAAGGCCACTTCATGTGTTGTTTGACACTTAACTCTCAGAAAATGCACTAATCACCCGACAGTTCATTCATGAGAAGAGCAGGTTGTTTATATAGAGAATTATAGAAATAGCAACAATCTTTTTTCAACTAAGACCAGAGAAAAATGCTGACAGAAAAGTGTTAGTTGGGCAGATTATTAAGCTAATATATGCTTATGCCTGGCACAGTATATGTCAGCTGCACCAAAAGCTCTTTAACTTAATTCTCAAGAGGTGCATGTAGCCCAAAATAAAATCTTAAGAGTAAAACTTAAATTTACTATTCTCTGAACTATACAATCTAATCTTTCTAATTTATAGTGGATCCAGCATCAGTAGAGTTGAATGAACTTGTTAGCACACCACTTCCTCCATCTACTCCTGTTTCCCTCTACTGAGAGTCTATCCGTAGTTGGCAATTTCATTGTTATTTTATGTTGGCTTATCATGTTGCTAAATCACTTTCTCATTTTTAGAAGGGCTTTGGAGGATCTAGGTATACCCAGCTTTCTTGGAGGCATGTCCCGTGGTATGCTGGGTAAAGACAGCCCGATCCATATCCGACAGAATAGGCGAGACGCTTTAAAGGAGGCTGATTTGGTTCTCTTGGCAGGTCAGGAATATATCAACATGTAACATCACTGTGGCAACATCCATGTTTGGTATACACAAAATTAATTTTACTGTCTTGTTTTGACATGGTAACATGATAACATCATTTTGACAGTTAATTAATAATAATAATGATAAATGATAGAAAATAATAAAAAGTTAACATAGCGATAGAAAAAGTTTAACAGTGTCTAGTTTTGATTGAATTTTGATAATTGGGTAATGTAAAATTTAGTAAGGTTTTAAAGAACACCAAAAACCACACATTAATAAAATTAAATGAATCAAAGACTTCTTCTTCTCATTGAAATACAGGTAGAGGTTCATTTCATTTCCTGTGTTTACAGGTACTGTGTGCGACTTCAGGCTAAGTTATGGCAGAGTTCTCAACAGGCGCAGCAAAATCATCTCCATCAACAGAGACAAATCGCAGCTGCTGAAAAACTCTGATATGTTCTGGAAACCAACTATAGCAATTCAGGGTCCGTTCACAGCCTTCCATTGTCATTATTAATGTTAAATTTAACAGCTTATATATATATATATATAATTTTTATTTATTTATTTATTTATTTATTTTTTCTTCTAAGCTTTGACTCGAATACAAATACAGCCATGGAAGAGGTAAAGTTTGAAGTTAAGATTTTTTTCTTTTTGTAGGTGATGCTGGTTCATTTTTAGTGCGCCTTTCCAAAGGGCTGAAGGGCCATCGCTGTCCAGAGGAATGGCCACAGAGCCTAAAAGCTGAAGATCTGACCAAAGAAAATGCAAACAGGTAAGCAAATGTTGGGATCACCATTGATGTTAATTTCTTAATAAAAAAATAATTACTCCATCACATAAACTAGCATGTTTTCTATTCCAGGGCTAAAGCTGAAGAGAAGACCGAACACCACCTAAATCCCTTGAAAGTTCTCCACTGTGTGGATGAGCTGATGGCTGAGGACAGCATCATTGTAGCAGATGGGGGAGATTTTGTAGGAAGTGCTGCTTACATATTGAGGCCAAGAGGGCCTCTGCGTTGGCTAGATCCAGGTCATTTTTTTTTACAAAGCACAGTTTACTTTGATTTGGTATTTGTTTTTTTTTGTTTTGTTTTTTTCTTAAATAGCGTCATTACATATTCTTATTGGTCCTGGTTCCTGTAGGGGCTTTTGGGACTCTGGGAGTTGGAGGAGGTTTTGCTCTGGGAGCAAAACTGTGCCGGCCTGAATCTGAGGTATGATATTGATATTGGAAGTTTTTGGTTTGATTATCTTTTCCATCACCCATCCATCCGTTTACCCCAATACAGGGTTGTGGGTGATTATCTTTTCATCAGTTTTAAACTTTTACCAGTAAAATAACTCTGCATGCCTTTCAGGTGTGGATTGTCTATGGTGACGGCTCCTTGGGGTACAGTGTTGCAGAGTTTGACACGTTTACGAGACACAAGGTAAAGACACATAACGATGAAATTACATGTAAGAAACTAATTTATACATGTGTGATACAAAAAAATGCTTCTTTTTCTTAATTAGTAATAAACTATTTAGAATTTTTGTAGAAGTTCTGTTAACATGTGAAACACGAATGCGAAATAGAGTAGATAAAAGTAGTCAATCAGGGACAGTCTGCATGTGTTCACACAGCCTAGAAAGTATCCAAAAGTTGGATGTTTTATGGCTAAATTGACATTTCCAGTCATCAAAGTCCTTTAAAATTGTGCATCCTGAAATGTGCACATTTTGTTTATTTTATATCTTTTGATAACCTTCACGTTGATGTACTTTTGTCCCCTAGACACCAGTTATAGCTGTGGTGGGAAATGATGCGTGCTGGAGTCAGATATCCAGAGAGCAGGTTCCCATCCTCGGCAGCAATGTTGCCTGCGGACTTGCATTTACAGGTACATTTTAGGCCACAGATGTCAAATACACACACATTATATCCCATCCTCTGAACAAAATGATTGAGCATTTTGTGTAATGAATGATCAACTGTTAACTAGCAAACTGCATGTGTTTCCTTCTTATTTTTGCAGATTATCAGACGGTGGCAGATGGTTACGGTGGTAAGGGCTACCTTGTGGGGCAGAAAGATGAGGATCGACTAAGTGACATCGTCAGGCAGGCTCAGAAGGAGACAAAGGAGGGCAAGGCGATACTTCTCAATGTTCTGATAGGGAAAACCAACTTTAGAGAAGGATCCATTTCTGTATAATTCAGCTGTGTAATTGCAGCAACTTTATATGGTTTTACCTCTAACTTTGGCTTTATGTATTAACTTTAATTGTCAAGTTCTATGAGGGATTTCAGCTTTAAAAAACAACAACCCAAAAACAAAAATATTTAGTTAAACCCTGTTCAGACCTCAGCTAAGCCCTTAAAGTTGGCGCTCACTTTTACTGACTATTGATTGCTCTTAAGAGCAAGACAGGAGTTAAAGCTTACTTAATTCCAGTGGCAGATGAACTGCTTAAAAAGCTTAATATTTCGAAAATGATAAATGATACGAATGCACAGATCTCCAGAATAAAATTAATATTTTGATATTTGAATGACTAAAATAGTAAAGTATGCAGAGTTAGTAGGGAATCAAAGACCGTACTGAAGACATTCAGCCAATACCACTTATTTTCTTTATCTGGTTCAAAAGAGAAACAGTAATATCCACATAGCGCCAGCTTTAGTTGTCCATCCTGCTGCTGCATTTCAAAGAGAACAAATTAATATCAGGATAGTTTTTCACTCTATTGGGATTTTTTTTTTTTTTTACATTTAAACATTCATTGCAAATAGACAAATTAATGCACTTTCACATGCATTTATTATAAGAAAGTGCATTGATTTAAGTTATCAGATTAAACCAGTATGCCTTTTTTCCTGTTCTGACATGAACACAAAGCTTTTACCTTGATTTTGGGGAAGTCTTAGAGCTGCACTATATCAGTTGATGATTTGAGATAAAAATGTGATTGACTGGAAGATATTTTTGAATGTTGACAAATGACAAAATGGTATGCCTTTTAATGTTTGATTTTATCTTTGAATGCATTGCTGTGTGTAGACTGGAAATGTATCTGTTGATTCAGTTATGAATTAAAGTGATATTTAATAATAACTAGTGATGTGTGTCAACTTCTACAAACAGAGCTGAGCTTCTTACAGCTCAGCCATAATCCCACACATCTTCATATAACCTGGAGCTAACTGCTTCATGAAAATTATACATATTTTATAAAGTTTGGTATTTGTCTTAATGTCAGCAGACCCATTTGTAGATAAAAATGTTAGCTCAGAGCCTCAGTGATCTACTGAATAGTATCTATTCCCACCTAACATGTCATTGCCCCACACTAAAGAGTGCAACATATCTCAATATCAGTAATCAAAGAGTGCAACATATCTCAATATCAGTAATCAAATAGGACTTGACACAAGAGCATCAGTATTTTGTGTAATTATTCTTGTGACATTTGAGAAAACAAAAGCTGGGCAAACTTCTAAAGGATGTCAAATTTAAACTTTTATTTTAGCCTTAATACCACTGGGTGCAGTTTTTCATCTCAACCAGGAGATGGCAGTGTAATAGTTTTGCCACAGATTAATCTGCTGACGTGGTCCTGTTTCAGATAAACGTAAGAACTGACACGGATGTTGTATGGCGGACAGGCCATCTGGGAAACTCCATGTTGGTCTGTTATCAGTGACCGTCAGCCTAAATGAAATAGCATGTGTCATTTTACCAAAATACTGATTAACTCTTAAACCTAACTAAATAAAAGGTTTGCGGACTTCTTCTTTAAAATATTGTCTAATCATGAGGCTGTGATCTGAATAATTCGGATTCCGTTCAACAGACATCTAATTAATGAAACGCAAAGTTACGTGACACATTTCTAATATGCAGAATCTGCGCAATAAATATGTTAGCCGCATGAATTCCAGATGAAGTAAACACTTGGATGTACGCATCACTATAACATAGCCATGAAAGGTCGGGATTTTGCTGCTTTCAAGTGTACTGTGTAAATCTCTCTTTCCAGGTTTTTACACGGTCTGACAACTAAGGTCAGTTGACGTCTTGTTGTCAAACATAAAATTGTAATGATATATTTTGCATAGCAGTGGGATGGTAATGGGATAGGTAGCAATAATTTTATCATTATCATTTGAATTACTAAATAATTAAACTTTAAATAACCATCGTAACCATCACCTTTAGAACTATGAAGGGATTTGAGCTCATGAAACAAGTCGAGCGGGTGTTGTAGTTGGTCTTAATTCTAATAATTTTTCTTTTTTCAGTTTTACCGAATACAAATGACAGGGGTGAATTATTTGATAGGTCTGGTATGGCAGGCTAGTAACCAAATGTATCATGTCAAAACAAAAGCAGCTGTTCGTACTGCACGCGAATGCATCGTAAAATCCGACGCACATCACCGCAGGCGGCGACTTCAACGGTTTCACCAAACTTTTAGACTTCCAATGTGCTGAATGGCTACACAACAGCAGCAGCGGTCGGCATTCTTTCTGATGCATAGCGGTTCTTTGGAGAACTTAAATTACAGCACATTAGTTTAAAAGAGTAACTTATGGCAGATGGATGCCGCTAATGATTCTATCAGCATGACCAGCAATACCGAGACCATTTCTTTTAGTTAACAATCTTGGAAACAAGTTAGCTTAAAGAAAAAAAAAAGAGAGAGAGAGAAAAACTTAACGTTAGCGAAACGTTAGCTTGTGGCGCATTAGCCGAGCTTCGTATGTTTGTCTTCGGTTATTCATCATCACTCACTGTCCAGAGTCTGACGTTAATTTATCGGGTTAGCACCAGCACTGTCCAGAAGCTAAAGACCCTTAGTCCAACTAATTTTCATATCATTTATAGTGAATCCAAATTAAACAGGGCCGAGTTTCGCCGACTTAATTATCAAAGGATATTCACTTTAACTCAAGTAAACACGGGTGTCCTGCCTTACCTGTGCCAAGGTAAGTAAGCTAACAGTAATAGGTTAAGTTGCACATGCTTACCGGCTGGAGATGTACAGTTTAAACACTAATGTATGTAATGTCACGTGTGTTAACTTGTTACCAAGTCATTTCAGCTGGCATTGTCTCAGATATTAAGTTGGGCAAACTGGTTTCATGATGTCAACGTGTAAACTTAATAAATGGCTCATGTTGGACCCACTAAAAATCCCAAAATTTTTGAAATATAGCTTTTAAACAGAGCCATGTCGCTTGGCATTTGATTTTCAGAAATACAATAGTGAGGTTGTTTTTAGCGACCAAAAGTTTTTTCCTCCTTTAATTGCAAAACAGCATGTGTCATTAAAGTGAGTTGCTAAAAGGAAATGAGTTATGTTTTTACCTGTAAGACAAGGGGAAGCGTTTGACTTATCTGTTTCTTTGTACCGTGACAATTTCCTATCTGATGAGATTGTAATGCTAAACAAATTACAGCAATCAGAAGCTTGCGACAATTTCTAATATGCACAATTCTTGTGTTAGGTCCTACACCAGTTCTTGTGTATGTTAATAAACCAAGCCCCTCAGTAATAGTTGGTGTTTTTCTTTCAGGTGCTGAATGGCCTCTGTTGTAGCTGTGAAAACTGAGAAGCGACCTGCAGCTGTATCTCAGGATGCAGAGTCCAATGCTAAAAAGCCCAGGTAAGTTCAGATGCTGGCTTGCAGCCAGTTGAACTTCATGCCGATTACTTCCCCTGCAATTTGTGATTAAAAAATGGTTTTTCTTATAATTTATGCCAGTCCAAAATAAAGGTAGGTTTTTGTTTTTACTTTGCATGCTAGCATGCTTGAAAATGGTTTGTTTAACCTTCACGCTGTCGAAAGGATTTGGGAAGCACCGTCTTTGGAACAGTCATCATTCAATCTCTGCCTGCCCCAAAGGAAACTGCTGCCCAGCTTGAAGACCAAGCGAGCCCCTGAGCTTGTCCTGGTGATTGGCACAGGGGTAAGCTCTGCAGTGGCTCCTCAGGTCCCTGCACTCCGCTCCTGGAAAGGCCTCATCCAGGCCTTGCTTGATGCAGCCAATGACTTTGACCTTCTAGAGGAGGAGGAGAGTCGGCGTTTCCAGAAGCACATGCAGGAAGACAAGAATTTGGTGCATGTGGCCCATGACCTCATTCAGAAACTTTCCCCGGTAAGACTTTTTGAGCCTTTTCCCCCTTTCCTCACTTTACTAAACTATTGTCCTTCAGTACAAAAGAATGTCACACAAACCAGCTCACTTTTGCTTCCTTACCAGTGAGCTAGAAACATTTTGCCACACGTTTTACAGATTACATCAAGATATATTAGCCTCATTAAAAAATCTTTAGGTCATGATATAATTAAGTGCATACAAAAAGACATCCCATTGAAGACAGGTATGCTTGACCTCCTAAAGCTAACAGCATTTTTGTAGTATATACAGGACTGTCTCAGAAAATTAGAATATTGTGATAAAGTTCTTTATTTCCTGTAATGCAATTAAAAAACAT
>JBAMHW010000009.1:26745149-26782745 GCA_037177495.1 Rhadinocentrus ornatus | reverse complement strand
GACATTTCATGTTTTTTAATTGCATTACAGGAAATAAAGAACTTTATTACAATATTCTAATTTTCTGAGACAGTCCTTAGAAATGCAAAAACCTTCACTGAGGTGTTTATTTTTCCTAATATAATCTTCATCTCTACAACAATAATAGTATTCAACTCTTTAATGCGGGGCTTACATCAGAAGACTTTGAAAAGATTTGCAAAAGACTCTAGAAAACTACCAGCTCATACCTGCTCACATCTAAAAAGAAATGTTTAGAGTTTTAAGTCTAGCCTGGTCTCAGACTGAGATTTGACAAAGACTGGATCACTACAACTAGATTCTTTCAGCATTTTCTGTGATATGTTGGACAGTTGATATGAAACAGGGCTGATCTGCCCACAGCAAAGCAAACAAGAGGAGAGTTTTCCTTCAGGATCAATAAGGAATGACACATTATTATTAGGTGTGCCTTTGCATCTCCACAAACTGTCATAACGACTCATCAGAATCTGGAGGGATAAATGAGTTTTATATTCTTCTGTCATTTGTTTGATCATTATACTGTAAAACATAAATGATCCACAGCAGAAATTTACTTCTTAATAACCATCTGCTCCTCTTTCTGAACGACACACCTACAACGTTTCATCACCGGTTCTTGTTCGTCTATTTTCTTTTTTCTTTTGTCCTCCGTTTTTGCCGGTGTTCTGACTGTCAGGATTCTTGTTTCTGCGTTCTCAGAGCTCATCTATTGGTTGTTGATTGTGTTTCGTCACTGCGACTTGTGATAATATCAAACACATTTGATATTGTTGGAGACCCAAGAATAGGGAAAGATTGACATAAAACAGCGCAGATTACCACCTTAAACCTAACCATCTAGATAACGGGAGCGCGCTGTGACTCCAGTTAGACTCCTAAGCTTTCCGTTTTTAGTCTGCGACTGTGAAAATCTTTGGTGTGAGCCCAGCATTTGTTTGCCCTCTTTCCTAGTTCTCATTAAATGTCTAGGAAGTGGGTGGTTTGTTCAAAATCTCAGAGAAAGACATTACAGCTCTTCCTGTATCACTTTTCATTGCAACTGATTTTCCTGACTTCAGCAGGGTATGTCTCAGTTGAGATCTGTTCTTGGTGTTTAAGCAGCTGTTAACTGGACACTACACTCAGTAGGTCTGAAGCAGCTTAGCACAAAAAATAAAAAATAACATTCTCGCATCAAACAAACGTTTGAGCAACTGTTGTGAAGAACTCTTGCTTCTATGGGGCACCTTACCAAAGTTAGTATTTTTTAGTGAAAATCAGAATTAAATTATTCGTGAACAAGACCCCGAGATACGTGAACTCCTCCACTTGGGGCAGGACCCTATTGCAAACCTGGAGAGAGCAGTCCACCCTTTTCCGGCTGAGGACCATGGTCTCGGATTTGGAGGTGCTGATTCTCATCCAAGCCGCTTCACACTCGGCTGCGAATGGCTCCAGTGAAGATCACGGCTCGATGAAGCCAACAGAACCACATCATCCGCAAAGAGCAGAGACCCAATCCTGAGGCCACCAAACTGGATCCCAGCAACACCTCAGCTGCGCCTAGAAATTCTGTCCATAAAAGTTATGAACAGAATCGGTGACAAAGTTAGCCTTGGCGGAGTTTCCAGATTCCAGAATCTGGAAACGATTCTGATTTACTGCCAACAATGTGGACTAAGCTCTGACACCGGTTGTACAGGGATCAGACAGTCGGGCTGCACAATATATTGCAAATTTACCTTCATCGCAATACTAGCCATTGCAATATAAATATCGCAACAACTGTCTGAAGTGCAATAAGTCGTAGTACCTACAGTATTTGCATATTTTAAGGAAGTATTGTGATGCTGTTGCAAACGCTGCTGAGCTGTCATGCTCTGTGTGCGTCAGTGGCAAATCAAATGAACTGTTACTGTCCCGGATACCTGCTCTAGATGCAAACGGCTGCCGCACTGGAGCACATGGAGTGAACATTTTGATGGTGGAAGGTAACGAGAGGACCAAGGAAAATGTGGAAGAAGAAGCAGAACTCGTGGCTAAACAAAGCGGCACATTGGCTTTTTTGAACTACAAGACATGTCGAAAACTTGTGCGAAACCCCAGAGGACGCATGTTTAATCTCCACAGCCACCTACAGTACAACTACAGACAAATCCCCTTTTACGTATTGTGTGTTGTGGCGCTGCTTTTACCCTAATTACCTCATATCTGCCGACAAAGACGGCGCTGTGGATATCTGGACTGACTTGACAGTGGTCCACCGTTCTGATGAAGACAGCCGCAGCTTTATTTATTTTATTTATCGCAGGTCACATCGTCATCGCAAGTTTCAACAGTGTTATCGCATATCGCATTTTTTACTGATATCGTGCAGCCCTACCAGACAGCTCCTACAAGAGGGTCCGGCACTCTATACTCCCGGAGTACCCCCCACAGGAGTCCCTGGGGGACACGGTTGAATGCCTTCTCCAAGTCCACAAAGCACATGTAGATTGGTTGAGCACCGGATCGGTGCAGCGTCTGCAGTGATGCGGACGCTGCATCGGTCTGTCATGATGAAGAACGAGCTGAGCCAAAAGGCAAAGCTCTCTATTTACCGGTCGATCTACGGTCACGAGCTGTGGGTAGTGACCGAAAGAAGATCGCGAATACAAGCGGCCGAAATGAGTTTTCTCTGCAGTGTGGCCGGGCTCTCCCTTAGAGATAGGGTGAGAAGCCCGGTGATCTAGGAGGAGCTCAGAGTAGAGTTGCTGCTCCTCCACATCGAGAGGAGCCAGATGAGGTGGCTCGGGCATCTGGTCAGGATGCCTCCTGGATGCCTCCCTGGTCAGGTGTTCCGGGCACGTCCCACCAGAAAGAGGCCCCGGGGAAGACCCCCGCTGGATGGATTACATCTCTCGGGTGGCCTGGGAACGCCTCGGGATCCCTCCGGATGAGCTTGTGAATGTGGCCGGGAAGAGGGAAGTCTGGGTTTCCCTGCTTAGGCAGCGGCAGAAAATGGATGGAAGGAAGAATTAAATTAAACAAATTACAAGTTGGATTCTCTAGTCTGAATATAGAACATTGAACTAATATATCTGAATATAATTTTTCAAAGACACAGTTCTAATTTATAACCTTGTTAAAAAATTTTTTTATTAAGGATCAGCACATGTACATTAAAACAGTTGACTTAAAGTTGCTGTATATTAAATAAAATGCAACTAAAACAACAATATATTCCCTTATTCTATTTTGTGTGTAAAAAAAACTCTATATTTGAAAATCTCAATATAGCCCAGCCCTATGGCCAATCTTTATTTTCTGCAATCAGTCATAGAAAATGTGTGACCTTTGTTATGCTACCCAAATTAAATACAAGTGAAAGCTCTGCCACAGATGGTTTTTTCAGAACATT
Organism: Rhadinocentrus ornatus; assembly: GCA_037177495.1. Classification (NCBI taxonomy): domain Eukaryota; kingdom Metazoa; phylum Chordata; class Actinopteri; order Atheriniformes; family Melanotaeniidae; genus Rhadinocentrus; species Rhadinocentrus ornatus. Next base: position 26,779,342 of record JBAMHW010000009.1, on the reverse strand, counting down.
TAGTTTGTTGTAGTTCATGAATAAGTTGTGGGTTTAAAGGAATGGCTTGGATCAGTTGGCGGGAAGGTGTTGGGTGATCAGGAAGCGGAGAGTGTACGGGATGGGATATAAAGGGCAGAAATGATTGACAGACAGCACCTCTGCTAACATCCCTTCATATGCGTTGGTGGTGGGCATATATACGTAGACGCCTCATTACACGCTGGAGCGTGATGCATGCAGCAGCGTTGCCGCCATATTGGATGGGTGTCCGCTTTCCAGGCTAGCTTCAAAACTAACCGGACTCAAGACAGTAACTATGCCTGTATTTTGTTCAGCCTATGGTTGCGATAACCAGCGTAACTTTTAGCCGATCGTGTGGCATTGCCTTTCACAAGTAACATTTTTTTTACCATCACTTTCTGCATGTCTAGCATTCATTGATTTATTGTGTATTACATAACATATAATATAAATATAAGTTTCCTTACCCTCAAAAGATATATATTTTAAGACTCTCTCTATGGGGTTTGTGTCTGTATGGTAATACATATATTTTTTGGGAGGCTGGAATAACAATCCCACTGCAGGCCAGTTCCAGTGCCTTTTTCACTGTCTGATGGTCTATTGTGTTGTTACACCAAGTGGGTCAGGCACTGTGGAAACAAGATGAGAATGTGTCCTGATCAGCTGTGGACATTCACTCTGCTTTAATGGCAGAGGAAGAATTCCCCTCCCCATTTACAAAAATTTCTGTCCACTTTGGTGGTCTTGTGGACAACGCCCTGGTCTACATTTCAGGGTTTGTTGTGGTGTGCCGTGCAAGCCTCGTCACAGCTGCTACACCCTCATCCCTTGACCAGAGCTACCACCGGCCTCAGCTGAAAAACAATGGTGGGCTGATGTTCCCACATTGCTGAAACCCAATTTGGAATTGAGAACAACCATTTCATGATTTTTCCCCTTGTTGTCACTGCATTTCTTAAAGTATGGCTGCACCACATTAGAAAGTTAACTACCCTGCAGTTAGAGTGCCAGCACATGCAAGAAGCTGTGGAAAGCTGTTCTTTTTCAAGTTGTAGCTCTGTGTGTGTGTGTGTGTGTGCATGCATGCATGTAACAGATAATTCAAATGATCAAACTTGTTTATTAAAGTGTCAATTAATTTATCAATAAAGTTTGGTTGATTGGTTGATTTATACTTGTTTTAATACTTTACCATGTCTTTGTTAAAGAGCACGATAAAAATGATTTCAGGATGAAAGCAGGTATTTTTAATGTGTAACAGAGACATAGATCATAACTACACCTCTGCTGTTTGTAACAAACCAAACCACGAGAAAATCGGGTAAAAATTCGTGGAGTTGCGATGATTGTAGTTGGGCATACACCTTAGAAATAAATGCATTGGAGGCGCATGGGACACCCATCCAAGATGGCGGCCGCGTTGATCGTCAACTCCAATAGGCAGCGTCAGTCTACGAGGCGTCTATGTATATATGTCTATGGACCCGTCTTATCTGCATCTGGAGGGAGGGGCTGGTTTTTATTTTTTATTTTCTCGTGACGTAGATAACCTCTCTATCACCAAAAACATAACCTGGTTTTACCCTGTAGAGGGCGTTATGAGCCGTTTTCTACCCACAAAATCCCATTTTTAAACTAAACCAAAAAAAACAACAAATTTTATCAACAGTATATGTAGTTTTCATCACAATTAAGTAATACTGTGTTGTTTACAACCCAAAAAGCACATTTTTGGGTGCACTACCCCTTTAAATTGATATATACTTTGTTCCTGTTGTTTAAGATGATAACGTCTGTTTTGAAATGCAGAAATGGAAATAAATTAGGCATGACTTCCGATTATTTCCTACTCTGAAGTGTAGATGTCTCATCAGGTTTCTCCTGCAAATGAAGTCAAATGCTCAGTAGAAACTTTACTTCATACTACTAGACAGTCACATTATTTTAATAGATTTGCATGCAATCAGATAGTAGGCTGTCCCTGCCACAGTAACATTCCCAGTTCAGCCTCCAACAACAGATTTTGTTACACCATGTAACAGTGGAGAGTGTGATGGGTAAACTTACAGGTAAAACTTTGACAAAACAGTATAAACAAGTGGAGTATTGAGTAAGTCAGGATTAAGAAAATCTCACAGCTGATGTATAGGAAGAGAAATTTTTTTATATCCTGAATCCATAAAGTTTGGTCATCCAAACTGTCTGGAAATTCCTGCTGTCTAGGACCATGTGGGTCCTTACAAGATGTGCACATGGGACCTCTGAAACCTTTACAGGATCTTTGTGAGACAATAGAGAAAAAAATGGCTTTTAGTAGTTCCTTTAGTTTGTGAGAAAAATGTGTCCTTGCATTTTTTTTTTTCAAATGAATTTATCCAACTCATTACAAATAAATTTTTGGGTGGAGATTTACATATGACTGAGTTCTCTTACTACTAAACCAGTCTGGTCTGGAGCAGGGCTGGCAGATGGGAGTCTTAATACCGTTTGCCTCCTGTGTTAGTCATGTCTCATCGCACCTTTGACATTGATAAAACACGCTTTGTTTCAGGACTCAGCCTGTTGGAACAAAGGGAACAAACAGCGCTTTTATGGCTCTATCTATCGTGTTTATTTCAATGCACAGTCCACTCCTGTTGGCTACAGACACAGCAGTGTCTAGCACAGCAGGTCTGAGGAACAAACAGGCATTAAAATAAAATGAACCAGCACCACTCCCCCTGGCTGGGAATTTTTACTTAGATTTGCAGCTCCATCTGAACATTGTGAACTACAGTAGAGGATGTAAGCACTCCATTCACAGAACTTGTGCAAATATTGTTGTTTTACTGTCCTCGGGCTTGACACAGTAGCCAGATTTCCAGAGCTATTTGTGGTTTGCATTTGGAAGATATGTTTATGTATACAGTACCAGTCAAACATTTAGACACACATTCTCATTTAATGGTCTTTCTTTCTGAGCACTTGTTGGCTGCTTTGCCTTCACTCTGCCGTCCAACTCATCTCAAATTATGTCAGCTGGGTTAGTTCAGGTGATTGTTGAGGCCAGGTTATCTGATATAGCACTCCATCGCTGTGCCTTGGATGTTGAAAAAATCTACAACAGTGTCACCAGCAAAGCACCCCCATACCATCACCCCTCCTCCTCTATGCTTCATGTTGGGAACAACACATGCATGGTACAAAGACATGGCAAGTTGAAATCAAAATTCTCAAATTTGGACTCATTCAACCAGAGGACAGATTTCCACTGGTCAAATGTTCATTTCTTTTTTTTCTTGGCCCGAATAAGGCTCTTCTTCTTGTTCTTCCTCAGAAGTGGCTTCTTTGCAACAATTCGATTATAAAGGGTTAATTCAGGCAGTCTCCTAAAAACAGTTGATAAGATGCGTCTCCTTCTTGAATACTGTGAAGCATTTATGTAGGCTCTGATCTGTGGTCCTGTTAATTTGTGGTTTCTGAGACCGGTGACTAATTAACTTATCTTCTGCATCAGAGGTAACTATTGGTCTTCCTTTCCTGGGGCAGTCCTCATGAGAGTCCGTTTCAGCATAGTATCTGATGGTTTTTTGAACTGCACTTGAGAATACCTTCAAAGTTCTTGATATTTTCCAGATGGGCTGACCTGCATGTCTTAAAGTAATGACAAACTTTAGTTTCTCTTAACTTAGTTGAGTGGTTCTCAACCTCTGCACAACAAGACCGATTGTCTTAAACACATTAAAAAAGTAAGAAATCTGAGAAAGGAACTCTCGACAAGGCATACCTGTTAATGGAAAACTATTCCAGGGGACTAACTCATAAAGCTGATTGAGAGAATGGAAAGAGTGTGCCTAGCTGTTAACAAAGCAAATGGTGGCTACTTTGAAGAATCTAAAATATTAAAATTTCTGGTTTATTGAACACTTCTTTGTTTCCTATATACTTCCATGCGTTCCTTCATAGTTTGGATGTCTTTAGTTTTAATCTACAATGTAGAAAATGGAACAAAAAATAAAGGAAAAGCCAGTGAATGACAAGGTGTGTCCAAACTTTTGATTGGTAATGTGTATTTGAAAGAAATTCAAATAAAAAAAAAAAGTCAGTTTAATGTTCAAAAACATGTATATTTACTGAGGTAGTTTTTGTATGTTTTCAAAACAAGATGGACATTTGTTAGAATAGAAAAAACTTTACGGATCACATCTGACCTGGCAAAACTTAAAATGACATGACTCAGCAATTTATGAGCCAGCACACAACTGTCTTCCCTGACAGAGAAGCATCTTCCTAAATTTACTATATCCCTGAAGAAGAAGAAGGAGCTCTTTGTCAAATTTACCCTTGTGGATGTCCATCACAGTTGTTGTTTTTCCCTCCTAAAATTAGTTTCCATCCAGGACAACTACTTCATCTAGTGAATTACAACCAATTTTCTGGTTCACTTTTTCTTTTTCATGGCTTTTAACAAGATTGTTTCAGATTTGCTTTGCTATTGAATAGAAACCTGGCTAGTGAGTTTAACCAGGTGTGAATTACAACGTTGCCCTGAGACTGAGCCAAATTCAATACAAAATCCCACCCACTTTTTTCTAACTTTGCCCTGCTCATTCCACTAAACTGAGACCTACATTATATATATAAAAAACAGCAGACGGCTGAGAGTTTAACCCACTTTTAATGGATTTCTGTATCAGCAGGGTTACTGTTGTCTGTAATGAGGTACTGTAGAAGTAATGAGGGTAATCTCAAGTGAAAATCTCAGACTGCTTTTGTCAGGCTTTCTCTCAAATCTTGGCTAATCACACATGAATTGACTGTTGTTGCTTTCTTAGAGCAAGTAAGGCAACATTCAGTCTTCTAATGATGTTGATATATTTAGTCTTCAGTTTGACTTTTAATGCATATTTGTTAAAATTGATTATCAAAAAAATGAATACATCTAAGACTCATCATGCACTGATGATGCTACTGAAATGATCAGTGTGAAATAACCAAAATAACTGTCTGTGGAAATAGATAAATGCTGCTCCTGCTATGTGGAGGGAACACAGTTTATTAATTTAGGATGGGTATATGGTAGCAGGGCTGTATACAGGGACATTAGCAGCGTGTAGCAGGGACATTACACAAGTTCTGAGATAGTTCAAGGACACGGTGATCAGGATGGGTGCTATATACACTAGATGTGGATAATGAGCTTCTTCCTGTGGAAAGGATTCCTGCTGTTTAGCCCATTAGAGCTGTAATCTGAAAGTCAGCAGAGTATTTTCTTAGATCACCTTGGCCACTGCATCTTTACACTAGCTTTTGCTATTCTTAGCTGTTTGTCTCTCCCTGTATTTATTCTTCTGTGCTCATCCAGGTAAGGCTGAGAATTAATCTGTGCAGTCACAGGCCCATTATCTCTTAGCAGACCGAGGCGGTATGAGTTTGTGCCTGAAGAGCTGGAGACATGATCACAGATTGCTTGACACAGATGCATATGAAGTTGCTGTCATGCAGATGTTTTGCAAACTGGAAAATACTCGTATATCCCAATCAAGATGCAAGTAGAGTTGAAATTCCTGTCAAGGGAGGAGCCAGGAAAAGTCTGTATAAAGCATGTTTTTAAACAAAAGAAAGCAAGCCATATTCAAACACATTTCACCATGCTGAGGTGCTTGTGTGCATGACTGCATGATAATTGCATATTAAGCAATTATTACATTCTTCAGCACCATAATTAAAAACCCTGTTTAGATGAATTTGCACTAGACAGCCTGATTTGCTTGTAAACGTTCAGTTGTTGCTCAGCTTTAGCTCAAGTCCACACTTTTTATTTTAAGAAACTTGATGCACGCATGGTCGGGTCACATGGTATCATAAGCCAGTTCCTTAACAAGGCTTCTTGTTGTGGATTTGTGAAAGTTTACTTCAAAGCTGCTGTAATTTGACCAATGGATTTTGAGCATTTTTCTCATATTTTTTTCTTTTTGTCATACTGTATTTTCCCGGCAGCAAATACAGTAATTATATTCATGTTCAAACAAGTCAAACACACCAGCTTCAGAGGTAAATTTAGTTGTTTAGCTAAAAATTCTGCCTCTATAAAAAGTAGATATCACCTTGTTTTTACTGTGAAGTTTTCAAGTACTGTCAAAAGCCTTTATTTATTTAATTTTTTTGCAGAAATGTCACCATAACTCGTGATCTTAACCATAAATTTAGATTGAGATGTCAGACCTTCAGAAGAGTTGCCTGGAGAATAACTTATATGTGAAGTGTGTTGCTTCTCTTCTGAAAACTGCTTTTTTTGTAACGTTCTATAGAGAACTGGAAATGTGCGATCCACATTCTTCAAAGACTGTCTGTACGAAGTATTTGATGATTTGGAGTGCAAGATGGAGCATGCGGGGAAACATCTGCTACGCTCGGTGCTGCAGTTAATGGAGAGCGGTGCGCTGGTCCTCACCACCAACTTCGACAACCTGTTAGAGATCTACGCAGCCCACCAAGGCACAAAACTGGAGTCTCTAGACCTGACAGATGAGAAGAAGGTAAACACTGCTTGGATTCTGCAAGGACATTGATTGATCTATCCTGACATCAGCTTTTCTTTTTTTTTTTCTCGTTATTTTTTTGTTTTGTTTTTATTCTTTTTCAAACAAGAGCAAAGGTCACTAAAGCATGTGCTGATGTGGACACTTGCTTGTTTTCTGGGTGAAAGCTCTATTATGCACTGTACTCTCTCAGTTCTCTTAATAGAGAGGATTGCATGTACCATAAATAACCCTAATCAGTAGCTTTTCCTTTTAGTATGTGGTTGAACTCACAAATTGCACTGTCAGAGTAACATTTATGAGATGTTCTGTCAGTAAAGTTCCCTGTTTGCTGCTTTAGGAGAAACCAGATAATGTTCTAGAATAAAAGATCCTTTTGTCTCTGACAGAGGAAATTTCATGGATTAAGTCCAGTCGTTTCATTTATGTCCCGCTTAACTTAAAGCCAGCTTGATCTGTTTTTCATTTTTATTTATTTAAATTTGTTAGAACCGATCTAAACAAGAGCTATTTCTTTGCCGATCAGTTCTGGTATTTATGCCCCATCTCCATCAGGCCTAACATCCTCTCATTGCTGCTCAGTGGTTTTACTCCTTACCAGCCAGAACAGGATTTTGTGCAGTGAACTGTTAAGAGTGTGTGCATGTATGTGCGTGTGTGTGTGTCTAGGTGTTGGAGTGGGCTCAGGAGAAACGGAGGTTAAGTGTTCTGCATATCCACGGTGTTTACACCAACCCCAGTGGTATTGTACTGCACCCTGCTGGCTACCAGAATGTACTTAGGAACACTGAGGTTATGGTGAGTATTGGCGATGTTCACTTTGTTTTATTTCTTCTATAATTTCTCTGATTTGGTAGTACGTTTCTGGGTAATGTTAACTTAGCAAAGAATATCTTATGCCAGAATCCTACACTGGAGTACAGTTCTTAGAAAATTTTGCCAATGTGCCTCTTGTTATCCAAAGAGGTCTGTTGTTTGAGGATAACACATACTTACTGGTGTTTTTACCAGCGTGAGATCCAGAAGCTGTATGAGACCAAATCCTTTGTATTTCTTGGCTGTGGACGCACAGTAGACGACACAACCTTCCAGGCTTTGTTCCTGGAGGCGGTCAAACACAAGTCAGACTTGGAACACTTCATGCTTGTGCGGCGGGAGGATGTTGGTGAATTCAAGAAGCTACGTGACAACATGCTGGACAAGGGCATCAAGGTAATCTCCTACGGTGATGAGTACGCTGACCTGCCTGAGTACTTTGAGAGGCTGGCCAATGAGATTTGCAACCGGGATGTGTCCACCAACGGCTGGGGTAAGGATGATAAAAACCAGTAGGGCAAAATTCAGTTTGTTAGCTCATATTTGTAGTTTAATTAGTCTGTTTTGAAAGGTACTTTACTAATACAGTTTACTCTCCACAAGTATTGGGATTATTTTAGAAGGTTGGTGTCTTTTAAGGTGTTATTTTAAATTTTCATCCACAGGATCATCCCCACAAAAGGAGGAAGAACAGCAGAATGGATTTAACGCACAAAAAAGCCTCCTTCAGGGTTAGAACTAAATGCTTCTCTTTGACTTTGAGAAGGGGCCACTTGCAACGGACATTTACAGAATAACACAAAACCCTGTCCAGCCAAGACTCTGTTCTCTCACCGCATGCTGGTAGATAGAAAATCCAGGCCTGTTGTTGATTTTCACTGATGAAAACCTTCAAATACATGACTGACTTTGCAGTAATGTCTGCATTTTCATTTTATTTGAGTTTTTATTTGCTAATTGTTCTGTACAGTCACCTGGTTGGAGTCAGTCTTTCTCCCTCCAGTTCTGCTGAGACTAGTTCAGAGTGGTATTCAGTCTGGTTTTATTGAGTTGACGTGGGTGTTCATGGGGTCCCCTAATAGCTGTCATTATTTCTCAGGCTCCCACTTTATTCCATTTAAATGTAGATATTTAAAAGGGATAAGTTTTAGCTATCTGTCATTACTCAACCTCAGACCCCCCCTCCTCTGTACTTAAATATAGCTGAAAGCAGAGTGTTTACAAAGCTGAAAATGCCAGTTTCATGTTTGTAGAAGAGTGAATGGTATGTCTTCATTTTAGCTTGACGGAATTAGATTAAGGCACACAGTAAAAAGAATGCAGATTAAAATGCATAACCTTGACCTACAAGTCCTGTTGTAGCAGCAAGTGACGACACACCACATGCTCCTTACTGGAAATGGTGTTGATGAATTGGATCTGTCCTGCTCAGCGCTGTAACAGGGATCATTTGCATAATAATGCCTGGAAAGAGATGTGTGGGAATAATTCTCTATCATGGCTAAAGTAGTTCATGTTCAATTTAGAAGAGTGCATTTTCATAGCAAAGCAGTTCCCTGCCAGTTGCAATCACTTTGCCACTCCTGCGCTGTAAAGAAAATGTTCTTTGTAAGCATATTTTTGTATTTTTAATACTTGCATGTTTTTTTTGTGTGTAGTATTTATAAATACTATTTTCAAATAAAATCTTTTGCTATCCCATTTGTCCTGCTGTTGTGTTTGCATGTCTAATAATGGCCATTATGTGGCATTTTGTTGCATTGATACTCCCCATATGCATCTGTAGCATATTACAAAACAAGCTTCACTTTACAATTCGTCTTTGCACATAGCAGCTTTAATTAGAAATGTTTACATTCTCAAATTAGTTCAAATCTTTAGTATAACCCTTGATTCTCTCATATTGCACTACCACAATTCAAAGAGAAGATCCTTAAAACTTATCTCCTTTTGGAAAAAAGGATAAATCAAAATGGAAAATAAATAGAAGGGCCACATACAGAGTAGACTTAAAACTATGGGCACCCTGACAAAACAAAAAAATTACAAAATATTCTTCACTTTGCATTGATGAGCTAAAGAATCAAAAAGTTTTGATTAAAAAATGAACTGTAGAGTCGGTAGGGTGAGGAGCTCTGGAAGCGGAGTTAAAATGGGTCAATCCAAATTAAACCAATGCACATTGTTGGTGTGTTCAGAAGAAATGCCCTCATACTGTTTTTTTTTTTTGTTTTGCCTTTGTTTTTTCATCTGTGATGATAAATGTAAACCAAAGGGGTGGTTTCAGACCTGAACTGCCACAGTATTCTTTACGGGTAACCATCCATTTAATGAAAGTGTTATCTAAGGTTAGAGATGACAGAGGCACTATGGTCACTAACCTTTATCTGTAACAGGTGACCTCATTTACATGAGGTGTAAACTGAAAAACAAAATGCTGTCTTCACTGTGTAAACCAGATGACTCCGGCTAAAATGTTGTTGGGAGGCAACTACACTGTTTTGCAACTCAAACTAATCTGAGGTACTTTCTAATTTGGCCCAAAAGTGTAAAAATGCAAAGGGAGGCTCCACTGGGTGTACTGGAAAACGTACTGGCAGACAAGTTGCCCATCTGTCCTGTACTGGAAGAATGAAGTCCTGTGTTTGACATGAGTTTATTTGTTTGATGCTGGGGTGGATGGCCGTGGCAGGAGCATTAACAGGCAGACTAGCAGGACTGGGACATCTCATGGCAGCGAGGCAAAGATACTGTTGGCCTCCTGGAAAATGATAAATAAAACCAAGGAACATGCAGCCACTCCTAAGCCTTCATCAGAGCGCCGACCACGGCGCGGGCATTCAGACTGCGCAGGTCGTTGTAGGTCTGTCCTGTGCCCACAAACACAATGGGCTGACCTGTGATGTAAGTCATGGAGATGGCAGCGCCGACCTGCAAGAGAGGAAGGATGACTGCTATTGGCTTTCCAAGTGGAATCATTAACAGCATCACCATCTTTTTAGAGTCCAGAGTTGGATAGCTCAGACGATAAAGTGTGTTAAAAAAGAAAAAACGAATACCTTATCATCAATGGTATCAAACTTGGTGAGAACAATTCCATCGATGAGGCGAGGCTTGTCAGACATGGAGTGATCTGCCAGAGCCTGATTAAACTTCACCTGTAGACAAAAGGCAGAACCTGAATCATTCAGGTGAAATCTGATGAGGGCACAGTCAAAATGCATAAAACTCTTTCTTTCTAGCCATGCTTACAGGGGTGTGGAGGAAGAGGAACACATCTGTGTAAACATCATGTCTGAGAAAATATCAGATCAGTGAAGCAACGCTGCCCTCTGCTGGACTGTTGAATCAACTGAAACCATATTCCTCAGTAATAATCTCTTATTGGTGATCTGGGTCTAAAGAAATTCCACCCCCACTGAAATACTCAGGCTCAGAAGTTATTTTTTTTTTTTCTCAGTGATCTTACCAGCTGGTCAACAGCTTCATTGCCAACCAGAGCCTCCCCAACAAACAGCACCAGATCAGGCATGTTGACTGCAATTAGTTTAGCCAGGGCTGTCATTAGGGGGGTGTTGTCCTGCATCCGCCCAGCAGTGTCCACCAGCACAACGTCAAAGGCCTGGTTGCGTGCTAGAGGAAACAAATGTGGACAGTTAGTGTGATAATGTTGTATGCTCATTAATGGAAAGAGGTGTAGAAGAAGGGCATGGGTAGTGTAGCAGTATTCTTTACCATAGGCAATGGCCTCCATAGCAATTCCAGCTGCATCTTTTCCGTAGCCCTTCTCATAGAGCTGGACTACGGGCCGTCCTCCATGCTTCTCAGGCGGGTGCAATGAGTTCAGGCGCCGCTGATGAGTGCGCAGCTGCTCCACTGCCCCAGCACGAAATGTGTCACAGGCTGCAATCAGCACAGTGAAACCATTCTCTATCAGCCAGTAAGAGATCTGGACCAAGACAGAGAAGTTTACTTCAACATGAGGAACAGCTCAAAATTTAAATAGGAAACAATATCATCTCACAGTCTGTTAATACTTGATCATGGCTTCCTCAGCGCTTGAAGCCAGCGCTTTTGGTCTATCAAATACACTTGAGGCAAACAGGGGGTGCAGCTTTTATGAGGTGGTGTCAAAGGTGGGGCTTACCCATGGTAGAAACATAGCAGGTTTACTTTAACCAAAGCTTTGTATTAGAATATCCTTACATCTCCATTCAGGCTTAGGGCTACAGGATTCTGATGCGTTATATTTAGGTTTTAGAGAACCGTAATTTCAATTCCCCATTTGTCCTGTACATGCTGCAAAATTGACAATAAAGCTGACTTTGACTTTTTGTTTGCTTGTTATAAGTGGTTACAAATGCATTTAAGCATTTTTTTTGCTCATATACTATGTGCACACACTTTATGCAATAGTTTAATTTTATTTGTTTAACACCAATATCAGCAGTTTATAATAATTCAAGCCAATTCATTGTGATCCAATTAAAACAACATTAGTCCAATTTCTAATAACTGTTTATACAAGTCCATTCAAAAAAATGGCTTAGTTATGGGAAAAAAGGTATGTATGTGTAGTGTAGTTACATACACCTTCTGTACATTGTGCATAAAGTGTGTAACAGACCCAGTCTCTGGGGACACGTCTGAGTATGTTTACAATACGTTTTCTGTGGGTTTTAGGACAAAACTTAAACGCAGGGTTTTTTGGCCCAAAGTTTAGAACCCTGAGCTACAAATAAACTCTCACTTGATAACAGTTCTCATCTGCAGTGGTCTGATTGTACAAATACAACAATTTAATCTCACCTTTGCCAGGTTGGTGGACTTTCCAACTCCGTTGACACCACAAAATGTGATGACAAAGGGCCTACGTTGGTTCTGCGCCTCCATGACATCTCTCAAAATATCCACCCTGCGCTTGGGTTGCAGGATCTGCACTAGGGAGTCTTGCAGGGCCTGCTTTACTGTTGAGGCCACAGCTACACACATACAGAAAAAGTTTAGTCAGGGACTGTCTTACAATGAATGCCTTATACATTACTAATATACTTTAGTGCTACTTACGTAAGTTACAAATTATAATTAAATGACATCAAGTTCAGAAACTGCGTCTTCCCTTACTGAGTGTAAAACTTAAGACAACCTCAAATCTACTATTAAATTTAGACAGCAAACTTTTGACTAAAATTTTACCAAATTGTAAGGAAAATACACATTTTAGGGTCCTTCCTAATTCAGCCATTACAATATTAGATTCAAGATTACTTACTCTACGGGGCACTGAAACAATATTCATGATTCTCATGAACAGATACCTGAATATGCAGACTTTATATTGCAAATAATAACATTTGATTGCATGCTCGTATTGGTTAACATTTGTACCAAAACATAATCTCAAAGCCTTCCACAACCATAAGACAATCTCAACTGTTTTAAATAAGCTGCATATATATAATGACAAGCTTAGGGAAGATAAAGTGTTTCCCGACTATCTGCTAACCATAACATGGGTGGGGTTAGGGCTAATAACATTAAACATCAATAATTTGGCATTGCAGGAACAATTGTGTGAGATGTTTATCATTTCATGCATAAATCTGGACTGAGCAGCCCTTTAAATACATTCGCTGTATATGAATCTAAGGGGAAGATTATGTTTAAATCCATTTGCTAGGTAATTACCCAACTAGTGTTTGCACAAATGCATTACAGTAATCACATTACTCTTCCCAGCAGGTAGATAGATGCTCTCAGAAGAGGAGAAGGCAGAGAATATGCACATTAATCCTTAAAGCAATCTGAGATAGAGAGAGCAGAGATCAATACAAAAAGTATTTGTGAAGGTGTGCTTACTGGTGAATGTGCCCATGACTTTGCCCTCCAGTTTTTTGGCAACAGAGTCACACAGCTGGGAGGCAATTTCGGCCGCTACATTCTTTGCTAAAGAATCATAAAGAAGAGCGTTGATGAGGAGACACATGCAGCAGAATTACAGCAGTGACTAAAAGAGGCCTGAAATCATACCGATGAGGTGGTCCCTCATCTTGTCCAGCACCGGCTCCATGTCTTCCTGAGACAGACTCTTGGAGCCTACCAAGCCCTTCAGCATCCCAAACATTCCCCCAAAACCACCACCCTTTTTAGAGCTGAGAAATACACATAAAAATTGGGAAATCTTATAATTGGGATAAAAGCAAAGAATCATAAAATTATATATTACAAGACACTTAAATAAAAAAAAACAACCACAACATTGCTACCTTATCTTGCTTGTTTCACTGACAACCACTCCTTCATCTTCCTCTTCCATGTCCTCTTCAGCACTGGACTCATAATCCACAGACTGCAGATCTCCCTTCATGGAGCTTAGCTGAATTCCCTGAAACATATCCAAACTCTTACTTTTACATTGTTAGAGCTATTAATGCAAACATTTCTGCACTTCTTTAGCAGTGGAGTAGAAGGTGTACACATACCAGGTCGATTTGTGTTTCCTGGTTCTGTTCATTATCATTGGGAGAACCATCACCATTCCTAGCACTGTAGTCCAGGTCCTTGGTGCTGCTACCACCGTTGTCCCAGATGCGTTTTTGTTTCTCCTTTGGCTTTTGAGGCTTTGGGGACTTACTGTGAGCAAAGCACCAAAATGCTGCATAAGAATAACTGTTCTGGTCCTGCGGTTACGCTGCTGTTTGCATCAGGTAAGTAAATGAAACCAGCTTCCTTACCTTGGTTTTTCAGCAGTCACCCCCATCCGCTTGCGTACAAATTCCTCTCTCCTCTTTTGCATGAGCTCCTCAGAAGTCAAGCCCTGGTTGCCATTACCAACCATCTTCGGGCCAGAGGATGAGGCTTTGTTTTGATCTACTTTGGGAGGCTCAGGTGGAGGAGCTGTAACATATCAATTATAATTGGTCTGAGATAAAAAACAAGACATTTTAATAAATTATTTTAGTTTACCCAGTAACACTTACCCTCTTTTTTGGCATTTTTATTCTTCTTGCCACCCTGTTCCTTCCCCTTGTCCCCACCCTTTGTCTCAATCATCGACTTCACAGTTTTTTGGGATTTCTCGGACTCCTTATAGGTCCGCATTTGGGCGGGGCTTCGAGTTTTACTGCTCTGCTCCGCCTCTCTTGTAGTAAACAGTTGATGTTAGTCAGCATGGGCAGGACAATGAAAAACCTCTCATAGATTTACTCCCAAAATATTTTAGCTAAATAAAAGACAACAACATTTTGTCTATTTACACATGGCGCTACCATGCAAGGCAAAGCAAGCTTATTTGTATAGCACAGTTCAACAACAGGGTGATTCAAAGTGCTTTACAGAGACATTAAAACATAGGCATAATTAAAAATAAAAGATAAAGGAAAGAAAAAGAACATTAGATAAAAAAACATGATCAAGTTTTAAAATTTTATTTCAAACTTAAAAGAAAGTGCAGATATAGACTGAAATAAGAGCTCTGTTAAAAAGCAGCACAGAAGAGGTGGGTCTTTATCCCAGAATTTCAGCTGATCTGAGGCTTTCTGGGAGTTTGTTCCAGACACGTAGAGCATAGAGGCTGAATGCAGCTTTTCCATGTCTGCCTTTGACTCTGGGAACTGATAAAAGACTGGATCCAGATGACCTGATGAGTCTGGTAGGTTCATACTGGGTCAAGAGGTCTCCACATGCGTGTCCACACTCCAGTCACACATAAGCTGCATCACTGACACTTAGCTCTGTGTGATGGAAGGACATCAGCAGCTATCCTTAAAACTGCACTATATTATTGTAGATAATTATTGTAGATGGCTGCACAATGGTGTAGTGGTTAGTACCGCAGCCTCACGGCAAGAAGGTCACTGGTTTGAATTGAACCTCGACTGGGGGGAGGTTCGAACAGCGGCCTTTCTGTGTGGAGTTTGCATGTTCTCCCTGTGTATGCATTGGTTCTCCCTGGTTCCTCTCACCATCCAAACACATGCATGTTAGGTTACTCCATAGGAGTGAGTGTGACTGAATGAAGTGGCCGTTTTTCTCTCCTGCGATGGACTGGCGACCAGTCTCTCACCTGCTAATTGCTGGGATAGGCTCCAGCTTCCCCTTGTCCCTGAATTGGACTAACCAGTATAGAAAATGGGTGGAGGGATTATTTTAGATTTAAACATCCACATAGGTTGCCTGAGTCACAATAATGGCAGCATTTCAAATTTAAACAGACTTTGTTATGAATGTGACACGAGAGAAGTTCAATAATAAAGATTCACACTCTGTAAGTGGACCTCCTCTGATTTAAGACCCATGCAAAATAAAACTTTTATACTCTGCTGATTTTATTCTAAAAAGGTTTCCAAAAAAAAAATAAAAAAAAAATAAAATCAGAAATACTGGAGACTGCTCTGCTCACTGGAAAAAAAATTAAATCACAGCCTGGAGTACAAACACCAGTTTTTTGGAGCAGAAATATGAGTGGCAGTGATTTTAAATTTCGTCTGGGAATTATGGATGGGCGTCTATATGGAGTCCATACTTGATATCAGTCAAATTATTGGATTCGATACTTTTTTGAATATCTAGATACCACTTTGCTGATACAAAACATGCCATTTGTATTCACTTGAGAGATTTAGGCAATAAAATTGAGTAAAAAGCCCATCAATAGTGTATTCCTTCTATGTGACATGATCATTGTAGCTATCAGATCTCATGATGATGCTGCTACTGTTAGATGGTAAATGGTAAAATGGTCTGTATTTATATAGCGCTTTTATCCAAACCGCTTCACATTATACATCACTTTCACACACACTGCCATGCCAGGTGCTCAACCACGACCCATCAGGAGCAATTTGGGGTTTGGTGTCTTGTTTAGGGACACCAAGGATCGAACTAGCAACCCTCAGGCTACAAGCCGCCCCCGGGTGTTAGTGATGTCGAGGTTTTGTTTAATATTTTACTGGTTTAATGCAGTTTATTCTGCATTATGTTATGTTATATTTATCGAATTACTTTTTATTTTCCATTTAATAAATGTCAATAGTCTATCATTTTAAAAAAGATTGATTTTATCTTATATTTTTTACTTTATTTTTTATCTGTATAATTTATTATTATTTTAAAAGTCATTCTTTCAAGTGTTTTTTTTATACATTTCACATTTCCCTAGCATTAAAGATATTATTGGACACTGATTTAAAATTGTGATATTCCTTTTGGGGGCAAGAAGTTTCTATATCAATATTGATATCAATAAAAAAAAAGTACTATAAACTAATGGTATTTTATTGACAGGAAACATTTGAGTATTTCCCATCCCTGCTAGGATTAAAGACCGGCAAACTACACGATACAAATCAAAGCTTTAATCAAAGCTTTGGAGCTTCACTGTACAGAAATGGACATAATCATGAAGCAGTAGGTTTTCTTTGAGCGATGAATTTTAGTAACAGAATAAATATTTTTCTAGACAACTCTAACCTTGCTGCCTATACAGAAGCACATCAGGGTAATGTAGCCCAGGATGCATTGTGTATTTGCACGGGTAAAAGATCTAGTTAAAAGCAGCAGAAATTAGTTTCCATTATGGAATGTCTGGATACAGAGAAGGTCATGGCAGTAACGCAACACCCTCCTGGGTGCCTTCCTTAGGAGGTTTTTTGGGATCACCCATTTGGGAGGAACGCCTCAGTCAGCATTAGACTGAATTCACTAGAAGGATTGCAAACCTCCTCTGGGAAGAAAAATGGGATGCCCCAGGATGAACCAAAAATGTGTTGCTGAGACGAATACCCTGTTAAGTCTGTTGCAGCAACAATCCAACCACAGATGGAGGGATTGCTAAACAACTGTGGTCATACTACTTAAAACAACTGTAAACACAGACTGAACAAAGCATCCTGGGCGCTTACTCACATCTATCCACTTGTGATCAGATTTCCAGAGATGCATGTTAATACCCAGTGTAAACAGCACCACTAAAAGTTTTTGCTACCATCAATGTCCTGTGTGGATAGAATTAACCAAATGTATTTTGCTTTCCCATTTTTTAATGCAAAAATAAGCACAAAAATGTATGTTGTTGTTTTGTGATAAAGCAAGACTGTATTCTTGAACACTCAAACAGCTACCCATTTGCAGAACTCGCAGTAATAGTGCAAGATTTAGAGTAAGCTGCACCATAAAACTGAAAAAACATATAGTGTGCATTTGCTGTGGTACAGTCAAACTAATGCATTAGCCTGTAGCATTTGTAAAGATGCCAGGTTAAATCTTCACATGAACCTGATATGTAGCTAGCTGCAGAGATCTATCCAGTTGGGAAGTAAAACATCAATCAGCATATTTACAAATATGTGAGATATGGTTGAAAGTGCAGTATCCCATGTCCAGGACGTACTGTACCATTGTACAGTTATTAAGTAAAAAAGAAATCACCCATCCAGAGTTAAACTTTGTCTTTACCTGAGAAGTTCTGTGAAGGTCTCCTCAAACTTAAAACTGTTGTTGAGAAGCTTCAAAGCCCCCTTTTGCTCCAGCTCATTCTTGTAACGATCCCTAAAACTAAGCTGGACATCATCTATAAACTTGTCCACATATGTTAGTGTCAGGATCTTTTGAAAACCCACCTGGAAAGAGATGGGTAGGGGGCAAAGGTGATGCTCATCAAAAACAATTACAACGGTAAATGCTGGTTACAGATTATGTTTTGTTCAAGTTACAACAATGTGCAGATAAGAGACTTACCACAAAAATTAACTCAAATTCATTGTCCAGCTTGTATTTTAAACTCAGAGCCTCATGAGTAAATGAATTGTTCCCACTTCGCTCCTGTAACGTAACGAAATACATCGATGACATGTAAACAGGAAACTAAACATGGTATTGCTAATGCCACCTGTCTGTGTTTACTTCAAAACGTGGCAGCAGGAAAAGCTGTATAAAATAACTTCTTACATATATTTCAGTTTATACTTATTCAGCAGTCTAAAATGAGTTCGTTTAATTCCACCAGCATTACGCAATAAGCTGGTGTTTGCTACCCGTTAGCACTAGCTTAGAATTAGCTGTCCGAGCTATGCCGTCAGTTTCAAAAACTAAGACACTTTTCCCAAACTGTCTGTGTGACTCACCTGAAGGATCACCGAGCGGATTAAAGCGTTGACTGGCCCCGTGAAAGATTCAGTGACCCCGGTTCCCTGAAAACACCACAACACTATCCCCCCTTTGCTGAAGATGGTGAAGAAATCCAGCATCTTGTCACCACGTATCAGGAATTCTTTTCTAATAAACATACACACACATACATAAAGATAAAATATGAAACAAAGCATTGCCGTATACAAATTATATTATAAACAACGTAAAAATACCCATTAATAAAAGTAAGACCATCATACCAGATGCTAAGTCAACAAATATTAAATATCCCACGAGTATAAACCTGACACCGGTGGAAAACTGTTTTAGACACGTCAGACGCTATGACAGGAAGTGACGCATTCTTCCGGACATTTTTTTTCAGCGCTTGCGCAGTTGGATAAATCAGTCATGCTTCTTCATGCTTTGTTTAATTTATTACGCTTATTAAACAGGGACCTGGTAAAACAGTTTTAATCCCAGAGGAAAATATGTTTTGTACCAGACTGTAGGACCCTGATCTAACTTCCATCTGCATCTCATAAATAGTAGCTTTAAATAAGTCTTTGGAATGAATTTCAGTTTCTGTCTCTTCTGTTCATAACATAAATATTACATTACAAAAACGGAGAAGCCACAAATGCAATAACTCGCGCATAAAAATGAGCTGAAGTAGTAGTTCATTTCCAGTAGTTTTGGAACTACAACAGATAAATATTTTCTCCTCATTGATTTTCATATCTGCTGCTTAACTTTCAGGGCTTCATTTGTATTTCTGTTCTTTTGATTTTGTTTAAAGGTGCAGGGTGTAATCAAATCAAAGGACAATGACAGAAAAAATGTATATATTATTAAAAACTTTCTATCTCTCTCTTTCTATTGGTATCTAATCACTTTAATAAAATAACTTGTGTTTTTATTCTATTTGAATTAGCCATTTATCTCTTGTTGCCCTAGGTCTACATACATGGCATCTGCCATATTTGTGCCACCATTTTTACGATGCTCTCTGAATGGATAAACAACCCTCTGTGCTTTAAAACTGCAGTATGTGCTAAAACGTGCTACCACACGCTGAATTTATATGTTTATCTGTCGATCTTTGCTACCCTATCAGAACAGAATACTGCGTGTATTTTTATTACAACTCACAGTTTTATGTAATCAAAAATAGTTAGTTAGTAGTAGTTAGTAGTAGTGCAGTCATCACTGTACCTGAGGCCACTGGATTCACTCGCAGATGAGAACATGTTTACGTTTGGAAGAATTTTAGCCACTGACGTTCACAACTGTGCTGGCATCTGAAGTAATTTCAATGCCCATCTTTGCAACGAGATATTAGTAATTTTACACATTGTACCTTTAATTATGGTCCAAATGTTTTCAGTGGGGACAACTGTGTATTGGAGGCTGCCAAGTTTGGACTTTTTAAGAGCTAGGCTATTTGTATGCTACTTTGTATGCTAGTTTCCCAAAAATAAGAAGGGCCTGTCCTGAAAAAGCTGCGATGTTGATGGCAGCATATATTGCTCTAAAACCCGAACATATCTTTCCATGTAAGCAATTTAAAAAAGAGAAAAAATTCTCAGACTGAATGACAGTTTTCTGTCTGTCATTGGTTTGTATTAAATGTGTTCCTGCCGAAGCACATTTGTTATAATTTATATTATTAAACCTTTATTACCCCAGGGTAAAAAGGCTTGTCTTGATCAAGGCTGACAGCATCTCAAACAAATGATGTTTTAGTCAATTTTAAATTAATTAACATGAATGAGAATTCAATTTTCTGCTTCTTTTTGTAATCTTTTCAAATGTTTTCTTTTCTTTCACTATACCAAAATCAATAAAGAAAAAAAATGCAGTTTCTTAAATTTAACATATTGTTGTTTTGTTTTTTTGCATTGTTTCACATGGAAACATACTGATAACTGACCAATATGACTCAGATCTGAATTTAGTCGGGTGATTCATAATGCTGCTGATTGAAAACCAGTAGTACGCAGGGGATTTAAGATTACCAGACCTCTATTTACATTAAGAGTTTTAACGCCCCTGTTCCTATTCTCCTTCCTGTTCTGACTTCCTAATAAAATGACATTAAATAAGAAACATTTCTCATTCTATCCCAAAAAGTTGTAGTCTTTAGATGAACATTATCCAGATAACCTGCCATTTAAAAATTATTTTAGTTGTTTTTGTTCATATTATTGTTAAGACAAAGGTTAACTGCCTGCTCAGTGAGACACAAAGTCTGAAAGAACTTGCATTGGAAACTCGGTTGCACATGTACGGGTGTCTCTTTCAGCAAACAGTTACTTCCTCTTTTGACATGATGTCAGTGGCATTGAGTTTCTTTCTTTTTGCTGAGCTACTTTCTGTGAGGAAAGTGTACAGATCAGAGAAAATCTAATCTAGCGAAGCATTAAGCAAGCATTAACTGGAATTATTTTGGAGCAGAGTTTAACAGACATCATGATATTAACAACATGCATGGTAAGAGAAGTTGCTAAAAGCCTTACCATTTCCATTTTCATGCTTTATTTTCAGTTTTTAAATCTGTATCAAATATGTACTACCTGAAATATGTACTGCATTCAGTTTTTGCCGATTTCACAAGTTGTGCCATGATACAAACTTGATTTGGTATGAGACAATGTCACAAGCTGATCACAAACATTCATAGTGTAGTGGAGTACTTTAGGAGTACTAGGTGTTGTGGAGAAGCAGTTTGTGACGGCATTTTGTAGTTTCTGCGATGAAGTAGGTGATGAGGTGACTCCATTGAGTGGTGACCCTCTTTCTGGCTCATAATGCCATTTTGCTGTTTATTGTCCTTGACAACATTCTGTAGTTTTGTGAAGCCATCGCCTGGTTGACAGCTTTCCTCTCTTGGTGCCGTACTGTCGTCTCCTCTTCTAGTGTCCTTGATGTCTTCATAGTCGTTTCTGTGATATGATGACTTCATCATATGACAATCTTCTTCTCTGGATCATGCTATTTTGTAGTAAATAACTTTAAGCTAGTGGTGTGACCAAAATCATAATAATCAGCTTTATGTATAAAAAAATTATGGTTTATTACAAAAAGTGACATCTTAAACATCTCTGCAGAAATCTGGAGGTCTTGGGATCCAAATAAAAGACCTAAAGATCAGATGTGTAAGTCTCTCTTATATAGATTTCAAACAAAGAACATTCTTCAGTCCCGTATCCTCCAATCATACATCAGACAAAAGTTTACGTATACGATGTTTGTGTGTGATTCTCCGAATTTTGTGTTTACATCCAGTGCTGGGAACTTCTCTAAGTTGCAGAGTACAGTCCTTTAAGACAGACCCTTATAAGAACAATCTACTGTAAATGTGTCTTACAAAATGCTAAGCTTAGATACTCCCAGAAGCCTATAAGCCTGTCCATACATAGTGTTTAAAAGCAAATAGTAGTCTGCTTACAGCTGTAATGAAGTATATTCCTTATCTATGTAATTCTAGCGGGTATTGTAATAATCTTCAGTTACTGTGGCATTACTTTAGACACAAGGCTGCACAGGATGTGGAGGAAGTAAGCATGACTAGATTGTGCTCCAGCTAAATTCTTCTGATGACATTAATTAATGATGCATGCTTGAACAGAACAGCCACATACTATACCTGATTCCACTGTCAATTATATAAGTCATGTTTATTCATTCACACATTTTCTATACTTGCTTTATTCTATTTTGTATCACACCACACTCACTTTTAGGGTCAATATAGAATCACCAATTAACCTGCATTTCTTGAACAGTGGGATGAAGTCATGCATGCACAGGGAGAATGTAAAATCTACATAAAAAGGTGGACATTCTTGCACTGAGATAACTAACCACCTCACCATCGGGCACACACAAAGAATATAGAATATAGAAAAATAACCTGAGAGAGAATTTGTAAACTTATCAAACTTCTTATTCACTTGCTGCAAACTTCCAATTTTCTGTGCTGTCTTGACAGTAATTGCCTCAGAAATGGATGAGATGTTCTGTTCTGTGCAGCATAACTATCTTATGGGCAGCTGTTTAGTGTCATCTGTCTGGGTCCTCTGGCTTTGTTGCCCATATCAGACTCACTAATGGAAGGAGTTGCTTCTTCTGTCTCTGGATCTATTCAGTCTGTTTCTCAGTCCATTTCTCTGGATCTCCATGTCCTCTCTAATGGGCAGCTTAATATCATTATGTAGCTGTTTACTTGAATATAGTAACAGAACCCCAAATTTTTTAAGGTCAGACTGTTCTGCCTCAGTATGTATGCAGGTGACACAAGTGACGGAAAGATAAATATTTATTCTTTTTCATTAATGATAAGATCTAGAGAACAAACTGATCTCTGTATTTTCAGAGCCAACCCAACAATATCACAACTCAACATCATGCTAAGAGTTTAACTGAACAGGACTAGCAAGACTTTTATTTGTAGAACAATGAGCACCCCCGCGACCCCTAATGGGAACAAGCGGTACAGAAAATGACTGACTGACTGACTGACTGACAATGAGCACCTACTTTATCAATAATAAAAACGTTTCTGCTGTTAATTACCTGGAGTTACTTACTTTCATCTTTAAAAAAAAAATTTTGTGGAAGGGTCTATCACTCAAATAAAAAAAAAAAGGAACGGCACGTTTTTACAATAAAACGTATCAAGTTTTGACATAAATTTCATGTTGTACAATAAAACATATCACATTACCATGTGATAAGTTCCCGTTTGTTTTTTCCTTTCAACGACAGCTCTGTGTTTCCATTATACTTCAATCACAGCCTCTTAGTGTTGCATTCAAGTGCAGTTGGAGTGACAGATGGTAATGAAAATGTGGTGCAGTGATAAATGGATATTTATATATAAAAAGTAAAAACAGAAAGAAGAAAGTTGAAATGAAATAAAATAAAAGTAAAGAAATAATGTTCCAATGTGAAAAATTACCAGCTGTTTTGATAAAAAAGCAGCAAATAGAAAAGTTTTTAACCCTGATGTAAAGCTGACCTGCAGTTTTCTGGGAGTTTGTTCCACATTTGAGGTGCATAAAAACTGAACTCTGCCTCTCTATGTTTCGTTCTGACTCTGGGAACAGAAAGTAGATTTGACCCCGATGACCTGAGGGATCTGATTGGTTCATAATGAACCAGAAGATCCTGAATGTATTTTGATCCTAAACCATTCAGTTCTTTGTAAACTAACAGCAGGATTTTGAAGTCAGTTTTTTGCCAGACAGGAAGCCAGTGTAAAGATCTGAGGACTGGAGTTATATGATCCACCTTCTTGGTCTTGACGAGGACTCGAGAGGCAGCGTTCTGGACTGACTGCAGCTGTTTGATGGACTTTTTAGGGAGACCTGTGAGGACAGCATTATAGTAGTCCAGTCTACTAAAGATTAATGCATGGACAAGTTTAAAAAAAATCCTGCTAAGTCGTCAGTCCTTTAATCTTTGAGTGATAATAGTAGAGATGTGATGTTCATGTACGAATCGATTATTTTGAACGGCTCTTCTAAATGAATGATGGGAACCGAGTCACAGCAGTGAGCTGTTCATTTGTGAGCCGTTCTTTTTATATACAAAATTTCCACACTGCTTTCATCACATTTGTGACATCGTAGAAGTCTGATTCTTATTAGATTTAGAATTTGCACTGACTGCTCAGGTTTATCCTTTTTTTTTAATCTATATGTTTCCTATAATTTTTTTAATCTTGTATAGTAGATTTTATTTAGGTACATATTTTGATTGTTCGCCATTTTTATATATTGTAAGAATGAGCAAGTCTTCTGATTGGCTCTTTGAAAGGAACAGCTTCTCAAGTTCCAGCTTCCTTCAAAGAGCCATAAATCCCATCTCTAGATGATAGGTTGATTTCACAACTGTCTTAATATAACTACAAAAATTCAGGTCTGAGTTCATGACAACTCCCAGATTTGTGGCTTGATTGTTTGTTTTTAACTTTGCTGTTTGAAGCTGACTACTGACTTTTCATCTTTCTTCATTGGCTCCAAGAACTATTATTTTAGTTTTATCTTCATTTAACTGAAAGAAGTTCTGTGTTCATTGTGTTGATATCCAGTTTCAGGTGTGTGATGCGGTGCGTAAAGTGAAACTCAGCTCTAAACCTTACTCATATTTATTTATTTTATATTTATCTCAAACAAAATACTTTGAAAACATAGTTAAAATAACAACCAGTCTGACTTTATCATAGTTGCACTGCACACCTTAGGATATTGGCAATTTTTTCTCATGAAATTAAAATAAGATATTATTGTGAGAAAATGTTAACAATTCCACGTTTTCTTTCTGTAGCACATCCTATAAATGATTACTGTTTGAATAGTTTTACTTTAGATTGCTGATCTTGGATTGTTGGTCACTTAAATGATATATTGATGTAGACTGTTGTTACACCCCTAGTAGTTTCTCTGCTTCTTAATATATGTCTGATCAAGTCAGAATTATATGTCATGTGTCCCTTCTATTTTAGGTTGGCTACAAAAGCTCTTTAAATCAAGAGGAGCTGAAAAAGAGGGTAAAATTACCAAAAACTTGGTGACATCTCTCAGCGTATCATCTTCATCGACTTTACCACTGCATTCTTCAGCAACAGCCCTCTCTAAATCACAACATCTACAAACTGCTCTGAGATCTGACCTGAGATGGAAACGAAAATATGATGTGTTTGTGTGCCACAGTTCTGCCAACGGAGACATTGAAGAGGCCACACGTCTTGTGTTGTTCCTTGAGGCTGCACCCCGCAGTCTCAGGTGCTTTCTATGGCAGAGGGACGCTTGTCCAGGAGGTGCTATCCCTACAGAATTTTGCCAGGCTGTGCAGGATAGCCACGTACGGGCTCTGCTTATCACACCCAGCTTTGTGCAGGATCATTGGTGCAAATATATGATGCACCAGGCTCTGACAGAGGGGCCTATGTCCAATAGATTGATCCCCATGCTTCAGAACCTGTCGCACTCTCAGTACCCACAGGAACTGAAGTTCTGCTACTACATTGACCTGAGCAAGAACCCAGACCAAGGCTATAGTATTGTCAACAAGACTGTGCTCAGGTGTAAGTAATGGGAATCCTTATGTTTGGCAGTACATTCAGATAGTGTTTGGTCAAGGTTTGGGATACACAATCAAATCAGCTGCAATGAATCAAACTGTTTATAGAGAAAAGCCCACCTCTAATGGTTTCTTTTTGCTTTCCTCTCTAGACCTGGAGGATCTGATAAAAAATGAGACGAAACTCCAGGGTGTCTCGGGCCGCTCAGGCAGTGGCTTAGATGAAGAAGGCAGCTCACAAAAAGGAGCACTGTCCATGTATGAACCCACTGGGACTTCTTCTCCACTGGAAGTGATGCAGAGGAGAGATGAAAGCTTTAGTGACATTTGCTGTGATCATAACTGATTAAATTTGTTGAAGTGCAAGAGGTTCTTTACGTAAAATATTGGTGCAATGGACAGAGCTTACTTAAATGATCTTCTTGTCACATTCTGTGGAGATATGAAGAAAGTTTTAGCTGTAAATACAGTACTTTCATTAAACATTGTCAGCACTTGCGTGTGTTAAGAATGTTAATATAGTGAACAGGTAGCCTTTTTCCTGAAAAATATTGTATTTGTTAAACATAACAGGAAATAACCTCCCATAATAAGCTGCCTATATGTCTTCCTTCCACTGGGCTTTCAAGAGCAATATGAAAGGAATACTGTATCTTTATGTTCTAAGTCAGCCATCTGTCATGCTGATAGATTCATTTGGTGGTATGGATATTCCTGACATGATCCCCGCCGTCTACATTTTTCTGTGTGAAATCTACAGTCTTCCTGTGTATTCCTCCACAGTAGCAAACAGGAGCCACCCTGCCTCTTGGCCAACACCAACCTTAACCGGCTTCTGCAGAACGCTGATGTATGAGGAGTCATCGCGGTTGACTGAATAATTGGAACAAAATGAAAGAAAATGAACTTTTTTTAAAAATTATTATTATTAATATTTATCCAAAGAACGTTTAGTATATAGCTAAATGTTCTTGGCAGAAGCATTACTTATCAGTCAAGCATAAAAGTTAAAAGATATTTGTTATTTTTTCCTTTCGAAATATTTTTGTATCGTTTTTACAATGAACCAAAAGCCAAGCAAAACAAAAATGAGCTGCTGATTGGCCTCCATTGTTGTTTGTAGCGTCACTTTGTTGTTGTCGCACTAGTATGGTGCCAGACTAGGCATTTGGTCTAAACCCAGCATTCCCAGCCGTTCGACTTGCAGTGGGAACGCTCACCAGAATTGGATGGACCATTCTTAAACTTTCAAACCATTCCGACCCAGACCGAACAGCTCAGTGGAAACGGGGCTTAGTTTTTACTAGGAGCAAAGGGATGGCTAGCATGGGACCTGGGAAGCAGTCGGGGGATAAAAACCTTGCTCAAGGGTCCACACTTGTTCACCTTCGTTGCCAGTGCAGGGACTTGAACCTCTGTCCTCAGCACCACTTCTTTTACCTCTAGGCCAACACTATATGCTTAACATAATTTACAGTATGAATAAATTCACAGTTAAATAAGAGTACTAACAGTATAAAACTTGAATTTAGCAAATGAACTATTTAAAAAATAAATTGTACTGACAGTACAGTAAATTTGAAAGTCATTTAGAATACTTTGTATGTGAAATGATATTATATATCTTTTATTTAAATGCAATTTTATGTATTTTCACAACTTTATTTTTTATTAGACATGTACAGTCTGTATCTGAAAATATACTGTTATTCCCCTGTAGTTAAAAAATACACGAAAAGCTATGAAACAATACAGAAAAATTTAATATTAGTTTTTTTTTAGTGCACGTTATGTGATTTCATTGCAAACATATTCTGTTTATGTATTCTAAGCTTTATTGTGTTATTTTAAATAATTAAATTGTTGCTAGTAGTGTAAAACCACATGACATACACCCAGTCTATAACAGTGGATGACAAGCAGTTTCCTGCACAACACAGAACTGCAGAACATGTGTGAAAAGGCCATGCAGCATGAATTGCTCCATATTTTATTTCAGGCTAAACTTTTCAACCTAACTTCATTTAATTGGCTTGAGTGCTTATTAGAGGTTCTAAGCTTGCTATCTATCCTCTTAATAATATTTGATAGTATATAAACGCAGTATGTTTGCATGACCATCTGACAAGTTGTTAATTTTGATTTAAAACCTGAGTTTGGGGCAGTATGAATAACGTTGTATTGAATGCAGAAATGTTTCACAGATTATTTTCTTTATCTTTTAATAGTAACGACATGAGTATCTTAAGCCGAGTGCCGATAAAGATCGCTGTTTTCTGGCAATGGTTGAAGAGGGAGGAGAACATCTCTCTGATACCAAACTCGTATAAGGCTCTCACCAAGTGTGCTATTGCATAGGATTGTCAGATAAATATTTCTTTACTTTTTTCACTGAAATGAATGAAATGCGCTTGTAATAAATAAACACACTGCTTTTTATTCACTCCATGAGCTCCTGTTGATGTGGATTAGCTACGTTTCCCATACATGTCTAAAGCAGCAGTTTTTACACAGTTGAAATCTTGCTGACTTTCAGTCCATTTTCAAACAGTGTAATCTATGACAAAAAAAACAACTTAAACCCACCACGCCCTCAGTTTCCTTTCAGACAATATAAACTTTGATACAGTCCTTCCTGTGTAGGCTCCGAACATGTGACACAGTGCTGTAGATGTTTCCTGAGCTACTGCTTTTCTTACCAATAAAGGGAAAACAAAAACACACCTAGAGTTTCGGTTGAGTAAAAAAAAAAAGAAATCTTACTTGTTAATGAAATTCTTATAAACTTTTATAAAGTACTCTAATAGCTGACGAACATATCAGTGAGGGAAAGCCCTTTTCTTAGACCAGATAATGTTTGGTAATGACACTTAAACATCTCTGACAACATTTCAGATCTCTAAA
The DNA here is from genome assembly GCA_037177495.1 of Rhadinocentrus ornatus. Classification (NCBI taxonomy): domain Eukaryota; kingdom Metazoa; phylum Chordata; class Actinopteri; order Atheriniformes; family Melanotaeniidae; genus Rhadinocentrus; species Rhadinocentrus ornatus. The sequence continues at coordinate 26,750,876 of JBAMHW010000009.1, read as the reverse complement.
AGGCCAGATGCTGAGCTTGAGACCACCAACAGCATGAAATAGTGTTCAGCTCGGTAGGCTCTGGTGGCGTGGCGATGACCTGCAGTTTGTGGTTGGGGACCACTGATGTTAGCCAAACTGAAATGTTAAGTCAACACCTCAGGTGGATACCTCGACTCTCATCATGAAGTGCCCAACAGTATTAGTAAGACAATGGAGGATCAAAAATTGTCTAAACTCTCAGAGATGCTACGTGAAATGTGGATGACGAAGCCACTGACTTGGCTGGGAGATTAGCAATAACGGAGGAGAAGGTCAAAATCATGACCACAGCCAGAGGTACCAACCGGCACGAGGGAGATGGGGCTAAATCTATACAAACGTGACCGTAAATTCAGTTACCTAAAAATCCCTTGTTGCCACCAGATGGCGCTTTGCTCGTTTTTTTTACTCACAAACATGCTCAGGTTGGGACTGCGATTAAAACTGGTGAATATCAGCATGATTTAAAAACCTACCTACAAAATTTAATGTGGCCACTAGGTGGCGCTGTAGTGATTAAAAGTGGCAAATATTATGGCTGTTAGTGACATTTGTGGGGTGAAAGCTCAGGGTAAAAAAAAGGAAAAAAATATGATGCTCTGACCAGGTATCAAACCCAGTATTTAAGGGTTAAAAAAGCAGTGTGTGAACCACTCCATTGGCACACATAATGATAAGCGGAATAAACGCAGAGCGATAGTAATATGTGTGAACCACTCCATTGGCACACATAATAATAAGCGGAATAAACGCAGAGCGATAGTAATATGTGTGAACCACTCCATTGGCACACATAATAATAAGCGGAATAAACGCAGAGCGATAGTAATATGTGTGAACCACTCCATTGGCACGCACATAATAATATGGAGGAGTGGAGCTTCTTTTGGCTGCACCTGGTCCTGTAATACCACCCGCTGGGTGGCTATGTGTTATATATTTTTTCCTTTTTTTTTGTGGCTTGTTATGTGTATAAGGGTTTTGTTGTTATTAGTTAGGGATGGTCTTATTTCTGTCAGCACAGATGGTCTACTATAGGTTAAAATTGGTAAAATACGTTTATTTATTTTGTTTATTATGGTGGTTTATCTCCTATTGTTTATCTTGTGTTACCATTTTTTGACACAATGACCAACAGGTCATAATGAGTAGTACAACAATTATAAGACTTAATGTCGAAGGGGTTAATCATGTCATTAAGAGACATAAAATATTATCCTTGTTCAAAAAGATAGCGCTCAGATTGCACTATTTCAAAAAACTCATTAAACACACTCTGAACATTTAAAACGTAAGCAAAACTGGGTGGGACAAATTTATTTTTCCTCTTTTAATTCTGAAAGCAGATCTGGCCCTTTAGAATGATTATAATCCACCAAAATCTCAGTCACCTTCGAAGATGGTTGGGGCTACTAAGGAGTTATGCTCTGACCTGGGTCTTTATTTATTTATTTTTACCACCTTATTATGATCCTTTATCTAGACACTGGCATTTAAATCCAGCTCTTCTTAATGATCCTGAATTTTTAAGTATTTGGAGGACCAGTGGGAAATTTTTCTAATAATTTACCGTGGACAAGTGCTTCTTTTTTATGGGAAACGGGCAAGGTCCGTTTCTTAGGGGCTCTATTATCTCCTTCACATCAGCAAAAAAGAAGAGTGATTTGGCTACACAATTGGAACTTGAACGAGATATTGCAGATCAGGAGGCTGAGCTTAAACGCTCTTCATCTGTTTCTGTGCTTAAAAAATTGGATGCAGCCAGATCCGCATTAGATCAACTACTGACCCAGAAAGCTAAAACTGCAATATTTTATGGGAAACTTAGGTTATTTGAATCTGGTAATAAACCCGGGCGTCTACTAGCCCAATTGATAAAGGGGAGGGAGGGCTTTTATGCCATACCCTCTCTAAAAAATATGAAAGGTAATTTACATTTTGTGTCTACATTGATTAGGAAAATATTGAAGGAGTTTTTTCATGAACTATATTCATATAGTGTCAAAGTTCTGCGGATGTTAGGAAACCATTCTTTGACAATATTTATCTTCCCACATTGTCGGAGGAGGCTCATTTTAATATGTGCAGACCGATCAGCACACAGGAAGTTATGGATGCAATTAAATCACCACAGAGTGGAAAGGCTCCGGAACCCGATGGGTTTGGACCGGAGTTTTATAAGAAGATGGCTAAACATGTTGCGAGCCCCTCGCTGAACATGTATGTGGAATCTTTTGAGAAAGGAATATTACCGCCCACCCTGAACCTTGCTCATATATCTTTGTTTTTGAAGAAGGATAAACCAGTAGATTTATGCTCATCTTATAGACCCATAAGTTTGCTGGGGGTGGATTGTAAGATTCTCTCAAAAATTTTGGCTAGGTGGTTGGAAGAGGTTCTTCCAGTCTTGGTGAAGCCTGATGAGACGGGTTTTGTTAAGGGCAGATACTCTCACTCTAATGTTCGCCGACTTATAAGTGTTGTTCAGTTTTCTCAAAATACCAATTGTAGGGTTCTTATAATATCAGTGGACGCTGAAAAAGCGTTCAACTGGGTGGAATGGGGACATCTGTTTGAAGTCCTGGGTAGGGTTGGTTTGGGGTCTGAATTTATTAATTGTAACTATTGTATAGGGTTCCAGTTGCTAGGGTATTGGTGAATGGTTCAGCATCGGAGGTTTTTCCTCTGGGTAGAGGGACGTGCCAGGGGTGCCCCCTTTCCCCCCTATTGTTTGCACTGGCCTTCTAACCATTTGCGGAAGCAATAAGAATTGACACTGGGATTCGTGGGATAACCTTATTGGATACTAAATATAAAATTTCTCTTACGCGGACGACGTTTTACTATTTGTCACAGAGCCAGATTCATCTGTTGCTACACTGATATCCATTATTAATCAATTTGGCTTCTTGTCGGGATATAAAATAAATTTAGATAAATCCAAAGCTCTGCCACTTTGCGATGGGGGGAGATGGGATGCCCAAGATAACTTTCCATTCATGTGGTCAGCTACAGGTCTGACTTCCTTGGGTATCAGAGTGTCTACGGACACAACAGAGCTATACAAGTTGAATTTTAAAACGAGCATAGTCTCAATTAGGAATGATCTTGATAAGTGATCTGAACTTCCCTTGTCCTGGATGGGCAGAATAAGTTTAATAAAAAAAAAAGTATTACCCATAATATTATATCCTATGTTAATGTTGCTGTTCAGGATCACAAAAAACTTTTTTTAGATATCGAGGGATACTTTTCTAAATTTATATGGCATGGGAAGAAACCTATACTAAATCTATACAAACTGTATAGGATACAGACCTTACAGTTACCAACAGACAAAGGAGGCCAGGCGCTTCCCAATCTTCTTTATTATTACCGGGCTTGCCATATACAGATAAGCTCAGAATGGTTACATTCTTTTTTTGATGTCCATGTTTGAGTGATCTATAAAATCTTACGAATTTAAAACATGTATTTTTAAGTTCAACAAACTTCAGGTTTTTTTTATTTTCCCATTCAAATTTAAAGTAAAATCAAATCAAGCTTTTCATTTTCCTCAGTTTTTCAATTCGTCGACCACTGATGTTAAATTTACTTTCTTTCTCCCTTGTTCTTTTATTGAAAATATCTAATGAAGTAATCAGGCTCTTGAATGGGAAACAAGTCTTTTATAAGAGCTCTGTGTTATGTAAGTTAGTTAGTAAATGTTTATTTATATAGCATCTTTCAAGATAAATATCACAAAGTGCTTAACAATGAAACACAGAACACAAAATAACACAATAACACAGAGAACATAAAAAACAAATTAAACTAAATAAAAGCAAGTTAAAAAAGATACATTTTTAGCTTTTATAAAAGAGATCACTGAGTCCGCAGAGCTCGTGCTGAGAGGAATGGAGTTTCAGAGGGAAGGAGCCACTGCTGCGAAGGCTCACCTTTTGTTTTCAGCCGTGTTGGCTTAACAACCAGCAGACCTTGATCACTTGATCTCAGGGACCTGCTGGGAACGTCGGGCTGCAGAAGGAAGGAGAAGCTTCCTTTCATATTTGGTCCTATGTCCTATAAAAACATAAGAAATAACAGCCGACCAGAACTGGTTTAAAGTAATGTCTAAAAATAATCAAATAAAATTAAGAGCATCATCAAAATATTAAAATTTTTAATAGCTTAAATCCTAAAAAGTAATTTTACACACACACGCACACACACAAAAAATTTATTAAAAAGTGCCTCATACTGCTACACATGAGGCAGGGAGGACTCTGAAACCAAGCAGTTGAATGAACACAATTCATGTTTTCTAGGCAACAGGAAAACAAGGCAATCCAGGTCAGACAGGCAGAGGAAAGATCCACGTAATCCAGCTGCTTCTAAGGAGACTGAATCAAGGTGACTAGGATCACGTGTGCAGGTGGTCACACCTCCTCAACATGCATGACATCTACCTCATAAAGCGCACTGGGAGGACCAGAGAACCTGATAAACTCCAGTATAAAAACAACAGTTATAAAACTGGACAAGATGGAAACTAGTTCAGTCCCTTTGACATGAGGCCTGCTAGGGCTGTTAGACAATGCAATTTAATCATGGACCTTGGAGGACGTTTTTTGGTTAATGCCAAGCATAATGAAATAGATCAAGATAATTCAGCATAAAAAAATAAAATAAAATAAACCAACCATACATGTTCTTTCTCCCCCCAAATTATATTGGTGTTTCTAAAACTTTAGATTTAAGTTTTTCACAATAACAGCAGGTAAAGAACAGAACCATTGAAGAGTTACAGAGACTTTTAATGTTTACAGGAAGTTGACTGGGTTCTGTGAGGACAACATTTACTCTGATCTACAAGATACTGTCCTGGCAAATCAGGCAGTCAATATTTATAGAATATTTAGGAATATTTTTCTCTTTTAAATAACAGTTAATTCTGAATTTTATATAATAAAATTTTAAGACTACATTTAGACAGACACCCTCCTACCTGGTCGTTTGACTGAAATGCCCAATGCTGAGCCAAAACATCTTTATAAAATTTAAAAAAAAAGGATCATCAACAAGAACGTTTTTAAGCATACCCAAAGTAATGTGTGCAAAAATCCAGATGTCCAGATTAACACTTGACCACCAAATGCACGGCCAATGCTTCAAAGTTTACAGCACCCACTTTGTAGTCATACAAAATCCTTACTTCATAACCTCTTTATCTTCTAATAAACCTAAGTTGTTTTATAGCTATGTGCCATGGTTATCTTCAGATAACGACAGACACAAACACGTTTTATACTGCTGCTTCAAGTTATTCATGCCTGCAGTGCAACAAGACTTATTTTCTAATATTAAAATTACACAATTTTGTTTCTTTTTTTAACTTAAAATATGAAAACTGGAGAATTTGTAGCATCAAATCAACTAATTTGCTTTGCTTACTTCTTCCCTTTAAGTTGATCTCCTCTCAGAAAATGGAGGTCCTCTTCTCACATGTTTTAACCAGGACTAATCTGAACACATCAGACCAGTTTTTTAATCTTTACACTGGCTTCCAGTCAGTCACAGAATAGATTTTAAACCCTTCGGATCGTTTTCAAATCCCAGAACGGTTTAGGCCCAGAATGCATCTGTGATCTGTTCAGAGAATATAAACCTAGCAGAGCTCTTAGATCCAAAGATTCTGGTCAACTAGTCCAGACCAGAGTCCAGACT
>JBAMHW010000009.1:26735044-26745049 GCA_037177495.1 Rhadinocentrus ornatus | reverse complement strand
TGCTTTTGTTTTATGTAAAGCACCTTGAATTGTCCTGTACATGAAATGTGCTATACAAATAAACTGCCTTGCCTTGCCTAGAGTCTCTTCTCATAAAATCCGAACAGAATAAATGAAACAAGGTCGTTGCTTTTTGTGCAGCTGCACATAAGAAGGTTAGCTGCAATAACTTCTATGTTCTCTCTAAAGTAAATTATTATGAATATATTATGATTTACACAGACCTGAAAAACTAGATATAATCTTCTATAAATATAAACTTTTTTTTTTTTTTATATTGTAGATTTAATGTTGGTACATTTACAGCTTGCCAGATAAATTTTTTTGTGTAACACTGTTGATGTGAGATGCATTCTGCTGATCAAAGCTGAAAATATGCTCACCTGAAAAAGAGAAAACAAAGAGTCTCTGAGCTTACAAGCAATAAGTCGAGAACCTCTTAGTCCAAACAGGACTTTATTTCGTTAAAATATGAAAGAAAAATAATTTATTTTTATTATTTAGATCAGTAAAAACACTTTATGGTGGTCCAGATGTGAATTAAGGGCACATGATAATAAAACATTACAGTGGAATTATCTTTTAATGGAGTGACTGGCTTCCTGAGATTGTTTACAGAACTCCAAAACTGCCCTTGATCCAGAGCAGGTAAACATTTGTTTGACATTTACTCTTTAGCATTAGGTTTTTGTACAGTTTTGTAGTGAGGAGAGAACTACAGTGGTGTTTCATGAACAAATACAAAATTTTTGCTGTAAAAAAGTTTGAAGAAAGATTAGGATTAGTAAAAGGGCCAAGTTCTGGTAAATGTTTTGTATCACTAATAAATGGATCCTAATACATTGAACATCAAGCTTGACTGGTTGACTAACTGAGCTTGTTCTTGAATTTCACTGTTATACTCCTAACAAAGATGCAGCAGCAGAACACTCCAGATGTTTTCTGCAAGCGTGGCAGGAAGGTACAAATCCCAAGAATTAGAAGGGGCTCATTGACATGGAAGAGTTTATCAACCTGTGGATCAGTTTCCACCTATAGGTTGTCTATATTTGCAGGGATGTGTAGATCAAAGTTCATAATGGATGAACTATGACAGCAGCCAAAGCCTCACCCCACCTTCAGAAAACAGTGTCTTTTTTCATGCTTAAAAAACACAAGCAGGATTTATCGGTTCTCGCTTCAGTTGGTGCCTGTAAACTTGAGGTCCACACTGCCTCAGGAATCAGACCTTATCCCTCACAAGAGGGTATCGATATCAAAAAACAGATGTGACACACAGCAAAGTGTCAGTGATAAATCATTAGAATTGAGGCCAGTGAGAGTTTAAACATTGTCCTGCTGGCTGGGAAACTAAAGTTTGTTTAAACAAGCATAAAAACAAACAAACAAGTACATATTTGTGCTTTAGTGTAATAATTCTTTTTTATTTCACTGCACTTAATAGACATGTATATTCATTTTTAACCTTGTACATTTACATACTTGGGCAGTATCCGCACTGTAGGTTAATATCAGTATAATCTGCTGTATTTTAGGACACAGTATTTAAAGCAGACTAAATCCGCAACACTGAAGTGGTTAAATTGTGAGCATTGTTAGCAGTGGGCACTTTAGTTTTGTTTGCTGTTTGTGTAATTGCATGCTTTTTAAAAATAAAAAATTATATTTCAATATATTTTATACTTTTTATGAATTGAATAGCTAGTTCACGAGCTACTTCTGCTCATCTTAATTCATCTCAGTTCTATAAACCTACTTTTTTGCTGGATTCACGAATCTGTTGCGTTCAGATCTTCACAGCCAACAGCAAAAGCTTTCCAGATGTTATTCCCTCTGGGATTAAAACCCTTTAAAGTATAATCAATTTTTTTAGCCGGATTGAGAAACGAATTGCCATAACAAACTTCGAAGTGACCTTTGTCAGTTCGATGTCCTGCTGACCTCTACACAAACAACACTAAGTTCTGACTTGTTTTAGAAAAACATGGAATTTAGATCAATCGTCTCCGTCCGATGACCCAGCGCGTGTACACACGTACGCATGCGTGCTTGTGCTGAGAGGCAAGGGGACGCGCTGTAAGGGTGAGCAGGGAGGGAAGGAGAAAAAGAAGAAAAAAAAATAGCAACGAAAGAAAGAAAGAAAAAAGCCTCCCAGTAAAACTGTTATGTTCTTCTCGCCAAATTTACGCCAGTGTTCGTCCGAGTGTCTGGTAGCCCGAGGTTTGCTTGTGTCTGTATACACGACGTGGTTCGCCAGGGACGAGCTTTGATGCCCTCATCACATCGTTGCTTCTACACGTGCGCGCGCGCTACGGGCATATTTCTTCCTTTCCCACGCAGGAAATGTGCACTTAAGCAACGTGAACTTGGTTGCAACATCACTGTACGGTACTGCGGGGTCCCTCCATGGATTAAACCTCATCTGTCCGGCAGCGCTGCTGGTAAGTGGGGCTTTCGTTCGAGCAAGGGAGTAGCCCGTGTTATGTATGTTAGGACTTTAGGACGCTTAAGAAGAGAATGGAGGTTTTTGAAACAAAGATGATCTGTTTCAACTGGCCTCTCTGAATAACTGGATGTCATATTTTATATGGGTGGTGCGAATGTTCACACATCCGTGTCCGTTTGATTACTTTGATTTTAATGATTAAAATGGAATTAATTCAGCATCAGACCGCATATATGTCCCCATGTTCCTGCGATCCGAGGTGTTAAATCTTGGTTCATTATACCAGAAGCCCATTTAATTGAAATTAAAATAATTAACCAGCAAATCTCAGAGGGGAATATTATGACTAATAATTCATTTAATTGAAAAATCGTTATTCCTTTGAGTTTTTATTTATCAGCGCACCCCCACCACCACCACACTTTTTTTTTTAGCTAAATGCTGCAACGGAATTTGCAGTATTGTACCACTTTCCTCCCGTTTAACTTACTCAAGAATGGCCTCTTTACTGCCACCCTTTAGCGGAAACCATTTCTGGTTTAGGCAAAAAGTAGACGGATCAACTCAAGGGTCAGATTCATCTCTAAGGTCCTGTGTCAGGTCTTTTGCCTTGTTTGTTTAAGAAGTCCCTCTTCCAACGCGGTTGATCTGTCGCAGATTGTTTTTCTGTCTACCACTTCTTTTGCCCTCAGCCTTTCTGGTCCTATTGAATTCTGTTAAAGGCACAATGCAGAGCATGCCAGTTTATGTTGGGTTTTCTCTCAATAATGCTTTTGGAATCACTTTTTTAGTGAAAAAAAAAAAAAAAGAAATGTTATTTCTATCAAACTGTTATCTGTAGCATTATTAAAGAAATGAAAAAAAAGTGTCAACAGACTGCTTGTGACATAATGCCTAATGATACAATTCAAATTAATTTCATTGCTAAGTTTTCTGTAATGTGTAGACTTTATACTGGTTTGTCAATTAATTAGGTGCCTTTTTGTGCTTGAATGATTTATAGGTTATAGTTAAGTGGCTAAACAAACAAAAAATATTCCTCTGGAAATGTTCAGATATATGGACTGGAGTAAAAACTAGTGATTAAACAGGGGATATCCAAGAAAAAACCCCAAAGAAAAAAACCTCAAAGCCTGAAGAACTATTGCTTAAGGCCATGTTAAAAGATTACAGAATTATCTGATAGGAAGCTAAATATAAAGTTATGAGGGGTGTAGAGTATACTCATGTATGTACCGCAATAGAAAGAAAGTAATACATGATTAACTTTAGATTTGTTTCTCCACAGTGGTGTTAAAATTAAGCTTGTCTATTCTATGTTTTCATTGTCCCCTTCACCACTTGCCTCCCCTGCTTCCTCTACCTCACCTGCCACACGGTTCTTCACATAACCACTGGGCTACTCCTGCCTGTCAAACATTCAGTCCAGATTCAAAGATCTAGTTTTTTTATTTATTTTTTTTTAAATTTATAAAGAGCTGGTCTAATGTGGTCTAGGTTCCCATGAATTCAGTGGAATTGCCCTTTACACATCTGGAAAATCACAGTGTTGTTTATTTACATGTGCTGTGACTTCAGAGAAGTTCTTTCTGACATTAGCTTTGTTGTTGGCCGGAGACCATCCAATCTAGGGCTGCACGATATTAATAAGATATGCGATAACACTGTTGAAACTTGCGATGACGATGTGACCTGCGATAAATAAAATAAATAAATCTGCGGCTTTGATGTTACCTCACCTGGAGCTGCACAGGCAAAGCTCTCAGGCACATGCGTCTGCTGAACTTTTTAGCTTGTGCTATAATAATGCTAGTAGCGTGTTTTAGCTAACGCTAGATTCTTGTAACTCTTCTTCTTAATAAAAAATAATTTGGTCAACAACACAATCATGGTGTCCTTTAGCCTAAAGACTAGAAATAATATAGAAACTTGACAGCCTTTGTAAAAGTTTAAAGATGTTTCTTTACCAACTTTTGATCAATTATAAGGAGATTTGTTTTATATTCTGGTGTTTATTGTTAAAAGCCATTTCTGTCAGATGAAGCAGCATTTTAGACATAAATGGACCGATGGCTAATCTGAAAAACAGAATAACTTTGATAAAGCCAGATAAGATGTCTTCATCAGAACGGTGGACCACTGTCTAGTTGGTCCAGATATCCACAGTGCCGTCCTTGTCGGCAGATATGAGGTATTTAGGGTAAAGGCAGCGCCACAACAACTGGAAGGTGTTAATGTTCATCCTCTCGGGGATTCAAACCCTGGTTTCCCACATGGGAGACTGATGCTCTACCAATTAAGCTAACCAGCTACTGGTTAAAAAAGTTTGATGTTCAGTTTAGCGATTTAATTCTCTGCATTTTGAAGAGTCAGTGTAGGGGAAACACTGAAGCTTCTTTTGCTAGTTACTGAGATTTTAAACAAGAGTTGCTGTTCACAATGTATCGTTTCATGGGAAAAATGAGGTGTGTCCTCGGGACTCATTGGTAGTGAGTTCACTGCGTCCTTTCAGATTTTAATGCGCCAGGGACGAAGGACAAGTACCGATCAACATCACAAGACCAATTAGAGCTGATTTTAAATTAAGGGCTCTTAACCTATAAAAGGGTACAAAGTGGAAAAAAAAGTAAAATTAGAGCTGCATTTTAGACTGATGGCTTCTTCTTCTAGCCTGGACTTGGTCTACTGATCCTCAAAACCTTTTTGGCAAAACACCAAAGATGCAAATGTTTGTCAATCATGTGTGTGGGAGTCGCAGCTGTATGCATGTTGACTGATTATATTTGCCGTTATAGGATGATGTAGGGAAACTGTGACTGTGTGCCCAATGTGGAAACTTTACAGAAGTAGTTACTGATCTACTAGCACTATTGGTGTTCACTTTTTTTTCTCCATTCCTGTTCATGTGGGTATTTTAAAATGGCATAGCTGACTTTGTTCTAAACTGCTGGGCAATCAATATGTTACATCTCTGAAAGAAAGATTAATCTTTTACACTGTTTAAAGAGGTTTGTATTCACTTATTTAAAGGAGAAAATATAAAAGAGAGACTGTTTTAGAGATGTTGGATTTATTGGAGAAATCAACTGAAACTCATGATATGCCGTCCAGAATAGTGACTAATTCCTGCTTTAATAAATCAGTGTGGCTTGGAAATATAATGAAAACACACCTGTCCTCAAAATGTTCATCTTACAGACATATAGTCATTCTTTGGTATTACAATTGAAAACCATCTGGTGTTATGACTCATCAAGGTTTTTTTTAAAATTTTTACAGATAACTTAAAAAATATATTAAATGAATTATGGCTTTTTATTTCCTGTAAGGGGGTGGAAAATCAGTAAAACTGGAATGTAACTAGGAAAAGTAGACATCTACCGTAGGACTCTGAGTTAAGGTCCATTAACAAGAATATAATATTCCATTTTAACCTGTGGAAATACTTGTCTTTTATGCTGATTATGTGAGCATTTGGTCATATATTCTAGACACCTGAATGTCTTATCTCATTTAATTCATTCCTGATGATTTTTGTGTCCACTTTGAGCTTAAATGATGGGAGCCTAAGATTAAGCAGATTAAATGAATCTTGGTTTTATTTGTTTTGCATTCAGTATAAACATTTTTTGTTCACTACTCAACACTTGTATAGCACCTTGAAGAAAGACTGCACACCATCTCAAGGACACAACAAAACAAGTGAAACCTTGAAGAAATGTAATGTTTGTTTTTTTTTATATACCAGAAATCTTATTTAAAAACTCTTTTTTTTCCTGTTATACAATACTTTCTGCTTTCTTGTTCATAATAATAATAAATAAATCTGCCATTTTACTGATGCCCATGATACACACTGATGATGTGTATCATCCAAACTTTATTTACAAAAAAATTAATAAATGTTTTGCATATTCCTACTGCATGTCTACAGCAGGGTGCACTCTGCAGCCACATTTGTTTTTAGCATAAAAATAATGATAATACTTCCACAAAATTACTTGCAGATGTGAAACAGTGTGTGAAGAATTGAAGATAAGAATGAACATGAACCTCAAACACATGTAACCTTGGTTCAGTGTGCCTGAATAGAATGTGCCCAATATCCAGAAAGGATGACTTGCTGATAAACTGATGAATACAGATTGATTGTAAAAGTACTGTAAAGGATTAACCTAGCAAATTATTAAAGAAGTCTATTATTGGAAGTGTGCAAACACATTTCACAGACACACACACATTGTCTGAGCTACAGTGTACATCTCTCTAAAACCCTCCGTCATACTTACATAGACAATGAAAGTGTTGGTGTCTTACCTCTTAGATTGTGCATATGTAGGACCAAATAAGTTGAAAACATGTTCCAGCTGGCTCTTCTTTGCATATGTAAATGCCCCCAAAAAGCCCATAAAGTTTATATTGATGGGACGTGTGCAAATGGATACAGACGGTAGCGAGACGGACGAGGAAAAGTAAATAACACCAAAAGAATAAATAAAAACAAAAAATTTATAATAGAGATGAACACTGAAACCTGATTGCTTTAATTTTTAAAGTAAAATAGCACACAGTGAGCTTTAAATCATATCAAAGCATCTTCATGAATAAACGAGTAATTAATTACTCTCCAACTTAGACAGTGAGCTTGCAGTCTGGTCTCATGAATGCATCAAGATTCACATCCTGGTGTAGTGGCTAATAGGGGAAGTGGTAAAGAATAACTTTTTATCTCTCTGTACATACTGAACTTCCACAGCTGTAAAGCAAATTGTGCATGTGCATCTGATGAAATTTAACCTCCAGATAATTTTTAAGGTGGTCAGTGGTGTTAACCAAGCGACCAGGGTACAACCTTAATTTGCAACTAATCTATATTAAATAAAAGACACATTATCAAAAACCACATTCAGCAGGTGGATCTGGTAGCCACAGGTGACTTTGAGAATAATATTCTTGCGGTTGAGTGAACTGAGATGGTGTGTTCAGTCTTACGCCGATGGTGTTAAGAAGACCAGCAATAGAATTAAAATCCATCTCAAGTACGAATTGAATGAACTTAAGAAGAAATAAAAGTATTCCCCTGAGGGAAATTAAAATGTTAGGACACGATCTGCAATTTATTTTAAAATACAACATGCTTTGTAAATGACCAAAAGTTATTTTAAAAGTATTACTTTAATTTTATTATTGTATTTTAATGAACTGAAGAGCAGAAAACAACACAAAAGCTGACTTTGTATTGAAACATGTCTGCACTCAAATGTTTGTAAGAGTAATCTCTGGGTGTTAGAAAGATTTGCTCTTACCTGAGGTAAGGTGGGGTTCTTACAAATAAAAAGTACAAATATTTTCAGGAATGCCAATCGTCATAAAAAAGTTGGCATATCGGATTTAAAAAAGTTTGTTAATACGAATGGGTGGTCAATAAGGCCCAAAGAGCTTATAGACTTTCTCTAGGACTTGTGATATAGGATCTTCATTGAAACTACCTTCACAGGTCATTTGATGAGAAGGTTAATTGTTGTTTAAGTTGTGAAGATGATTCTAGTGCTGTTCCATCAAATAATTGGTTGATTGGGATGAAATCTTTGCTGGAAAATGCTCTAAACCCACTATCTCACAAGGAAAAGGTGGAAAGTTTTTTTTGTTTTGTTTTTATCTCTTGATTTAAAATGTCTTTATAATGAACAATATTTTATTGATAAAGACAAACTCCTCACTGTGATTTGACATACTTGGGCTCATCTGATCTCTTGATCTTTTTAACCGTTATAGGGGTTTATATACAGAGAAAAAATAAAGAAGAAAGCAATGTGGTACACATCCCTTTTTTAAATAGATGTTTTAATATTCACAGTAGGTTGACTAAAGGCTTTAATTTCCCTTAGGTTGTTCTTCATAACAGTGGTCAAAATGTCACACTCAGTTATCCAGATTTAGTGCTTTTGAAGGGATTAAATTCAAGGATTATCTTTTTTTAGAGTTGCTTTTCCATTGTGAATAGAACACACAGGATTTTATGCATATATGTACTGTGTGTTTGCGGTTAAGAGCTGTGAGCTGCTACTTTAAAAGGGAGGTTTTTAGAGCAAAGATCATTGTGACTTATATGTCACTCCTCACCACTGTGAATAGACTCTACACATTCAGAGTCTTAACAAATAACATGTTACAGCACTCATCAAAACATTTAAGTAGTTTTACCTAAATTTATAGAACCAGTTTGAGTTTTAACACATCTTTCCACTCCAATTTAATGGGTCAGTGTGTTCAAACAGTTGACTGGTACTGTGTGAAAATTTGCTTAATAATTGACATCACTTCTCTGTCAATGTTAAGTATCTACAAAAGTAACCTTTTCAAACCCTGCCATTTCTTGGGAAATTTGGAGGAAGGGGCTTTAAACACTGAGGCCTCCGGCAAGAAGCGAGCCATTAGCCATTGAGTGACTTTGCCGGAATTACTTCCTCTGTGCAATTTTGCGGTAGCTGCCTGAGTCATCTTTAATCACTACAGTGTGTGACAAAGCTTCTAAAGCGGTCTGTATACGTAGCTATGCTGATCCATGGTTAGACTTAACGGCAGTGCTTTAAATATGTCTTTGGTGAAGGGCATCTCTGTCAGGAATAAATCCATCTCTCAGTTGGTGCCAAACATCCTGAGGATTTTCAGCCATCCAGTGTGCCTCACAGCATTGTACCCCCAGCCCAATCTTCATGCTGGCTTCCCTCCAACTCTCTTTCCCTGCACACTGTATCACAATCAGCCTGCCATTGTGCTGCATGGCTTTTGTGTTGCCTTCACTGTCTGCAAGGAAGTCTTGTGTTTTCTGTGCGTTACAGTTTCAGAACATGCTAAATATCCAGTGGTTGCAATGGCTTTATGTTGCAGATGGTGAGATGAGAAGACTGGAATTGATGGTAGTGATTTAATGAGGACTGAGACTGAGAGTATAAGGTTGCATCTAATGACTACTTTCGTTAGCATTTTAGTTAAAGCACTTCAGTGATGAATGGATTACTTGTTCAATTTATTGCGTTTTCAATGAATAATGTACGAAATGTATTATCTTAAGTGCTGAAATGAACACTACAATGACATAATCACGTTTTCCTGGAAGTCATTTGTAAATTTATGAATGGCATGTTTTGTCCAGCTTATAGAGTCAGAAAATGAGAATAGTACACACATTAGCAAGGCACATTTACTGAACTCTGGGGAAAAAAATCAATTGTTTTAAGGTCTATCTTTTTGCATGTATATGCAGTGAGGAAACTAAGTATTTGAACACCCTGCTATTGTGCAAGTTCTCCCACTTAGAAATCTTTGAGGGGTCTGCAATTTTCATCGTAGGTGCATGTCCACTGTGAGAGACATAATCCAAAAAAAAATAAATCCTGAAATCACAATGTATGATTTTTTAACAATTTATTTGTATAAAACAGCTGCAAATAAGTATTTGAACACCTGAGAAAATCCATCTTAATATTTGGTACAGTAGCCTTTGTTTGCAGTTACAGAGGTCAAATGTTTCCTGTAGTTTTTCACCAGGTTTGCAC
>JBAMHW010000009.1:26722159-26734944 GCA_037177495.1 Rhadinocentrus ornatus | reverse complement strand
CATGTTTTTTAATTGCATTACAGGAAATAAAGAACTTTATCACAATATTCTAATTTTCTGAGACAGTCCTGTATAGATAACATAACAACGCTGTATTGTAGATGTTATTTAGGTGAGTGCAGACCCATGTGCAGCTGCCTATAGATTTAAGATTGATAAGCCATAATAATGTACTGGAAAAAAAACTGCACTACCACAGAGTTATTAAACGTTGAGCAAATACCAACCCCCTAAATCAGGGCATTTGTACACTCTTAGAAAAATAAGTGCTTCCTATAAGCATATAAAGTTCTTCGGCTTGTCCTCAAAGGAGAACCCTTATTGGTGTCTGTTAGAACTCTTTGTAAGGGTTTTACCTGAAAACTTTTCATAGGATTTTGACTAGAACCTTTCATAAAGGGTTACACCTAGAACTAAAAGTAGAAGGTTCTTACAAAGGTTCCTATGACAAGTTCTACACTGAACCTTTCAATGATGTGGTGGTTCCACAAAAAACCTTTGGGGGGGGGGGGGTGTTATAGCTGGAACCCTTTTATATCCCAATGGTTTTATCCAGATCCCACACAGGGAGTCCCCCCAAGAACCTGTTTATTTTCTAATGGTTTTATCTACAAACCACATAAGACATCTTTTATGAGGATTTAACCAATAACCTTCTTGCCTTTTAATGTTTATAGAAAAAAACTGATGCAACATATCAGGCACAACTATTGAATAACACACACATTGAATATTGTATCTATCAAAATAGTTGAGATTGAAAAAAGCATTCAACTTCATTCAACTCTTTCTTTTTATTCAAAAATAATTACACAGTGATAGATAAGGAGGGCATGCTCTCTGAGGAGAGGCTATGTTGGTCCTGTGGGGAATAAATGTGAGCATAGGCCAGTGGATTAACCAATGTTACAGACAGACAAGCCAGGCATCCCAAGATGTCCTCGTCAGGTGGATAAATATTATCTCCAGCGATGGTGACATAGATAGGAAAGACAAGAAAGTCAGTCAGTAGCATCCATACAAGACATAATTACTACACCACATGAATTACCTAGCTGCCTACTGTCTGTAATGGATGGTCCAGTTAAAATAATCTGAGAGTAGGCACATAGTGATAGTGGAACAGACTGAAGGCGCTTGTCTTCTAACTCCTACAACACAAGCCTCCATTGGCACACAATCAGATGGAAGTTAGTGGACCTCACAAAGTTTTATTATTTTTTGTTGGTAAATTGAACGTTTTCAGTAAACACATTCCAGGTTTGTAAGACAAACAAAAATGTTACATGACATATGATAGGTCCATGCTGGTCCACTCCACTGTTTTCCTGTTGGACTGTGCTGCTGTGTTTCCAGCTCAGATGTTTTCAAAATAATGATATTTTGGTTTATTTATTTGGGCATCCATTTTCACTACATTCAACGACAAAATTGGGTTCACTTTGAACACTGCAAATTAGTGTCACCTCACCCAAAAAGGCACTTGCAAAGTCACCAAACCCCTCTTTTTCAAGCCAGTGGCAGACATTGTCTTTTGTCCAAAGTTGATAATTCATCTGCAAAAAAATATGTGAAAGAAATGGATCTTAATATTAAGATATTCTACCTTTCCCCATGAAAATCCTTAGCTATTCATACTTGGGAAAATAAGACTTAACTTACCTTGATTCTCTGAGGTTTCATATGTCGTCAAACTTTTCTCTCAATTCAAATTCCTACACAGGTGATCACATGAGTGGATAGTAATCACCTCTGACATGTGACGCCTGTTTTGTCAATATGGAAATCAACACTCAGCTCCCATAGGTGAACTAATCGGGCAGCCAGCTCCCAGGCTCTATTTGCCAAAAATCTAATCAATTTGGATAATCCTAGTGGATTGGAGCTTAGATCCCATTGGAATAAGTACTGAGACATACACTTCTCACAAGAAGTTAGGGATATTTCACTTGTTGATGCCAGAACAGACTTAAAATGTACAATGACCTTTACAGGTGAAAGTAATTAGAATTTCTCTACAATTTTGAATGCAAGTGTACAACTGTTAAATGTTTAAGTACTTATTACACAGCATGAAGTTCTCTAACAAGGTGATCAACTCCAAAATTCCATGGTGGAAATTACATCCCCATTAATACCAAATTCAAACAAACAAACTTGGTTCATGGTTCAAGATGGTTGGTCATGTGGCTGATTTCTAAAACCATTTTTATGACAGCCAATCAACAGCCACGCTGTAGAACACACGGTAACACCCAATGAAGCTCATGCCAGGCCACATACTTCAGCATGAACACATCATAATCATCAAAAAACATTAAAGAAAATGGTGCTTACCATGACTGACCTCCTGGAAAGTGTCAGCACAGTCTAATCCAGGATTATTTAAGTTTACTAAAATTTGTGTGGAAACCCGTTGCCTTAAACCATTCTAGTTTTTATAAATGCTGAAACTAAACATGTCAAGTTATATCAACATGGGTGACCATTAGATTTGACTCAAACCCATTAGTTCACTTATCTAATTTTCTGTTCGAACTGGTTAAAAGAGATTTGTGCAAATTGTTTTCTTCTTTCACTGAACTCTGTCATACACCTTCCAATGATAAGAATTTTCAAATGCATATTAGCAACAGAGTCCAGATCTGCTATCAGCAGAACTGAAAAGGTGACAATAGGTTTTGTCATCAACCACCACCTCTTTACCCATGGCACAATATTTAAAGGATGCAGTCGGTGGTAGGTTTCTTTTCCGTACTGTCCGTTTCACTAATGGTACCAACAGTGTAGAACTTTATAAAATTGTCTTAATGTTACCATAGCACAGGAATTAAAGCACAGAACTCAAATTTAAAGCAGAGAAATAAAAAAAAAAGGTTAAATTTCAGCTGAATCTGCATTTCCCATGAGCCTTTGTGATCCAGATATGTTGAGTTTTGAAAATGGCTCCGCCCCTCTGACAGAAACGCATGTTCAGTTTTCTTTGCTAATCATTATCATTACACTGGACGATGTAGAAAATTATTAGAATCAACTTATTTGTTTAAGGAATGAGACACTTTTTATATGAAACATAAAATGATAATTAGTGACTACTGAAAAAAAGTTTATGTTCAAATAAAATGCATTAAAACAGATGCATTAAAAATACTTTTTAAAACATGAATATCCTAACACCCATACTTTCACTAGGCCTTTAAGAGCCATTTCTACCAAAAAAGGGTTCTCTGGATTAAAGGGGTTCCTATAGGAACCCTTATTCTTACAGAGAACCCTTGAAGATCCCTTGATAACCCTTTCAATGAAAAACAGATTTTCAGACACAAATGGTTCTGGCTGAACAAGATTCTACAAGCGAAGAGAAAGCAGACAAAGTAGTTGATAAGAGAGGAAAGACGAACTCGGTGGTACGGAAGTGGTTTGGCTCCATGTCGCCAACTTAGCGACTTTGTGCTGTTAATTTTCACTTCCCTTTAGTGACTTTGTTTTGTTTTTTTTTGTTTTTTTTTAAAGCGACTAACAACAGATCTAGCAACTTTTTCTGTTATTATTGGAGACTTTTGGGGACTAACCTCCCCCCGATATTAATGTGTATTCATGAAGAGTGTGGACCAAAGTTGACATGTTCCATGCTCCTAATTAAAAAACAAATTACACTAACTAAAATTAATCTTAAAAAATAAAGAAAATATTGACTGAAGAATTTAGTTTTATTTTATTATTTTTTGCTGATCAGGCAACAGTGCATCTGAAGCATTTCCGCTCATAGAATATGCTGAGTCAGAAGATAAAGCACCAATTGTTGCTCAATCTTTTTTCTGTTTTTTTTTTTTTTTTTGGTAGCAATTCTGAGCACTTTTCTTTTTAAGCCTGGTTGAAACACATTTGTTTAAATCTATAAGAACAACATAATAAGCCTAAGTTGTAGTTTAAAGTTAAAGCTATTATTATCGAGAATGGTAAAAGTTTTATTTGACCTTTGATGGTGATTTTAAATTACTTTTACTGGAGGAGTTTCATAAACTTGGCAAAATAATTTTTAGTTTTACAGCATCTGTTGTGGGCATTTTTAGCAGTTTTTCTGAGGTTTTTATTTTGTTTATATCGATATCGGAAATATATCGTATTGAACGAAAAATTAAGAAATAATATCGTAATGCAAGTTTTGGCCATATCGTCCAGCCCTACTTATCAGTAAACCTATTCTGATTTGTTTGTTACAGCCATGTGTTTCAAAGGGGCATTCTTGGCAAAAACATCTGGCTGATGCCCCGGCTGATTACCTTTTTGAAATGGAGTGAAAATCCTGCTCATCTGGCTAGTCGCTTGGTCACCCTGGTGTTAAATGGTGCAGAATTAGCAGGTCCTGGCACTGGGACTGGGTTTAGCATTTGTACAACGTTATTTAAACATCAGTGCTGAAACGTCAATTTCATTTGAATAAGGTGTGCTGGGGGAAGCATATAAAACCTGCTTGGTAATTGCCTCTAAGTGTCAGAACTAGAAAATAATGATTTAAATGCTTTGCAAAGGGCTAATTTTAATTTTATGTGTTACTAATAGTGTCCCAGCTTTAATAAACCTGTGTTACCTTAAGTAAGGGATACATTTTTCTGCCTGTATAGAAAATGATTGTTTTTCTGGCCAGCAGCAGTCCATAATTCAAAGATGGGAATATTGTAAGTTTAGCTTCTTTTTTCATGAAGTTATCAATGTCCTGTTAGAATTTGCAAAATTTCTGTATTTTTGACCCAGGGTTAGTTAATACCTAGAACCACAGCCTTGACACAACAATGAAATCAGTCATACTTGATCTGCTACCAAAGCTAATTGCTCAACATTGAAGAAAGGAAACATAAAGTTTGTCCTTGTCCATATCAGTTTTTCCCCATTTCCTAAGGAAATGGAGAAAAAGATAGCCTAGCCTCATTTCCTGCTCAGGATATAAGCACATGTTTAGAAGTGAACTATTGACTTGTTTTTTTACATAGTTTTGTGGGTGGTTAGATAATGTAACTCTTTAGTTAGGAAAGAGGAAATGTAGTGTTGTCATTGTATTGTCTTCTGTGTTATAAATGTTTCTTTTGTACTTCGTGATTGATTTTTGTGTTGTGTGCTTGTATGTTATGTATTTTAATTAATGGATGTGTTGAGATAATTTTGTGGAGACCCCAGGAAGAGTAGCTGCTGTACAATGACAGCAGCTACTGGGGATCTAATAAATAAACAAACTTACTCGGTTATATAGTACTTTAAAAAGACCTCATCCTGATTTGAAAGGTAGCAGTTTCGTATCATATTTCAGGTTGTAAAAGGACAATTTTGTTTTACAGGGAGGGCTAGAGTGTTCATGGAGAATATTGCCACAGCTGGTCCCTGTGGTCGCGTTAATTGATCATGTGGTTTCCGCTCTTTTTCTTTCTCCAAGTTTGGAGTGAGCATGAGTGAGGAGGAGCTTTCGAGCAGTATTACATTACTCTTAATACAACACAGTAAGTCCTCTCACACATATCCCATAATAGTCTGTCTATTTTGTTGCTTTTAATTTTTGTTAATGTTTGGGTCTTTGCCTAATTTTAATGTTTGAGGGAGGGGGTGTTAAGGGGAATAAGTGTGAATGTTTTAGCATGTGTGCAGTTCTTTGTATGCGGGCGGTGAAATTTAATTGTATGAAATTCATGCAATGACAAAGCATTCATTCATTGACCTTCAGCCGGACTTCTTTAGTTTACTATTGATATTCACTGATGAAGCATGTTGGGCATACTCAGTACTATCTTTTTCATCAGACTTAGGACTCTGCAAGTCTTCTGTCTGAAAGATTTAGGATAAGATAAATAGTTGAATGTGATTCATGTTAAATGCCCTTTGAGCTGATCTAAGCCATAATCTGAGCTCTCTACAGCATATCTGAAACAAGTCGGAATCCCTCGGATCAGGGTCCAGTGTGTCCATCAGCTCCACATGATCCTCTTAAACTGATCAGCACTCATCTGCTGCCTCTTCCCCTACTTTTAATTTATCTCAACCTCTGTCCCGTTCTTTCTCGCTCTTTTTTTCTCTCTCTCCCTCAAATCAATTAGTTTTCATGGCACCTCAAATTAACTGGCTAACCACATCATTCATAGGCATTGACTCAACATGGGTGGATTTCTTTTTTGTCACACTTCCCTTTTTTTAGGTAAGTTCTCACAAACAGATCTTGCCTTTTATAGAACCGTTAAATATAAGTGTCTTTTTTTCCTGTGTTATCTCTTAGGATGAGCTCTCGCATTGTGCAGACATGAGAGGACAAAGGATGATGTGAAGATGTCCCAGAAGACCACTAAAAGTAAGAATTTTGTTTGTTTAGCTTTTAATTAATTATTGTTCTATATGAAACAAGGTTGTGTTACTAATAAGCAGTATTGCACATCAGAGTATTTCCCAGAACAGGGCACAGATTATCTCATTTTTACCCTCTAAAAACCTAAAAAAAAAAAAAATTCTTGTAGCAGTTAGACAAAATAATAAGTAAACTTAACCGTGTCAGACTTTTGCTTATTTTGTCACGTCAGTGGAAAGGAACGTCTGTGTTGCTCTGCGTCACAGAGGGGGGGGGTATGCTCAGCATATCTCACTGCTACTCAGCTGTGACTGTTCAAACTGGTCTTAGTCCAAAATTTGAAATACGACAGTAAAAACATACACAGTTATAGCACTGAAATATAACAGATCTGGAAAAATTAAGAAACCACTGCTATTTATTCCTACATCAGGATCTTTCAGTATTGCTATCAAAAATTGAATTCCTGCATACTCATTCTACTTTACGAGGACAACAAAGCTACAGCCTGGCAGAGGGCAAAAACAACAATAGGCTGATATCAAGTGACCATCAAACACAGTGGCAAACTGAGATTGGGGTGCAGTGTGCAACAAGAACAGATGGAAACCGGCTCCTGCAGGCAGGACTGGAGTCGTGCAAAACTCACCTTAATCAGTGAGAAACAAAAGATCTCAGATTGAGGTTTGACAAAGACCACAGGAACTGGACAGTAGAAGACTGGTCGTCTTCTCTGAGTGCAATTTTCAGCTTTAGTCATCACCTAGTTGTGTTATGCTATGATGGAGACAAGCCGGTGTCTCACACAAACTGTTAAATATAAAGGAGAATCAGTGATGATCAGGGCTTCAGTAAGGCTGGAATCAGCCAGATGTGTCTTTGTGAAGGATGCATTAATAAAACTTCAGTCAACTGAGCCGACACATTGAAATCTATAATCGTCTGAATATATTTATTTTGGCAAATATAATGGTTCTAATGGAGTCTGATGACTAAACCACTCAATTACATGCCCAAATTTCCAAGTTGTTTATGTTTAACTCCATGGAGTAAAGTTCTCCCACTTTTTTTCTGGTTAAACTGGTGTAAATGCTGGCCGGTTAGCCAGAAAGTGCCGTGGTGCTGAGACTCCAGAACGTAATCTGAGCCAGAACCAGAGTGATGTCTATTTGCCAGCACTAACAGATATACAGTTAAGTGAGCCGTCACTCAGAATTTAGCTGTGCATATACAGTAAACACAGTTCCTCACTGACAGGACATCCCACACATACCCTTTAAGAGATGACCTACATCAGGAGAATTATTTGCACAGTGGATCCTGTATGATGAAAAAGGATCTTGGTGGAAAGTTGTCAGTGTACAGCTTTTGACATGCAACCAGTATCTAGAAAGGTCTTTTTGTGAATGTTCTAGTAGATCAGCAGTTTCCCACCAACAACCATGCCACGTTAAAAGTAACTTTTTTCTCGTTCTGATGCTCAATTTGAAGTTATGCACGTTGTGTTGATAACTAAATACTTTTGGTTGCTGCCATGTGATGGCTGATCAGCTACTTGTGTTATAAAGCTATTGAGCAGGTATACCTAATAAAGTGGCTGGTGAGTTTATATCTGTACAGGTTGCGGTCTGGAGCAACTTTAATCCTTGAATTTAAACTGCCTACTAACATTCAGAGTTTTCCCTTCATTTAAATGGATTTTACAGCTTCAAAGAAAAAGAGGCAGACCTTGAACCCAAGTTATTAGTTGTAGAAAGTTCATTGTTGACACACATTCTTCTCCTGCTATGCAGTATTGCTAAAGGTTTCCATTATGTTGCAGTTTTTGTTGTTGACCACACATCGCATTTCTTAAGGCTGTTTCAATCTAGAGCACTGACCTTTATTTCTAAATCTAGCTGGCTAAAAAAAGGACAATAATGTGAAGATACAAGTTACAGTAAGTCCAAATGAAATAGTTTTTAGCCATGACTGGCACCGTGTTTATACTGGCCCTGTGTTTTATCCATTCATCCAACACACCCTACATACCATATGGATTTAGTTGCTCTCTGTACTGCCTCACCTGCCTTCCTAAAGCCTTTTTGGCAGAATGGACAACTGCCAGGAAAGCTGAAACCCTAAGGACAAATTTCTCTGTGACCACAGGATATGGTTAAATAGCCTGGCTTGCACTACTCAGAAGGAGTTGTACAAAGCTTATTCAGTCACCCACTTTTGTTAGAAAGTAAATCATGCTCTCAAAGCTTATGTTTACAGAACTAATTAACTATTATTAATATGTTGATATGTTTGAATTCATAATAATTCTTCTGATTTTGTAAGTTTCACCTTTGCTGTCAAATGTTTACCATTTTGAGTGGACATTTTTCTGTGTACCTATATGTTTGTAGCCATTAATGGTCAAATTCAGATGAATTTTTCACTACTCATATTGGTACATCTGCGTCAAATGGGCAGGCGAAGACCTTCCTAATTGCGTCTGTTTCTGTCTTTGCTCCAGCATGGTGCCTTAGGCTTCTCCCAGTTCTCCTCTTCTTTATTTCTTTTGCCACATACTACTGTTCCTATGCCATACTGCAGAGGTAATTCCACACACACACACACACACACACACACACACGGATATGCATCTTTTTTTGAGGTTGCTCTGGTATTGGAGTCATATAATCACAGAAATGCCCATATCTGGTAAGGAAAGTACTCTAGTGAGGTCTGCACAGTGCTAAGTCGCAATAAGTTAAGAAGAAAAGCCACATTCTGATCGAGTGGTTTATTCTGCTAGTCAGTTGCAGCCTTCACACATGCACACTCCTGCACTTTTTCAGTGGTCTCGGCACAGTTTCAGACACACTTCATAGCTTCAGGAGCAGCTTCGATGCCAGTTGTGATTATTGTCTGTCTTTCAGCTACGGCGGCACCAGCAAGTCTCTGAACAGTAGCAAGTCGGTGTGTGGAGGCTGGCTAACCCAGAAGAAGTGGGAGAGCCTTAACTTTAAGTGAGTGATGGCGTGTCTGTGTTGTCTTTTTCACGTACTGGAGGGAGTGGGTGGCTTATTAAAGAACAGTATGCCAATGTTTTTATTCAAGCGTAGGAGCCAGCTTTCTTGAAACTGGTTGGTTCTTTACCAGTCATGAAGGAAAAACACTTTATTGAGAAAGAACAGCAGTTGTTAAAAAACAGAAGTTTCCATCTGAATAGTGATTGCTGTAAGTTTTAAGTCACTGAAGTGGAAATTCATGATGAAGTGATTTAGAAAGGCCAAGTTAATACCAAAACCAGTGTTGGTTCATGAATATTCTGTTGATAAGTTACACAAAAGCATGTTTTGTTAAATAGTCATTCCTTCACATTCTCAAACTCCCTGTCATTTATTTTTCTTTTGCTTTATTTTCAGTTTATTCAGCTGTATATTTACTGTTCTGTCTGTGGGCTCTGCTCTCTTACAAAATAGATATGGTCACCATCTGTGGTTTGTCTCAACTTCATGCAGGGTCACTGTTTATTTCTTCAGGCCAGTAGACCTTCCACTGCCAACCCGTTAAAAAGTTAAGACTCATAATCTCTGTGTTTACTCTTGTTGTTTTATTTATTTTTTTAAGGTTGCTAGTCCACTGCTCTTGGATTTTCCATCAGTTATTACATTCACATGGAGGCCTTCTAAGAAAACGCAGTGACATTTCTCTAATTAGACCCCTCCAAAGGAGGTTTATTCTCACCTCCTGCAGAGAGGTAGCTCGCTCACCAGGATAATAAATGTCTGAGAGACTCACTGTCAAAGACAGTAGGTCATAAAAACTGCAGTCTAAAGCCAGCCATCACAGAAGAGTGAAACTGTTTCACCTCTTACAACCATTTCACTCCCGTGTTCTGTGAATGTTATTGTTTTATTTTTCCTCTCCTCAGCAGAGAATTGCCAATACAAGATTTTTAATGAGGGAAGTTGCTATTAAATGACATCATGTAAATGGCTGATTTTCTTTCTGATGAGTCTGGTTTACCTGCTTCATGGCAAACTTTTTCAGTGGTTAAAGCATCAGTCAAGCATATGAGACAGTTTTTCATGTGTTGGCCTACTGTGTAGCAGCAGAGAGGTTGTTTTTTAGCTGCTTTGCCCAAAACCACTCAAAGTGGTTTCTGCAGCCCTGTAGCCTTAACCCCCACTCATATCTCCCTGTAATATAGTTAATCTCTACACTGAGGCTCTGTGGTATAATTCCTGCTCTGATACTTCTCTTGCAGCATTAGCAGACAGACACAGCTTTTTCTGAAATTGGGACATTTCTTTTGGAGGGATCATTTTTCGAAGCAGGCTTTACCTTACGGCATTAAGGACAGTGGTACGTTGACTTTAACTCCTCTGCTCAGTTAACTCGGCTAGTCTCACATATTGCTTTTGATAGTTATGGTTGCCTGTTTCAGTAAAACTGCTGTGAAAAAGTCTTAAGTCTTGCCAACTGTCTTCTTATTTTGCTTCCAAGGAGCCAGACTCTCTTGTAATCTTTTAAAATGGTCTTGAGCAATAGTTCCTCAGGTTTTCTGAAGAGCTATCAATGAGTGGAACAAAAGGTAGCTGACATCCAATAAAGTGCTCTGAATGTCATTCAAGAAGCCTGAAGAAATATTCCTGAAAATTTCTTAAAGAAATTAGAAAATGATGGTCAAAGAGTTTTTTTTAGTAATTTATAAAAAACAGAGGGTTGGCTTAAGACTTCTGCACAGTGCAATAAATTGCATTAACATTTGGATAAAAAAATAACTCAGCTTTATGACATTTAGAGTAATCTTATAATAGAGTTGTAACAGTGTGTAGCAGTCTGCTTTGAAATAGTTGAACCTCTTTGAATTGCCCTTTTTTTTTTCTTTCCTTCCAGAGCTGTTGCTGCTTAAAGTTCTTGCAGTAACAGCAGATTATCAGGTGCCAGCTAACATTGAAAAGTAAGTGTGAACATGAATTATGGATCATTAGGGCTGATCTGCCTTTTATGGACCACCTGTACGCCAAACAATGCAAGAAACGAGCCCACATCATTATCAGACACTCCCCCTGCTCACTTTCTCCTCAGACACAAACAGAGTACAACCTGAGGAAAACGAGAGCAGCAGGTTTAATCACACACCAGAAACACTTCCACAACAGCGTCTTTCCTGCCACAGTCAAACTGATAGTTAACATCCCATAAGTGATTGGACTCATATGTAATAGTGTCATAGACCCATGTGGAATGTAACGGATGCAAGTGTAATATAATAAACTCGTGCAATAACCCAGCAATATGCAATCAAAGCTGCAAGCTTTCATCTTTTATTTATTTGTCTCTATATTTATTGTGTTATAAGCTCTTGTTCTTTTCACTGCACAAAAAATTGAAGTCAAACTTATTCTGCTGTTACAACAAAGACTTTCTTTTTTTGTAGGTTTTAGATGTCATTATCATGTATCTTATTTTACCAGTGTTAAGTCTATAAGGTAGAATAATTTACATCCCTGGCTGGCACCAATACATTCAATTCAATTTAGCTTTATTTATTTATTTTCAATTCAGTGCTAAACTTTTTAGTCCAGTTGTAATCCAAAACAAATCCATTATGTGGTCTACTTTAGACTAATTTATAATACCTGCATTTGTATAAGCCAGTTTATATAAAAATAATAGCCTAGCGAAGGAAAACAATGGATTGCATTGAATCTTCTCTATGATTCAATCCATCCTGAGCGTGCACGGGGCAGCCGGCAACATTGGAGAGGAAAAATACTCTTTTAACATGGAAGAATACCTCCATCAGAACCAGACACAAGAAGGTCGGCTTTCTGCCTCAACTGGTTGGAGGTAGACAGGACAGATGTGTCAACAAGCACCAGAACTGTAAACCAGCGATGCCTGCTGAGAAGGAATAAGAGGAACACAAGTTAATGACTATAAAAATGTCATATATTATTACATGGGCAATAAATAGTAAAGAAAGAAACAGAGGACCTCAGTCTAAGTCGATAGCAGCATAACTAAGGAGATAACTAGCCAGCTTTATTTATAAGCTTTATCAAAAAGGAAGGTTTTAAGCCTTATCTTAAAGGTAGAGAGGGTGTCTGCCTCCTGAACCCAAACAGGGAGCCTGCTTCATAAGAAATTAGGCTAATAACTGAAGGTCCTCTCTCCCATTCTTCTTTTGGAAACAATAGGAACCACAAGTAAAGCTGCAGTCTGAGAGCAAAGAGCTCTCTGTTGGGAAAAAGGGAACAATTATGAGCTCTTTTGGTTATATAATGCTATGTCATTAAAAGGTTTTTATGAGAAGAAGAATTTTAAATTTTGTTCTGGATTTTACAGGGAGCCAATGAAGAGAAGCTAAAACTAGCAAAAAATGTAATGACAATTATTTCATTTTATTTTATTTTATTTTATTTTATTTTATTTTATTTTATTTTATTTTATTTTATTTTCTTTTATTTTATTTTAT
>JBAMHW010000009.1:26697945-26722059 GCA_037177495.1 Rhadinocentrus ornatus | reverse complement strand
ATTTTATTTTATTTTATTTTATTTTATTTTATTTTATTTTATTTTATTTTATTTTATTTTATTTTATTTTATAAAACCTCTTTTCTGAGGTTTTTTCTTGGTTTAGAAGGCAGCACAACCACAAGTTTATAATATGCCACAAAACACACAAACGGATATCCACTATCATACACAACAAACAGAAATATGCTCATTATTATCAGATACAAGTAGAAAAAAATAGTAAGAAACTACAAAAACCCCACCTTTTTTAACAGTGAAACCTTTTTATGTAATGTTTTCCAATACAAAAAGGTTCCTATTTTTTTACAATTTGTATTTAAAGCATTTGTTTGTGTGTTGTTTTTGTTTGTTTCTCCACAGCCTCGAATGCAGAACCTGTGTGGTCATAGGCAATGGCTTTGTAATTAAAAACAGCTCCTTGGGAAGCGTCATCAACAAATACGACATGGTCATTCGGTAAGAAAGGCCAAAATACTCTTGGGTATTTATTAATTTCTCTTTCTACTCTGAAAGTAGTTCTAAATTTTAAACTATAAACAAACTATAAGCCCTTAATATAAAAGAACCACCTCCCCCTGCCTATCACTCTGGCCTCAAAACATAAGGAACTCCACCCTTGCAACCATTCTTGGAGCTCAGTGCAACAAGATGAAAGACTTTCTTCTATGGGATGTAGGTATTTGTGAAAAATAATTTTTTTTTAAAGTCCATAGTTTCCAACCTAATGGCAAGAAAAAAAGATTAAAATAAATATTACTGGTACTTTTAGTGTCATAAGTGAATAATTCAATGCAATTATTTCTACAAAAAAACTAACAAAAAAAACCCCCAAACCACACCTGAAAAATTTCTAAAAACCTGCATTTGTTATTATATCTGTATTTAAAAACATTAGTTAGTTCTTTAGCATTTTTAGCCATGTATTAAGAGCCTTAGTGGAAGATCCAGAGAGCTGGTCCAGAGGTTGCGGACCCCTGGCCTATGTATACAAATTTGTCAGATAAGGTTTTGGAAATGTAAAGGTACAGACTTTTAGTTGCATCACTTTTTTGAAAATTACATATTTAGACCCAAATTTAAATTTTGTCAACCATCAGGCACACAGAAATGAGAAATGCAAAATTATTTTTAATGAACCTATTACTGATCTTTTTACTCTTAGTGGCTTCTTAGTTCTTTTAATTTTTTTTACACATTTTTAAACAAATCATACCACCTTTTGAAAAGTTGGTTTAGTCAGTATTTAATTACTCCAGTTTATACAGAATAACCAATTTTGTATTTAATCGCCACAATGAACAGAGGAAGTTAGAAATAAAAGAAACACATATGAACTATTTTGATCAAATCTGATGGTCAAAGCAGTTGGTGGATTTAATCACCAGGCAATAGACGCGTTGCATGTTCCTCTTCTATGAAGTCTGTGACCGCTGCAGATGTGTGGTATATGTCCCTGGTGCTACTTGTGTGGACTGGTGATGATGGTTCCCTTAAAATCTGGAGGACTCTGTGGCAGGGTATCCACTGGCCTGCCTGTGCGCTTTTTCTGTCTCTCTTGACTCCTGTTTTTACTTCCAAAAATCTCTCTTACGCCTCACATCTCTTTTCTCCCAGATCATTAATATTTTTTATTTTTCCATCCTCAACTCTTTCTTAATCTTCTTTCGTTTCTCAGAAACCTTTCCTTCAGCTAAGGCTGGCTGTTTGTTTTTTCTCTCTTTTTCTGATACTCCCTGTTTCTTCTTTTCCACTCATCTACTGATAACCTTTTGCTGGTAATTCCAGCCTGAAATAAAAAAAAAAAAACTGAATTGCATACCATTTTGCAATCAGTACACTGTTTATCATGAGATAAGCATACACTTCCCTCAATAAGAAATAAACAACTTTTTACTTAATCTTAAAGGACTAATAAAATAAGATTCAGTTTAAAACACAAGGCTATACAAGTTGCTGAAATAAAAAAAAAAGTATTTAAAAAGAAATATTAGTTGCATGTGAAGAAATTCCATTTACATAAAGTAGATTAAAATGAGTAAATAGTTCTGAGTTAACATAATGATGTATTTCCTCCAATTACATGATGTCTTTATGACATAAATTCTATCTTATTGCACAAAACTGCACCAAAATGTTGTATTTCATAGATTATGTTGTTTACACACTGTGGTTGTGACATATAACTTGGTAAAAAAAAAAAAGGAAGAAAATTAATATTTTGGTCATGTTTGGTCCCTGATCTGAAGAATCACTGAGCTGTAAGGTTTTCTCAAAAAGGCCTAAAGTCAAGATTCTCTCATCATTTTAATATTTGAATTCATCTGCATCTTTGCTCTTTTGGCACCGTGTTTTCTAATTTTATTTTATTTTATTTATTTATTTATTTTTTTTCACGTTTTTTTTAAACCACAGGACCAGTTGTTGTGAAACTAATCCATGCTTTTCCCTGGAAAGTTCAGGCATCAAGATAAAAAGATAAAAACTGACTTGGCTGTAGACTCATCGACAGTTTCCAAGCATGTGACCTTCTTATGATGACACACAGCCATCCTCTCTGCAATTAGCAAAGTTTGAGGTCAAATAAAGCTCCTCAAAGTAGTGAAGAAAGCATTTATTTTGCTCAGGGACAAAGGCACTTAACAAATCTGACTTTACAGCCTTAGAATGAACTCATGTATTCTGAGTTTTTATAAGCTTCTTTTAAACAGTCAGAATTTGGCCTGTTCACAATGCATTTTTCTCCCCACACCAGCCCACCCTCCCTCCTTCTCGTCTTAGCAACTAATGGTTTTCTGGCCAAGTAGACTAAAGTTACTGACGTTCAGAATTTACCACATGCCTGAGAGTTTGACGTCATCAGGCTGTTCCTATCATAGAAACTCAGCTAGACTTTTTAAAAGCCTGTTGAGATTTAAGTTTCCAAAGTGCAGAGTAATCATTTTACTGTACAAGGCCTTAGTCTGTGCTACTGGGTAAGGATTGAGCTGTGCTGGGATTTTAAAGGTTTCAAAAACCTGTTCAAGTGTTTAAAACATCGAAGTTTTTATTCTCTACAGGCATCTGAACGACCCATTAAAAGCAAAACAAAACTTAAACATTAAAATAACCGCTGTGCATGCATCTTGTTCTTCTTTCAGTGCGACTCCTGCATTGCTTCTGTGCTGTTGTCTCAATTGTGCAAGTGGCATGACAGTGAATGGTGCTGCAAGTTTCGCAAGACTGACGGCTGTAATTACACACATAAACAAAAGAAGAAGAAACAGAATTAATAAATTAAGAGGCTGTATTATTTCCCAAATAAATAGCTAGAACTTGGTTAGTTACAAGTCCTACCACAGAACTACAGTGTTTTTAATAAAAGGAAGTCATATTTAGGACACCATGCCAAACTAAATAAAAGTGATAACAGATTTTAAAACTTTCCACAGCAAATTAGTTAGTTAAAAAATGGACAGAAAAAAACTAAAATGTACCCACCTTTTGAAATGTAAAATGGTCTGCATGGTCATGTTGCATGTAGAGTATGATTGTGTGAGATTTTAGATCATATTAGGTGGATAGGATTTAGGTGTATATTGTTAGTTTTGTGCCGTTTTAGGTTGGTGTTGTTTATATCATAAAGGTTTTTATGGTTGTTTTGCTTGCTTTTCCCTTTCTTTCTTCCTCTATGAAAGCCCACCCATGGACAAGGGTTTCAAATTAGCTTAATGCTATATACTCTATATGCAAAACATCAGTTGCACTTCATGTCTTTTGTGTTTCTATGCATTGTCCTTGATAAATAAAAATATAACAAAAGGACATAAAGAAAGACTGGGCCTTTTGGGAGGGAATGGCTCAAACAGGGAACCAAAACAGAATATTTTAAACAGACAGTAACAAAAATTACTGTCTGAAGTATTTCTGATTCTCGAGTATACAATGTGAGATAGATATTGTGTGGTTTGATTATTGTAAAATTATGTCCCTCCCTCAGGTTGAATGATGCCCCGGTGAGAGGCTACGAGGAGGATGTAGGGAACAAGACCACCATGAGGTTCTTCTACCCAGAGTCAGCCTCGTACAACCCTGGACTGCACAACGAGCCGGGCACTCTTATGGTCCTGGTGCCTTTTAAACAGCAAGATCTCCGCTGGCTCAAAGAGATCCTCTATAATGAGAAGAGGGTACAGGATATGTGTGAGAATTTACTCTCTCACACACACAAACTCACACACACAAACATCTTACCCTGCTTCACATAAACACTCTGTTTAATTTCTTTTTCAGCTTTCACCAGTCATCCATATCAGGAACAAATGCTTAAAGGGTTCAACTTCAGCGGAGACATTGCCCTTTACAGTTAAATGTAGTTTCCACTGCAGACATCCTTCGCTCTGTTGTTCCCAGCACCTCCGGCCTCCCACCACTAATGGTTGCAGGGTCATTACTTGCTAATTTGCGCATTGATTTAGCGGCCTCCAGATGTGGGGGAGTCATATGTTCAATGACATCTCATTTAGAGTAAATTAACATATTCTACCGACCAAAAATAGCAATAAGTTCCCCTTTGCCATCCTTTTGTTCCTTTCACTTACACAGCATTAGTGCTTTTATTTAACTTTTTGCATATGTTTGTATTCAAGGTCAGAAGAGGCTTTTGGAAGCCTCCTCCCCAGATCTGGTTGGGAGACGTCAGTAAAATCAGAGTGCTGGACCCACACTTTTTGCACCAGACTGCAGACAAACTGCTCCATATTCCTCTGCACCCAAAGGGAAAACAGGTGAGGGATCACTCCCACTTCACTGTTTAATGTCATGATGAAAACATTTTGGAGCCAAACCTTTGTTTAAGGTCCAATCCGTATCAAGTTTCTGTGTCCTAAAATCTCTCATTTTCAGCCAGAAATTGTTGCTCTGTTTCTGGCATCCTTAACTGCAATTTTCCCACAAGAACCTTCTCTTGTGTTTGTTACTTTCCATACATCCCTTTTTCCCTTCTGTCCTTCGCTGCTTCCCACATGGATGTATCAGGGTGGAAGGAGCATCCGTTGATTAGTCTCAGTTCTTGAAGTGATTTGTCTTAAGCTCTGTGATAAACTGTTTATTTGAAGAGGCATGCCTCTAGAAAATTAGTAGGGGATTTGCTGAAGGTTTGTAGCACTTTTGTGGGTCCAATTATTTCAGAATTTGATGATTAGCTTCTGCCTGGCAATTTGACATCTCATTACAAGATAAGTGCCTCGTGTATTCTGAGCTGCACAGCCAGTCCCTGGGAAATAATTGGGTTTTGAAGAAAAGCCAAACTATTACATAAATTTCTGTTAGATGCTCTGTTTTTAAACAAAAGGCAGCTCGCAGTGTTTTGTCTCTAAAAAGCTGATCATATTTTTGTTTTCTTTGGTAAATATAATTAAATGAGGCATGTTCAATATTGTAAAATATTAAAAGCAATTAGGAGGGAAACCCTACTGTGACTATGCATGACATTTTTCCACACATCTTATTTTGAAACTTTTTGTCCTACTGGCATGGAATGAAATTTTCATCAGTCCATTGCGCCCTATCTGCCAAGAGAGGCTTGTTGTTTGTTTGGTAGGGATGGTCCCCGAGATGGACCCAGGCCAAGTGTTTTTGGTTCAGCATGTTCCCCTCGGCAGAGTCCCCTTTGTCAAAGAGTGAAGGGGGGTGTAACTCTTTCAGACTGCAGCACAAGCACAACTGGCTGGTGCATGAGAAGAGTGAGCAGTGGGAAGGCAGCGATCCTACAGGCAGTCAGCAGGCTCACCCAACAGGAGCTCTGCACCATCTGCATGGACTGAATGGAAAGGGCTGGAAAGGGGAGGAAGAAAAGTGGTCAGGCAGAATCAGAGAAACATGAGTGTTGGGGGAACTTTTGCAGCATTAAAACATTTAAAAGTGAATATCTTTCCTAAATAATAATGTGTTTTTTATGAATCCAGAATTCACAAAAGGACAGTTTGTTACAATCCCTGACATATCAGTACCTTGACTTGGTTGAAGAGGTTATCTTGGGTGGGGTTTTAGAGGTCAGCTTGGGTGGGGTGGGTTTGAATGTGGACCATGTGGTGCCACCAGTGCAACACATCTTCAGTTGTGTTCAGTATCTTTGGTTGTTTTGGTCTTTATCACAAGACACCCTCGGCGAGGCTGGCGTACCGCAGGCTGATCAGACCTGGGTGTGTGTCACATGTTGGCTCCACGTGATCATTTGGCAGCCCTTACTATCTCCTTCCGTTTCAGCCACAGCCAGTGACTGCTTCTCTTGGCAGTTATTTGATGGCCTTATGTTGGGCCTGTCCTCTGATTCCCATCTCCTTCAGCAGCCTTGTGGTGGAACTGGCTACAAAGGCCCCTGGCCGTTGTCTGGCTTCTGCAGCCCACCTCCACATGGCACACTTTTTATTATATTTTGGTTCTCTGCTTTAGCTGCTAGGTTAGCTTTTCCTTTCGTATGCCTCCTTGACTGCTTCTTACCATGGAAACTGTAAGCTCAACAATGAAGACACGTCGGCAGGATTTGGAACAGAGGACCAGGTCTCTTGTACCTGTGACATGCGCAATGACAATAAAGTTGAATCTGAATCTGAACCAGGTCTGGGCGCAGGTTGGTCACTGCAATTTCGGGTGAGAAGGTGACCCTCTGACTTAGGTTTTCATGCATTTCCAAATCCCGTGCTGCGTTTAGTAAGCATGATTCTGGTGGTGATGGGTTGGTCTGCCGTTTCTCCCCTTCCCACAAAAAAGATGCTAGCCGCGGGAACGTAGCATGTGCTTTTGAGGATATGGTATTGGTGGCTACCCTCTTGTTCTCAAGTTCAGCAGCCAAGCACTTAAGCACTTAATTGTGGCACCAGGTGTATCTACCCTAAGTTAGCGTGATCTTGCACCCCACCAGGATATGTAGGCTGGTTGGACAGGGCAGGAGATCATATGCAGCTCTGATTATAAAGCTGAGCCTATACAATTCCATGTTCTGTAGCTCACTCTAAGTTATCCTCCGCCTCTCCATGCCATACCATCTCATCCAGTGGCCTCGCTTGGCTTTGGTAACAGCTACTGCACAACTGGCTGCTTCCTCCTGGTACCGCACCTCATCCACCACTAGGTGGCGGCGATCAGCTGGAGTAGCGTAGGTGTTTACGCTCCCAACCCAAGGTCCCCTCTGCCACGTTGGACTTGGCCCACTAGGTTCTGATGCCTTTGGGCGGCCTTTGCATCAGCAACTGCTGCCCCTGGCTTCTATTTCCTCCCTGGTGTTTTGTGCTTTTCGCGGGTTAAGCAGGATCTGACTGCGCAAGTGCAAGATGACGTGAAAGAAGTAATTGTATCTGAAAGATTCCACTTTCAGTTAACACTGACGGAACTCGCCTTGCGAGAAGTTTCAGTCTGGAGGCCGTTGTCAAATCTTTGCGGTTATATCCCCAAGGATTTTATTTATTATTTTTTTAGCATGAGAAGTTTACATGGAAACTGATAAAAGGACAAAAATGTTTGGGATCACTGGTTTAAGTGTGCTATTGCTTATAAAAATATTGGAAACGGGCTACTATAAACACTTGTATGTGGACCTGGGGCCCAAGACAAAAGATACTTCTTTGCAGAAAATGTTCTTGCAGGGGAAACGAGGTGATAATATGGGAGGCCAAAGAGGAAAAAAGATAAAAAACAAAACAAAAAACAGAAGAATCATCATCAGATGTAATGCACTGTGGAAATACTGGTAAAACTTCATTCATCTCCAGGTCATGTGGGGTTTATTCTCCGTCTTTCCTCTGTGAATGTGAATAATCATTGAAAGAGTCATACAGAAAATGGCAAACATTCAGAGATTTCAGTGCAAAGAGTCAGCTCGGGACAAGAACAAACATGCCTTATCTCATCAATCTCACATCTATTCTTTGCCTTTTTTTAAACTGAGCTAAGTATGGTCAGATAATGTCCTGTTTAACCATTCTAGAACAGCACAGTCACCATGACACTATAATCCTAAGTGAGAAGTTTCTACCACATATTGATCTATTAAGAATGAAAAACATTGTTTTTGCAAAAACTTGTTTTTCCTGTGTCAAAACCAAGTCTTTAAGATTCATGTAAGCATGGTATTCTGACCAAAGTGACTTAGACTTAGAAAACTAAGCTCTTAAATCTGGACTTATGCTCAGATAATATGGCTGAACACACTCTTGGATGCTTTCAATCGGCTAAACTCACATGGGTTTACATGCTCCTCAAATGCTCCACAGTGCCATCTTTATGCAACTTTTAGTAAAAACAGTAAAACAAGTGTATTTTAATACAACCAAATTCCCAATAAAGCTACTATCACTGATGGGTTTTTCTATTTCCTTTTTCAGGTGGCTACGTGTGTCAGACATTGTGACTGCAAAGCTACCCATTAAAACTATGTGTCAGCTTCAGGTCACATTTTCAGACTTATGTTGCTCTAAAATCCAGATTGTATAACCACAGACAAGATCTACATTTCTACATACCTACGTCTTTGATAATCTCCTGCAGTGATAGCTGAAAGCAGCAGAACAGTCTGTCTGTCTTGTTAGCAAGATTATTCAAAAAGTTATGGTTGGGTTTTAATTAAATTTCCAGGTAATCCCAAAAATTAAACAAGGAACAAGCAATTAGATTTTGGGGGTGATCTGGATCATCGCCTGGATCCAGGAATTTTTTAAAGGGTTATTCACTATGGGAAGATAGGGATAATTTTTCCATCAGAGCTTCTACGTCAAAAATAATACCCACAGTCATTGGCAAAATAAAAATAAAAAAATGTATAGAATTGTTTCTTGGAGGTCTGCGCTCTCTGAGTCCTTCTAGTTGTACAGATTCACCTTGCTGTGCGTGTATACTGGGACAATGATAGTGGCTCGACTCTTTACTGAGTGACAGTGAAGAGATGAAAGGGAAGAGAGAGAAAGATGGAGAAACAGCAGTGTTGCTCAGCTATATTTGAGCAATAGGTGCAGCCCATTAGGTCACAGGGATACCACATGATTTAGAGTACGTATTATTTTATGTCGTCATTAATCCCTATGGAGCAATCGATAAGACTGATGAGGAGAAAGGCCTTTTTCTTTATCTGCAAAATGTACATACACTAACTTTTTGGATTTTCTTGGGACCTACCGTTGACTTAAGCTGAAGCCTGACATAATTTCAAGCATAATCGTAAATCTGACCTTTGACTCTGAAACAGTCCTTTACACTCTGTGATCCAACATTTTCAGTCTATTCAGAACTGCTTGAGCCCAAAAATAGAAGTAGATGATATTATTTATTCTCACAGCTCTTAATATCAGCCTTTTAACAGTGGAAAAGTCTTATTTGTGCTGCAGTAACTTTTATCATGTTCTCACACTCTTATCTTAGTCTCTCAAGATAACTCATTATCAACACCAAGGTCCCATTTCTTGAGAAGAGCCTGTGGTAAGAATTCCTGCTAAAAATAGTCATTTTTAAGTCATACCAAAGCATTTAGTGTGCTGCAGTTATATATAAATAAATATTGAATTCTGAGGGTTGAGTCCTGACAATAACACACAAAGAACAGTTCCAACAAATTGTTGGTTAATTTTTGTGTGATTACTTCAAGGGGAGTTGGATCATACTGTATTTGTGTTACTCAGCTGCAGGATTAGTGGGTCAGTCCACCGTAGTGGTGGCTGACTCATCAAAGATAAGGCTTCCCCATGTTGAGATGAGCATATTTTCCATGCTTCTATGTCTATGTTTTGAGAAAGCATTTTCTCTTCCTCGTGTGTAACAAGTAGGAGCACCAAGTAGAGAGGAGGGACTTATACCCTAACCCTAAAAATTTTTTTTTACTGTGGTTTTCCATCTCATTGCATAAAAATTGTCGAGTTGTGCAGTGACTAACAGCGTGTGATGACAGCCCAAAATTCATGTGCTGTTGTGACATTTGTGTCAGATTGTGAGTGATTTGACGTGTCTCGCTGTGCTCATGAGGTCCAGCAGCTGGTGGACAACCAGCAACTTTCTGCAGGTTGTCTTTCATAGCCTGAAAGTTGCTTGTTAGGAGACAAGGTTTGACACATTAGTTGAGTTGTTTGACATGGTTTACCATTAGTAAGACTGTTAGATTTCCCTTGAGACCCAAAAATGTAATCTGAGATTTCATGAAGTTTAGCCTCTTATTTTTAACAATGCTGTTCTTAGGAGATAAGTTTTGAGTCTTTGTATCTGAATCCTCGTGGCACATATTATGTACTGCACTATATAAAGGTCTTAACTTGGATTTCTTAAAATATAAATAATGTACCACATGCTATTAAATAAGATGTACTGTAAGGAAGTTGTTTAGAGGTGTGTCATATATCATGAGAAATCAGTTAACAAGCAGCAGCCATTTCTATTTTGCTCTGCTGCCCTCTAGTGGTCACCATCATATTAGCGCTCATGTCTCCTTGAAGAAATTCTGAAACGGATTCATCATTCTGTTCACAACCTCCTTTGACCAAATATATAGGTAGTTTTTAGCCTTTCTTTTATTTAGCATTACACCTTTATTAGGCACATTTAAACTGGGGAAAAACTGACTGAATCTGTCAATACATTAATTGGGGTGTGGATGATCTATTGGAGTATCTTCTTCATTGTTACCAATAAGAGTTGTTAATGTCAAAAATGTTATAACCACATATTCAGTAAGTGTGCCACTGGGATTGCCATTAAGGGTCATTATTCTCTGTTTATTACAGAATCCAGTGCATCCTACCACAGGAATCCTTGCTGTATTTGTTGCTCTCAACTACTGTGACGTGGTTCACGTTGCTGGATTTGGGTACCCTAATTCAAAGAACCAGCGGCAGCCTATCCACTATTATGGGTATGACACCATGAAATCTATGAAGGTGAGTTGCAGTCCTCATTCAGATGTGGTCTTTTCGTGCAGCTGTTACTTATTTCTTGTTCTGTCTTGCAGAATTCTTACCATGACCTCAATCACGAAGCTGAAGCCTTAAAGCGACTGGAGGATTCAGGAGCCATTTTATACCTGCACCCGCACTTATGATACAAACACGCTTCCAGTTCTTCAAGCAAAAAAAAAAGAAGGAAAGTAATGAGAATAGTTGATTACCAAACAACATTTGTATTTGTTTAGGTCTTTTGACCTGTTTAAGTGCCTTCTGCATTGGGATACAGGACTTTTAGCTTGTGCATTAAATCTGTCGCCGACGCAGCGTAAAGCTGGAACATGAGAGAAGGAATGTAACTGCTTTGTAAAGGTTTCAGGCTGGTACTGTAGCTTGCAGGTTGTTAATGACAACTTTGAAGCTTAAAGGTCCCATATCATGCACAATTTACTTTCTAAAGTTTTTCTAACAGGCATATGTGTCCTCATTGCCTGTGTATAAGGCCCCAAAATGAAAAAAATTCTATCTCCCCTCTCACTTGCTTGCTCCACTTTTTTGCAAATGTGTGCTCTAAAGGGTGAGTCTAAGATCTTTCCCTTTGTGACCTCACACCACACCACTGTCCCTGGTAGTAGATAATGTCACTGACCTTCCCCTCGTCTAGCTCAGCCTGGTCTCTAAAATCACAGAGCAGGCGACAGCGAAAGCCAGATCCTCTCACAGAGAGGTGCGTGCACAGGCACCACTAATGAACATTTAAAGGTTCAGACACAGAAATGGCCCGTTCTCATTAGAGCTCACTAGAGCCACATTTGAAATGGGTGAAATTGAGGACCAAGGCTGAATTTGGGGTAATACACTTTAAAAACAATGTTGTTGGACCTCTGACACCCACATGAAATTGTTAAAAAAATGTATAATACGGGACCTTTATTACACAGGACTTTGACGGGAGGTAGTGAGCCTGGTCTCTCTTGGTGAGAGCCTGCTCTGAATCTGCTTGCGCTTATGAATAATTCCAGGCTTTGATGTTGTTTTGTGGGCTTTGTAATAGAATGAACTTGTTGTTGCAGCATTGTAGGAACCTGCCTACCTTTGCAGATTTGTAGCTCAGAAAGGGCCTCATTTGTCCATTGATTTGAATGTGTATCTGTAAGCAGTAACGTTAGTAAGCCTGAATTACTTGTTATCCACACACCATGGTTCAAGATCAGTTTTCACGTCAAATGTTTTTTTCTTTTTCTTCTGGACAGATTTTAAATTTTTTTTTTTCTCTGTACAGATTCAGTGCAGCTTTTTAGGGTTCATGGGGATTTACATTCAATACATCAATACATTGTAATTAAAGTGAATTTCTCAGAAATAGACAAAGTTAGATTCACTAGCTAATATTTTGATTTCATTAACTGAGACATTTAATTTATTGTTACCACTGGATATTTTTGTATGTACAGAATGAAATACATTTTTAATTAAAAATTATCCAAATAAGTCTCGGCTAACTTATTTTGCTTGTAAATGTAATAAATAAGAGCTTATTCTTTTAGAAATGATTGTGACAGACCTCAGTTAATCAGGCCACAATGTACTGCTGTTTAATATGAATTTTAATCTCTTTTCACCACTAGATGGCAGAGAAGCTCCTCAGCATATGTGTAATATACAGCACATATACTGCACTGCACATGGTGCAGTCATGCAGCAGTCCCTCTTAAAGTGCCTGGAGTAGTAATAACAGTAAAAGAAGCAGTGCTATGTGTTGCAGGGAACACTGGAAATATGAACATGTGGAAGACCAGAAAACTGCACAATATGCAAATGACTAACATATAGCACATATGCTACTAAGACAGATGTTGATGTTTTTTTACTCTGATGTTGGGCCTGTATTATTTACAAAGTAAGCTTACTCACACGGTGCCTGAACGTAATCTGTGACAGCTACCAGCCTATAGATGAGAGGAATCTTTTAATCAGGGGTGTGTATAGAGACTGCAGCCCAATCACTGCTCCAATTACTATTACTGATAATATAAACAGTGAATGCCTACATTAAGTGGCCCATTTCTGATGTTCTAGTACTGGTGAGCTATAACCTTGTCACATTTGAATGAAGTTTTGTATCTTTTGAAATAATGACACAAATGCCCTCTTCAAGGTCAGTCTGTGAGAGAGGGATTTACTGTGTCAGCATATTAACTGTATTCTCCACGTGACTTCTGTGAAGATGTTTTACTACCACAGCCTTATTATAATATACAGCTCAGTTCTGTTTGGTCTAATCTGTGTGTTTTGCCGGCATTCTGCTTATAAGGTTAATCCTGTTT
Source organism: Rhadinocentrus ornatus (assembly GCA_037177495.1). Taxonomy (NCBI): domain Eukaryota; kingdom Metazoa; phylum Chordata; class Actinopteri; order Atheriniformes; family Melanotaeniidae; genus Rhadinocentrus; species Rhadinocentrus ornatus. Next base: position 26,708,837 of record JBAMHW010000009.1, on the reverse strand, counting down.
GTAGCAGGGTAGAGGCTACACCTACTCCCCCTCATTCAGTTCTTTACTTGTCAACCGATCTTCTTGCAACTGAACCTGACAGCACATTTATAGCTTCTCCTTTCAGATCCGAGGGTCATCCTCCATTGCGTGTGGAGAAATTGTCTGTCATACTTTGTTACCCTACTCCAACACTTTGAACAAGGCACACGAGCGGTTTCATGTTAATCATTTTAATGTGATTGCGCGCATGCAGCATGTGTACACGTGCACATGTGTTTAGTTGTCTGATGAAATTATTTGGACTGTTAATACACATTTGTTTTCCCAACAACACAGAGTCAGAGGAGTCCTTACACGTCATGCTCAATAGACTGTTAACTTCCCTTGCACAACAGGGAGTTGCATAATTGAAGAAGGTTTGTGTGATTCTGCAGGCTGTTTATGTGACAACTGCAAATCAGGTCAGCGTTTTCAGGGGGAATCTATTTTACTGTAAGCACACCTTTGAATCCAGAAGCCCATGCTTTAGCTTGCCACAGCTCTGTTATCGTGCTATTAACCATAGCATCTTATGGTAGAGTGAGTTACTGTATTTTTAGCCTGGGTTGCTCCATTGTTACTGATTGCACTGTGCTGTACCAACTGAGCCCTACAAGTGCATTAATGCTTGTTACGTTTATCTAACAAGCCCAAAGCTCCGCTAATAAATAGGATGCATGGCTTTGAACTTTCAAGACGACCCCCTCAATACACTGTGACCTTCAATACACAGACAGAGACTTTACAGTGCAGCTATTTCTATTATTATAGAAACTACCGGATTAATAGTGAACTGCTGTGCAGTGTGTAAGCACAGCCTCATGCAGGCAGAAGCTGTGACAATGTGATCATTATTGCAGTACATATATCACATTACACCATCTGCTCTCGGTGCAGGGTTCTCACTTTGGCAGTGCAACATTTTATTTTAAAGGAGTAACTTTCTTCTAAAAAGTCATGGTGTCTGAAAGATCAGAGCAGAGACTACAGGCTAATAAAACCTTTGATTTGACTATATACAACCTGTAGGGAAAAACATGCAATCACTTTTTATGGATGTTCTTTCAGCTGTTTTGTTACATAGATTGAAACAAAAGGGACATAAATATCATTCAAATGCTGAACATTTGGCTTTTTAAAACTTATTTATTTATTTGTTTTTATTATAACCCAATTAACTTAAAGAAAATAGCATGGTGTTAGTCATGAAAGAAGAAGAAGAAAAAAACAATTTCCTGATAATTTATATTTCTAAAGGCAATGAATGCACAACTGCAGTTAAAAGAGAATGCTGTTACACCTGGCTGACTGACAGGAAACATGACCTCTACAAGAGAGCTGTTCCTTCTTCAAGACACAAATTTAACACAGAATCTGACAAAAGATGTTTTTTGTTTCCAGCCAGCTGTGTCTAAATTTTGAAGCAAATACAAACAAAATGGGAAGGTTATCTAAGAACCAAAAAAAATGTCAAACAGGCAGAAACAGGAATCAGTGTTGGGGACCAAACTGTAAGAAACTGAATAATGAAGATGGGATTTATACCCAGAAATACTAAAAGTAAATAAATCACATTGAATTAATTGCAAATCTAAATAAGAATAGGAGATAATCTCTGTATTTTTGTAAAGAGGTTTTGGCTACAGAAAGCACATTTCTCTTGTGAGTGATTTTATGGAGTTGCATGTAAGGTAAATAACCAGGACAGGAGGCAGGTATTGTTCTAATGTTGGACACTTCTCATTCAATGAGTGGCAAGAAGGCTTAGTGATCCTACAGTGATTTTGCAGGATGATAAAAGCTTGCCAAAGGGGGAAAAGTGTTAAAACTCACCTTCAAGAAAGACATGTAAAGTTAAATGACAAGGCCACCAAACAATTTGGATCTCAAACGAATGCATAATGTGTTGTTCAGCTGTTAAGGTATTTTTTTTTTTCTTTCCTACAAACTAAAACATCTAAATGAACATACTTCAAGAGCTGTGATTCTATTTTTCTGACCAGGGCTTGTAGAAGCTTGAAAAATGAAAAAGTACACAAAATTTTTGCAGAGAAAACCTGATTTGTGTATCACTCGTATACTGGTGAGTGTTGCACCAAAGGGAGTAGAAACTGGAACACTTTCATTATACTGTGTGTGCCACTGTCCACACAAAAGCAGAGCTGTCATTCCTGATGTGATATCTCTACCTCGAGTTGCTGACCTGATGATGTCAGGTACACAGCAATCTAAGTTAAAACACCTGAGGCCCTCCTTTTTTCCACGGCATTGTCAAAATAGTATAATAAAACAAATAAAAGCACACAGTGTGGCTCTGCAGTTTGTCTTAGCAAGGCAGCCAGTGGACAGTTTGTGTGGGATGGTACAGTATGTAGCCGGCTACCTAGTGAGAGGGCATCTGGCTTGGCTTGCCGATAACACCCCCACAGCCCAGAGAGCTGCCATGGGTCAGGTGCTCATGCAAACATAACACTACCATGGGAACCTGGAGAATGAGAGGGAAATAAGCAAGTGAGTAAAAAAAAAAGGGATAAGAGGCTTTTCTCCAGTATGAGTTTTGCTGGCTCTGCTTTTTCCTTACACAAAGAAAGCCTCATTTCCTAATTCTCATGTGGGTACTGCTTCCATGTGACAATGGATTTCCTCTAAGATTTCACCCTTCCTACAGAGGTTCTTTAAATGGAAATAAAACTACGTGCAATGCACACTTTCTTTCTGTCCCTGCAAGAAATGACTGAAAAATATAGTACTATTCTGAAAAAATAAGCTACACAAAAATAGAAATAGACTAACTCCTAACACTTCATGCCAAGTGGCTCCATGTATCTGCTGCACAGACCCAAAGGTCAGCCAACTCAGCTGATTTAAAGGCTTTAAATAAGCCAGCATTGTTTCCTTGTGGGGAATTTTTTTCATTTTGTGAACTCATGAAAACTGACACAGCGTTGTCATTTCTGCTTTAAAGTGTTTGTTTTAGAGAAATTTGAATATTCTTTTTAAGTAAAGTTGAATTTGATTTTACTTTAAATAAATTGAAATGCAACTGGAAACAGAAGTTTCCTAAATCCAAAATCTGTGTTACATGTATTTGTCACTGCATGTTAACTATATCAAAATGGTAAAATAGAAAAGTATGATTTAAATTTGGGCAGCATTAGGACGACCATTTGTACATGCAATTCAAAGAATAATCTCATGCCTTGAGAGAAGACCAGAAAAGGTCAGCTTTTCTCAAGTGGCCTCTAGCAAACTGTAAAGTGGCAGATGCTACATCCTGATACACAGCTTTGAAGAAACACAATGTTTTGACAAAACGAAAGCTCACAATTTGTTAGCATTACAAACTCTACACACGAACCTGCATCGCAAATCTGTGGTGTGCCCAGATAGGCAAAATAAACCTGAAGTACGAGACAATTCTGCTTAAGCATGGTCGGTGTCACGGTACAGCCGGATATGGAAGCACGGCCAAGTAGGAAGTGCAAGCTGTCTGTGTGATGGCTGTCCGGGTTGTGATATTACCAGCAATGGGTCAGTTCATTTACTGTAGAAATTCATTCTTAAGATGATATATGCAGTCATATGAGAAAAGACCACCCTCTCAGGATAATAATAAAAAAAAGAAAATTAAACATTCTCTGGTGTCTTAATTTCAGCAGAAGCAACCACAGATGAACAAAAACACAAAATATTGTAGTTAATAGTGTATTATTTTTATTTATTTATTTGTTTTTTACAAAAATGAAGTCAAGGTGCTGAAGCAGTATATGAAAAACAAAGTACACCTCACGAATCCATAGCTTGTAGAACCACCTTCAACGCAGTAGCTTGAAATGATCGTTTTCTGTATGACATTATCATTTTCTCACATTGTTCTAGAGACATTTTGGCCAACTTGTCTTTCCAATATAGCTTCTGTTCATACATGCTTGCATTCATTTATGGGCAGCTCTACTAAGCCCCTACCACAACATACCAGTTCTGTCAAGTTTTGGATTTTGACTAGATCATTGCAACACCTGATTTTGGGATCATTGTCCAGATGCATGGCCCAATTTTTGCCAAGCTCAGATGTAGGAAAGATGTCCAGATTTGACTCTTGATTACTTTGGTATACAGGGGAGTGTATGGTCGACTCAATGACTGCAAGAGACCCAGGCCCTGTGGCTGCAAAACAGCCCCAAATCATAAACTCTCATTAGTGTGCTGGAGGTGTTTAATTAATTATGTATTATTTTCACATTATGGTTTTATCAAACACCCCCCTCCCCCATGCTATCTCCATGTGCTCACCTCCAGTTGCCTGGTCGCCATGTAGGTCGATTATCCCGCTCTGCATATGGAGTGTGACTCGACAATCCTCTTCTCCCTGTCTTGTGCCAAAGAAGGTGGAGTTTTATCCTGGCACCACTCTGTCTGTCAGTCTGTTGGTGCATCTGTCAGCTTGTCCTCGAGGACTTGATGTCTGGAGGCGGCAGTGTGTACTGTCTCTCTGCATCACAGGACCCAGTATTTTATTTTATTTTGTGTCACTGGAGAGGACCTCAGATTTGATGCATGACTTGAACTCTGCAGCATGCAACCTCGGCAGAGTGGCATGGATATACAGACGGGGGGTTTGGAAGAATAAAATGATCAAGAATAAAAATTAAATTGCTGGCAGTGCGCTCAAGCTCTGCTCTCCCAAAAGTCTGCTAATGCTTGCAATAACAGCAGTGACCAAACTGGCAGAAAACATTTGAGAAGTGAGAGATAACGTGCGTAAATAGATATTGAACAGCAGACAAAACATTATTGGCTGTACATAAAAGAGGATTTTGTTGTGGATTGCATTGTAAAAAAGTCATGCTATGAAACTGCAGTTCAAGACTTAGAGACAAAGTGTGGTGGCGTGACAAAAGCAGAGGCCGGGAAAGGACTTTTTGGTCTTCAGCTTTATCCTTGACATTTGGACGGGTAGTGTATGCCAAAGGTCTCTCATTAATCTAATTGTGTGGTGAAACAAACCTTTAGCATCCTATTAATTCTGTATAGCTGGTAGATTAAAAAAAAGATAAAAAAAACTACATTACTTTAATACTTCTATTGCAAAATTTCCTCAAGGATCTGTATATGTTCAATTCTGATAAATGTAATCATGACTCTTTTTACAGTCTATAAAAATCTTGATCCGCTATGAATGAATATATGATTTAGAGTCTGAATATAGCAATCAGGTTCCTCATTTAAAACACGAGGAAGCTGAGTCAATCATATTATATAAGTCAAGCTGAATATTGGCCATTTTTGTAAAGCTGAACAAATGTTTTTCTGGCCACAGGCATTTATTTTTTTTTGTCAGTTTTGAACTTTAACACATCACTTTTTGATTTATCATCCTTCCTGCCTTTCACTCTGCCTTGAGTTTTATTACTTGCAATGCTTACAGTGCATGTCATTAGTGTCATTTTTCCTTATACATTTCTCATATTTTCATTTTAACCAATTTTTTAGCTGTTGCCTCCTTTTTTATCAATTATGATAAATGAGTGAATAGTTTTTACTCACGTCTGTTAACGTTGTGCCTAATTCAAAGTGTTGCTCAGTGGTGCATGTAAGTCAAGAGACTGATGCTAGATCAGCCGGAGGGCCACAGTAGGAGGGGTGTTTCCCTTTGTCTAGTAATTTAAGATAGGGTGTGTCAGAGAAAATCTGATCCAATCAGGGATAAACCATATGTATCTGGGGGTAGATCTTTACTCCAGAGCAGTTTCCAAAGAAAATTTAATTAGTGGATCCGGCACATGTGTGAAGGCAGCATGTAAAATTTATATATAAAAAGAATGGCTCACAAATAACCAGCTCACAGCTGCGACTTGGTTCCTATTTTTCATTTAAAATAGCTGTTTCAAAGAATCGATTCGTTCATAAACGTCACATCTCTACTTCACTCTGTACGTCTCAGACATCCATTCTTGTTCAGAGTCCTGTCATCCTTATAAATACTTAGATGACTCTACAGTTGTGGGGACAGAGGACAGTGGACTGACTACAGGGAACAGGTTGGCAACTTTGTGGCATCATGTGGAAATAATTATAATGCTGAATATAAACAAGACAGGGGAGATGATTGCGGTTCATAGAAGGAGAAAAAATCAAGTCAAGCACTAAGAAGAGGTGGAGGTGTTTAAGAATGATAGGTACCCAGGTATTACCCCAGACACCTGACTACATAAATTGAATTATGAAGCTGTCTACAAGAAGAGACAAAGAAAATTATGCTTCTTGAGGAAGCTTAGGTCCTTCAAAGTCTGCACCAAGATGCCACATACACTTTCTTATGTAAGTCTGCATTGGAGAGTGCAATCTGCCTTGCAGCCATCTGTTGAGACTGCAGCATCAAAGCCAGCGACTCAAAGAAACTGAACAAACTAGTCAAGAAAGCTGGCTCTGTGTTTTGGACTTCTCTGTGGCGTCTGGAGTTGAATGTGCAAAAAAATTGCAAAAGCTGCTAAACACAATGTGCAACACTTGTGTACCCTCAACAATACAGAGTGACTAAATAACATTATGTTCAGTCAGAGGCTTGTTCAGCTTTTGCCTACCGCAGGTATAACCATTACATGATGACTAATAGCAATTTCTTTATTTACCCTGCAACAATATAATTTCCCTTCAGGGATTGTTAAGCATTATTCAGTTCAGTTTTCAGTTGCTGTTGTGTAAAGCGGTAAGAGAGAAATCCCACCACTAACTACAGCTCCACTCTATGGATCTGCAAACTGACTCAGACACTCCATCACACAGGTATAAGTGCTCACATCAGCTTAGGTCTCTTAGGCTTCACTGTAGGCAATCTAACAAACCAAGCCAACCCGCTCAGAGAAAAAAAGAGTAATGGCTGTATAGTAAGGATTGATTTGATAGATTATCTCTGACATAGTTTAATACAATTTTACTGCTAGTTACAGCTCATCAGATTCAACACCAGCATAGCTGTCATAAAGGATCTCATTATATGTAGGCTCATTGTCAGCGCACAAGTTCATGGACCTTGTTCTTTCCTTAATTTACTCTTATTACAGCACCACTTCCATAACACAACTTTAGGTGGATGACATGGTGACACCAGCAGGGTTCAAGAGGGGAAGTCCCTTATGTTTCTTGTTCTTTTATGGCACACAGAGTATTTCCTTAATACAATTGTTTACCGACACATTGGGGCTTTTTACTCATCAGGTCATGTTGACTGTAAACCTAGATGAATGGTTGGAGAAGGTGATGACTGTATTTGTCAGGGAGTATGGGATCCTTCTGTTATTATTATATACAGTATATATATAAAATATATATAAAAGTTTGAGTAAGTGCTAACACTGTAAGTTCAGACCAAACTTTTTTCTTTCTTTCCGTCCGTCCCTGTGCCTGTAAAATAGGCTCGAAGCAGTTATCTATAATTGCACAGCAGATTGCACTTTCATGGAAAACATTTTTTGTTTGTTTTTAGATGTACCCTTACATACTAATGTGATGTCTCTTTTTCAACAATACACTTTTTTTAGGCAAGCTAAAGTCTTTTGTACCTATCAACCACCTCTTAATATGGTAATGCCCACCCACAATATCAAGAGGTCATTTTTTTTCCTCTCTCTCTCTCATCACCATCTCACCATCTGTTTGCAATGTGGAGGCCCCGTTAATGACTGAACAAAATTATGTAAATTCTCTAAGAAGTGAAGCGTTTTATAATGCCTCAAAATGAATTTGCAGGTCCAAAGTATTTTTATGAGTGAATACTCTGAGTGGGCTGAAAAAGCTTCCTTAGAGAATTACTTGTCAGCACTGTCACAGTAGTAGAAATCTCTATTTAGAATACAAGTTTATTGGTGTTTTGGGAATGTGAAGTGGAAAGATCAGACACCCCCTCTTCTATATCTCTTTATGCTTATTTTAAATTAAGTTTTGTGTATTTCAATTGAGACACTATGAATGCAAATATTCATAGGTTCAAAGCATATACAGTATGCCAAATTTGTTGTGGCAATAAATGCTGTACACCTCATATTCTTGACCAAACAAGATATCTGTTTCATTTTTCATTTGACATTTTTTCTACCTTTTTATTTAAACAGTTCACAACAGAACAAGACTATCATTGTTTCTCGAACACAGTTTCTGCCATCTGCAGCTAACTTTATAGGGATTCAAGTCTTCTCCTTGAGCCCTTAAATGACATTGATAGATGATGCTGTCATTAGAAGCAGTGGAGCTCATCTACTGGGCTTATTTGCTGATTTCTGTAAACCCCCTTTTTTAGCCTACACCATAAAATGAGCAGACAGCTCTAAAGACAGTTCCAGCCTCTACAAGTAAAATCAGCTTTGTGGTCTCTCTTTAAAACATGGCACAATGGTCCAGCCCCTTTGTTGTTACTGTCCTGGTAAAGATGTTAACAATTGTAAATTGCTGGGCAGTTATTTTTTTAAGTATTAGGGCTGGGTATATTAATGTGTTAAAATTGCAATAACGCATTATTTGAAAATTTGATTTCTTTTCTTCTTCTTTTTTTTTTATCGTGCTTCAATGCAGGTTTTTATTTTTTTAATTTTTCCCAAACTTTTTGCTTACACATGCAAGTCGGGAAAGAGTGGGTTTATTAAAAGAGTTTTCTGTTTATCTTTGTCCGCCAAAACTCATACAAATGGACAGAAAATTGAGATTTTTGGACAGGAACTGCTCTTAAAAGACAATGAGGAAGGTAGTTTATTTTATTTATTTATTTTTTTTAACTAAATGTGGATATAAGTTCTAAAGGCAAGACAGCAAAGTAAGACATTATAAGTATGTTTTACAAACATAAAGCATAAATTAGACCTTCTTTTGCTTCTGGCTCAGTAAAACTAGGTCATAGCGAGATGAAACTTACAGTTTTGGAACCTGTAAGATGTGTGCATTTGCTAGAGGTGTTGTTTGTCCATGTTCATGCCGTCGGGTGGACACGGCAAACCATAATTTGTGTTTACATATTTTTCCGGACTTTGTGTACCTGGTCTTTTAATTGTTTGTTGTCTTAACTGTGTTTGGTGATCGTTGGAATGATTTTACTGAGTTGTTAGCTGAGATTCTGGAATTCCTGTGGATACCACACATGTCTCTAGTTACATTTACAGACCTACCTTGTATTCATAAAGATTCTTAAAGCAAAGAGTTGCTCCTAGAAAATTCTGAGAATCATGATGTTTTCTTAGAAATTCCTAAAGTAAGATAAAGAATAAAATAATGTAATAAAGTAAAAAATAAAGACTAGATCCTAGTAAAGATAAAAAGCTTTTCCTAAAGAATCCTAGCCCTTAAGAGAGCTCCTAAGGTGAGATCTGTTAAGAGTAGGGAAGAGGACTTTTAAGTGGCTTAAGAGTTTCCTAAGCAGAGGACAGAATGGTGGATGGAAGAGGCAGGAGAGATATTCTCCAAGCACCGGATTACAGTGAATTAATTAAACGTTACAGATTGGATCGTGCAGGAATCATGTTTGTGGTTGTCGTTAAAATCTACCTCACATAACACTTTTATGCTTGTTGACCAACTGGGCCAGGAGCAAACACTGTTCCTCTGTCCAGCTGGGTTTCCTTGTTCTTTTCTTCTCCTTGGCTGTTCACTGGTTTGTGGTAGATTTGAATGCTAACCAACACCTTTTCTTATAGGCAGGTTGGCAATCACAGATAGTGATGGAAGCTGAACCATTTTACCCTCGTTATTACAAAATGGAGTTGAAATGTTCAAAGTTGAAAGCACAACAATTACCAGCACAGTGAATGTAAATAAAAATGAATATAACTATCAGCATGTAAATACTGTGCAAGTGGGTCTGAGTTTCTATACATTCTTTAGGATAATTTTAAAGAATAGCTTATCATTCAATAAACAGATTTTCTGTTTGTGTAAAATATTATTTATAATTACACAGTTTTCATATAGATTAGATTCTATGATTAAATTTATTTATTTGACGTCCATTCTATGCCCATTATCACCGAAGGCGTATCTAGCTTTTAGGCTCAACCAATCACAGCTCTTGAAATGATCATACCTCATACCTAGCAACAGGGTCAACCAAAGCTCTTCACTAAGATAGGAGTTGCTGTCCATTCCTTGCTCAGAGTTCTCTGAAAATGTTTTGGAATCACTCCTAGGCTAAGACTCCTTGCTAGGAATTTTTAAGGTAAGTTAGGAGTGTTCTGAGAGGAATCTCAGAATCTTTAGGAACATGGGCCCTGATGTTACACCCATAAAACCGGATGTAAGCCCTTTAACTACCAGTAGCTGAGGGTGCAGCCGCTAGAGGTTAAGCTAAAAAGTCAAGCAGAGAATACAAATTTAGAGAGTTTATAGGCAAGAAATCGGGATAAAGAACCACTAAAGGTGCCCGGATGGAAGTTAATGTACATATTGTGAATATTCAACAATGAGCTGTGCTTTTCTCTGCTTGACTGCTTTATGCAGGCCATGCAAGATGCTGTTTGGGTTCCCCTAGTTTGCCCAACTGTGGAGAGATACATAATTCCTTAGGTGATCCATGAACAAGCCACAATCATTTAGACGCACATGCTGAACAGGCTACAGTTGGTTGGCCAGCTCCCTGCCTCTACCTTCCTGCACAAAGTTTTGTTAATTAAAGCCTTTTTGAACTTTCATCAACTACCCTCGTCTCTGCTTTGGGGTCCTTAAACTGTAACTCATAACAGAATCATCTGGCCATCATGGACCCCGCAGAGGCTGAGAGACTGAAGCAAGCTCTGGCATCTCAAGGCGCGCTTATGGGACAGCATGAAAGAGCCCTTCAAGAGATCATGACCACTCTCCAAAACCTCTCCACGGGAGTAAACCAGCTTGGC
>JBAMHW010000009.1:26671593-26697845 GCA_037177495.1 Rhadinocentrus ornatus | reverse complement strand
ATGTTTTTTAATTGCATTACAGGAAATAAAGAACTTTATCACAATATTCTAATTTTCTGAGACAGTCCTGTATATATGTATATATATATATATATATATATGTAGGTTTAGTAATAGAATTTACCAAATTATTGTTTCCAAAATACCCAGGTGTTTCATCAAGCTTTCTGATCTACCTGTTGTGCAATTCTTCATTATTCAAATACACGCAAGCCACCTGCACAGATATTTATAGCACCTCTGCCGCTCCCACATATCTTTCAGAGCCTTCCACCCTGGCTGCCTCGACCACGTCAAGAAGCTCTGCTAAATATTCAAATTCGGCCTTCCCGACCTGGGTTTGGTAAAGCATCAGAGATGTCATGTCCCGCATATGTTGCTTTGGGTAAGTTATTATTAAGGACGGACACACCATGATTTCCAACATAAGCGTCACTTTTACTGTTGCAATATGACCAGTCATCATCCTCAGGAGGTAAATATTCCCTCCAGAATCAGAAGTGCCTAAAAGCCCAGAAAGTACATCATCAACAGTGAAAAAGTGTTTCAATATGTTGCTGTGTTCTTTGTAATCCAGTCTGAATCACCAGAGCTTCCTCATCAGCTCTGTGTGGTGTCCTTCAAATGTGATTTCCTCATAAACTTTAAATAGACCTCTACCCTTCCATCTCCTCGGCCAGTGTTTCTCAATCCAGGTCCTCAGGACCCGCTGCCCTGAATGTTTTAGACATATTCCTATTCCAACATACCTAATACAGATTGATGAACTTCCTTATCAAGTTTTTTGCAAGCTTGTTAATAAGCCATTCATTTCATTCAGGTTTGTTAAAGTAGGGTTACCTCTCAATCATACAGAGCAGTGGGTCCTGAGGACCAGGACGGAGAAACACTGCCCTCACCTACCAATTGTATTACATTAAATATTTTCATGTCTGCCATCTAGTAGTGGAAAGTTGTAACCGGTTTACGCTATCTTTCTGGAGATTTGACCTGGTGCTTGTCACAATTTTGCAACTTTAATGCTTAAAGATTATTTGTGCACATGTGAACTTGTTCTCTCATTTTCTTAAAAAAACCTGATCTGATTTTGTTACAATATTTATAGTATATGTATGGTTTTACAAGGAACTTTTAGGTCTCAGCACCATAGGGAGTGCAAAGGCCTATTCAAATGAAAGTGTTTATTTATTTTGTTTATTCATCTCCGAAACAAGTCATATATTTGAACTTTGAATAAAAACTTACCAGAGAGGGCTCTGCTTTGGCCTATGCAGCAGCGAAAGTGGGAGGGCCTTCAACTCCACTTGCAGCTTTAATTAAACAAGCATCACCTTAGATAGCTGAAAATAAAAACCGTCACTTCATGCCTCTGCAGTGATCAAATTTGTATGACCTTTCTTTTGTTTTAGGTATTGTTCATATTCATAAACTGCGCTCTAGATTCACATTTTTACTCAATGCTTAAGGTGTAAATCAGGCAGCTTTGGAATACAGAGTGCATTCATCCCCCAAGATTGAGGTGGGGAGTCATAGAATGCAATAAAAGAGCAATATTTATCTTAGCCTAAGAAAGCAGATGGAAATTAATTAAGATGTGTCTATCTCTGAGCATCCATAGAGAGAGAGGAAAAGACCAGAAGACAGAAGCACAGAAAGTTATTGCTGATTGGAAATGCATGACAAAAGTAGTATGTCATCAATATTTTAAGACACCCACTCCAAAACTTCACAGATTATGTCTTTAGGGTAGCCCGTGGCTTATTAAGAGCAGCCACACATCCTCTGGTTTGCACTACAGCTGAAATCGAAAGCTGGTCTGCTGTATGGGAAATGTATTAAACTAATGAAAATGAAATTATCTAAAACATGGGAAATAACTGTACTTATACAACAGGACTTTTTTTTAACATCATGTAAAACATTGTTTTAAAGGATTTTGTTCTGTCATAACCACTAAATAGTCCAAAAATCTAAGTCAAAAGGTGTCTTCATCTAAGACTTTGTTACATCCTCTTCCCCTGCTTTGTCTTTGTCTTGCTGTCCTGTCTCTCTTTGCACTTCACATCTCTTTCAACCCCTCAAGGCTTTTTTTTTTCAACTGCAGTTTTAATACAATTGATTATACCACCTCCTCTTCACCATGACTGTGACTTTCCACGTCTGCATTCGCAGCACTTTAATACACACATCATCCCTCCTTTTCATTGTGCCACATCACTTGACTTTTCTGAGCATCTTTCTATCAGATTTTGCAGGAGAGAAAATAATCAGAGTCCTGTTCCTAAAAAGACTAGTTGTCCAACCTCTGTGAAAGCGAGAATAACCACAGGACAAAACACACTTTATAACATCCTATTCTTGCATCGACTCTGCCTCACTCTCACTTTCACTCTCTCTCTTCCCTTTTCTCTCACACTCATGCACAGACCCCCCCCTCTCTCTCTCTCTCTGAAGTAGACAGAGAGCAGTGAAAAGCAGAAGGAGCTGGGTGGCAGGAGGAAGGCAATAGGGCTGTTGTTGATTGAACAAAGCCAGAGAAGGAGCGTGCAGTCCCGGAGAGAAGAGCTGCCGAGAAATGCCTGGAAGGGAGCCTGCCAGCTACTCCTGCAGAGACCTGAAGGTAAGCCTCACAGATGGAGGAAAAGAAAAATAATAGAAGAGACAGAGAGGGGGAAGCGAAAAGGAGGAAGGAGGTTTTTAAAGCCATTGATGCATGATGCTATCGTGGCATCACATCCAAGCTGCCCGCTTTACATTTGACTGTGGTTGGCAGTGCATGCTGTGTTTCATTGCAGTGTCAGAAGTGGAGGGGCGTGCTGAATAAAAAAGTGTGTATTACCCGAATGGAGAAAAAGAAAGAAAAAAATGTGAGAGTCAGATGAGAATGAAATAAGCAAGAGAAAACATGGGATACAGCAAGACACTTCAGGTGCAAGAGAAAAGCAAAGTGTTGATTAGAAAAGTAGCTCGATTACCCTGCTCCATCAGTTACAACCTTTATCATCACTTTTTGCCTCCTTCATCTTATGTCACTGCAGAGCTACATAGATCATCACTATGCATCTCCTTGCTCTCATGGCGGGGGCAGGGTAATCAAACAGGCAATGAATTTCTCTGACGCAAGCGGAGAGAAGCCTGTCAACGCTCCCGGTGTTTGTGTCTACTCGGGCGCCGTGGTGTAGTTCTCTCAGTGCAATGCAGGAGTTTCATGAGCGCAGCAGCAGGAGGAAACCTAAAGTCAGTGTGCATCTGCTTAATACTGTAAGTCACTCTGTGTGTGTTGGTGTGGAGGAGGGTGTCTCATACTGTACTGACACATGGCGCAGCATGATTTAACCCTTTTCATATTTTTCAAACATTCATCACCAAAAGATGAGTGGATGGATATTGTTGAAAGATACTGTTAGAAAATATTACTGATTCCAATTTGAACGGACCAGCTTGGCATAAAAATGAGAGCTGTTCTAATTTCTCACTTGCACCACTGTATCTCCTTCACTGTATCTCCGGTTCATTGCACAATGCAGGACACACATCACGAGAGTCTTTGGAGTAAAAGTTTGATGACAATGTAGTCGGCACAGAATCCCATTAACCAAGCGCAGCATTTACAACATCTACATGCTATGTTTTTCTCATCAGGAGTTAAGTGTCTTTTAAACATATAGACTCAATTCTAATTCCATGTCTACTTTCATCTCATCAAGCTCAAAAAGCTTTGGAGCTGAAGAAAATAGAAAAAAACATGTCTGACTTTTTTTTTTTTTTTTAATGACTACCTGCCACAAAACTTGCCTATTTCCTCTTCTTAAACTGCTTCTATCTCTGTAATCTTCCCAGATCCTGTTCACAGCTGGTTGAACCATGACTGGCTATCTAAAGAGTGTTTTGGAAAGTGTGAACTGCTGAGATGTAATGCTGTTTGATAGATGGCCTTTTGACCTTATTATCCGTGCTCTCACAGTAACTGCAACTCATAGCCACCTACCTCCATCTCCTTCCTGCTCGCTTATCAACCGTGTCCCTACCTCTCTAACGAGTGGGCAAAACAGGGGCAAAGGGCAGATGTAATGCTCTGCGGGATCTGGGGAGACTCTCAAGAGACAGAATACTGTGAATAATTAATTGGATATGTGTATTTAGTCAAGACTGTGTGTCTCTAGTAGATGTGCGGGAAAGCTCTGTTCTATAAGCAGATACGTATTTTTTTTAATACTGCAGCAGCGCATGTGTATCAAGAGCTTAGCCAGGCATGAAGATTGTTTTTTATTTATTTATATTATTTTTTTCTGCATTTGGTGCCCTGGAAAGACGTGTGTGCATGTCAGAGTACCAAACAAAGACACAGTACTTTTGCAGGATTGTTGACAAATCTTAATGCAAATTGCTTTTCTACACAGCATGACTAAATCATTTTGTATTCTTTATATAGTCTCCTACAATTATAGCCGGCACAAGCGATGCATTGCTATTTCTTTAAGTTAAAAGTTATAGGCTAGCATCCTGCGAGCTGTATAAATAAATGTATTGCAATTGTGTGGCATTTAACAAAACAGGCAGCATAAAACTTCTCACACAGGAAAAATGCTCTGTTTGTGTTCATAAATCTGTAGCCAATGCAAATGGGTGTGTGTCTATTGTATTTTAAAGTGTCACCTACAATGCCCACGTGCCAGATTTATAGTACAGCCCCACCACTGTTTCAGCTGCAGCATCGTCATGCATGTGTTCTCCTTCCAGTCCTGTCACACATAAAGTTGATGCACTGTGCTGAGCTGTCCCACCAGCCTCAATGCAGCACAAGCTAACTGTCGCCATCTGCTTGGTAGAGAAATGACAGACTCAGGGATCACCTCTTTGTTCTCTGTTCATCCAGCACGCCAATCCCAGTGCAAATGAACATCAAAGAGTGGATACTTGGATACACACACAGTGTTTCGCTTTTTTTTTTACTTGGGTGAGGCTGGTCACCTTGCTTCCTGCATCTGTCAGGGTACTCATCTGCACATCTGCAACAGTAGTTGTTCTGTTCAGGTTTTCGGGAAGGAAAATCTCTCACTGTAAGAAAACTATCTGCCTCAGATTCCATTTTTGTGAAATGTGTTACACGTACACCTCAGTTTAAATGTCTCATAAGACTATTGATAATAGCTTGCAACCTTATCTGTCGGCAGCAGGTTATGTAGGAATGTAATAGGATTCTCAAACTCACTATCCTTTTTGGTTCAGCTGCAGGAAGAAACTAGGTTTTATCAGAAATTATTTTAGGAATGAAGGACTCCTTGTACTATTATTTAAGATTTCAATAGATATTACAGAGAGTACTAGATATATACGGTTGTATCACATCCAACTTGTAAATATTCAGGTCAAGCCAGTTAAACTAAAATCACTCCCGGAATATTGTGTTATAGGATGTTTTACATTCATACCATGTAGTTGTGACCACTTACTACATACATGCAAGCGGATTAGGTTATTGTTTAGTCTCTTGCAGGATTTTACTACAAAAACTATAAACACAGCCACTTTAATTGTTCAGTATAACAAAATTCTGAATTTGGTTCACTTAAATCAATGAAGAAACCTAATGGCAGCTCAAATAACTTTGCAGTATAGACTGATTCATATTGGGCAGGGAGAATCTTTTTTTTCTTTCAGGCCAAATTCACATAAATCAGCATAAAAGATAATGCATCAGTTCAGTTTAGTATTCCGTCTGCACCAAATACTTTTTATTCTGAGTTTTTGAACAAAAGTGAAGAATCATTAAAGCAAGGCTGAAAGTAGCAGAGAAAAACGTATCAATTTTGATACGTTATTTTGCCTCTATACTATGTCTCTGCAGATTACTGAAAAGAAAACATATATTCTAAGATCAGAATGTGAAAAAGCACTATTAATCCACAGTGCAAAACATTGCAGTTTTACCAGCGAGAATCAAACAATGTTGAATCAATACACTATCTGCGCTTCAAATTTCTTTCTACAGATTCTTGTATTTACCATTTTTTCAATAAATTAAACTTTCATGCATACTCAAAACAAAACTGAAAATTAGACATTCAAGGCTTTAGCAATTGAATGTCTGTACACAATGTATGTACATTCCTCCACTTTTCTTTGCAAATTGTAAACATGTTTATGCTTAAGCATCCCATCCAAAACAATCCTATGTGAGCCAAAACTGCCCAAGAAATTTTCATGTTTCTCCTTAGATGTCAGTCACAGTTGGTGTGGGTTTGGTAACCAAACCAAAAACTATATGATTAAGCTTAAATATTAATAAATACATGGTACAGGTTGCCATTACAATGAAAATTTTAGTCTCACATTTTCTGGGCCTTTTTGTCTCACAACTGAGTTTTGGGCGTGCAACAATCATACTTATTGCATGTTTTCTTATAAATTGGGTGGTACATTCAATTTAGCCATGCCACATTTGCATGAGCAAATATTAGAAAAAAGTAACAGATGTAGTTACTTGAGGATGTGTGATGCCTATTTACTAGATATGATTGACATAGATGGACTAGATAAAAATTTTCAATAAAAATACATGGAATTTTATAGTAAATAGTATCTTTGACAGCTGTTTTTCCTAATACTATGAGCCAGAACCTTCTATCACCAAACCCTCCTGTTTTCTCTCTGTTAATATTGTGAAGGTTTGCAGGGTTTTCTTCATTCATCTTTAATAGCCTGATTTATGAAGCACTGCAATCCTGAAGTGTTGAAATGCATTTTCTTTTTAGTGCATATTTTAATAGGTGTGTATTCATTTGTGCATCTAAACATGCAATCTCAGAAAACGTTCTAGAGAAAAATTAATCATGTTTTATGGTTGTATAATTCTTTTACCTTATTCTCCTGCAGTGTCACACAAGGTCTCCATTACATCTAGAAAGATTATTTTCATCCAGTTTTTTTTTTTCATATCTGCAGAACATGAGCATCTATAACACACTCGGGGAAACATGTCCCTGTATGTTTGGAGTTGAGCATGGCTGAAAAAGTAAAATACACCGTGGTTGACAAATCTGCAATGGTGCAGCATATTTTGTTTTCATTAATATTATTATGATTATGTTTCCTTTAGATGAATTGATTACAGAGCATGTTTGTTAATCTCCAACATGCTTTACATTTGCACAGCGAAGACGTATGTACATAGTTTCTCTTGCTGCCAAAAACAGAGCTTTAAGCTCTTTACTTAAGGACTCCTCTGTATAGAAAACTGCTTTACTCTGCAGCACCAAACACAGTAGACTGAGGATTTTTAACATTCAAGTGTAAGGTCATAATCTCATTTTATTCTGAGCTGGTATGTGCTGACTATAGAGAAGGAGGAACCTCACAGGGACAAGTATGAGGGACACAGTGAATGCCAATCAAGATCATTTGACCTTTGGCTCCCCCAGCATTTATTGTGAAATGTCTGACTCTGCAGTCCCATCTGTTTTCTCTTCTTGTCCTGCACCTTCTAGGATTAACAAACTCTATACAGTCAAGTAAAACAAAAAGTATCAGAACATAATAATGATATTAAACAAACATAATATCAATCTTTTCTTTACTAGGTCTTGAAATCAAGTCAGTACAACTACATGTGAGCAACAACATGGCATACTAAACCATGTCATTATTTATTTAACAAAAGTCAAAATACAGAAACAGTGTGGGAAAAAAACAACTAATTACACCCATTTTGCCTGGGTAATTAGCAGTCTACTAAATATAGGACAGACTAAACTGTATTTTTCAAACTGTTTGTATAAATTTTACAAATTTTTTCAGGACTGGAAATCCCAGCAAGTTCTCACCAAAATCTGAACATGCAATTCTCAAGGAAATTACATCCTTGACTCTTCAACTCTAAGTTACCAAATGTAGTTTATGACAGTACAACTAGAAAAAGGGCTGAACACTCACACCTTGTCTGAGAGGTTTCCAAGCTAAAGCTTCTTCTCTCTACAAAGTAACTTGGCAGCAAAGGCAAGGTATGCCAAGCTGGAACAATGGTTTTAGGACAGATGAGATCAAAGTGAAGATGTTTGCACAACAGCACATTAGGTGAAAACAAAGCAACTTATCAGCACAAAGACCTCAGACTAAATGTTTTGCACGGTGGTGGAAGAGTGATGGTTTGTACTTGTTTTGCAGCCATAGGACCTGGACACCTTGCAGTCATTGGGATGATCACAAACTCATTTATACACCAAAGTATTAGAGTCAAATGTGAGACCATTTGTCTGATAGCTAAAACGTTGCAGAAATTGGCTCATGCAACAGGACGTTGATCTTAAGCCCAACAACAAATCTACAACAGAATGACAGACAAAGAAAGTAATTACAGTGTTGCAGTGGTTCAGACAGACTTCAGACCTCAACCGGATTGAAATGTTGTGTTGAGACCTTGAAGACTTTCACATGCAGATATCTGTAGTTTTCATTTTTATGTACCAATATTAAAAGTCTTATTTTAAAGAGGATGTACTTTTTTCTATGACTGTATATGCACATAAGTAGTTTAATGTACTTTCGATAGTGATATTTGGGAGTGCATGTCCCATCCACTGATTCTCACACATCTCAAGCCTCTCCTCATGTCATCTGTCATGCTCCATGTCAGCAGGGATAAAGAGGGTGTTATTTGGCTCTTGTAGGTGTTGAGTTTGAATCCATCCTGTACCACTTCAGCAGCAGTGTAAAATCATAGCTCTCAGTTTATTAATC
Organism: Rhadinocentrus ornatus; assembly: GCA_037177495.1. Lineage (NCBI taxonomy): Eukaryota > Metazoa > Chordata > Actinopteri > Atheriniformes > Melanotaeniidae > Rhadinocentrus > Rhadinocentrus ornatus. The sequence goes on along the minus strand of JBAMHW010000009.1, from coordinate 26,689,109 downwards.
CCATGTATCATGGAAGGAGGACCAAATTATTGCAAGCTGCAGTTGCAGTTCCAGCTTAAATAGCTACTTTAATTTTGTCAAGGATCTACTGTAAGCAGAGAGTTTTCCCTCCAGTGTGAGTCAAACGACTTGGTGCATCAATGTCACTCAAGGGAAGGTCACTCATGAGAAGGACACACTCATGAGTGATACACGGGATACACTCATCTCACTTTCGGACAAAAGGCCATGATGGGAAAATGGTACAGTGATGTAAGTGTCAGTGTGTTCTTGAACGGGGCTGTGCGCGAGAGTTTGACTGTGTGTTTGTCGGGCCTAAAGCCAAACCAGCTGAGGACGTTTTTAGTCTGACCAACCGACCTCAAAGTGTCATAAGTGGGCAGAGATAGGGATGAAGCCATGCTATTTTATGAGCCAATCTTAGCCCAGGAAGTAATCATGGCATGTCCAGTAAACCATGACTCAAGGGGAGGGGTGAAGGAGGATAGGGAGTCATGGAATTAGAGAGTGTTAATGCTTCCATGACCGTGGAGACGAAGATAAGCAACACTGACTCTAACAGTGTAGATATCTATCCCATCCAGTGATTTTACAAACATATATATGTGTGCACACAATTTCCTCCAGGATTGATAAAGTATTCTGATTTTGATTCTGATATAGTTCCTGTTTCAGTAACTGTAAAAGCCTGTGCAACATTTGTCTTTATCTCACACATTCCTCCGCCTGTCCTATTTTTCTGTCAGCACTGTTTTTCATAAAATGACAGAAAACATCAAGTCATGACCTCAAATATTTATGGATGTGTGCCCACTAATGGCTCAAATTGTATGGTAAACTAAAGATTACTGCTGAGGTTGCTGTCTTTTACTGCCATTTGTAAACCTGCCATGTCCAATGGCAGGGTCACACTGTAAAAGTTCTACTGTCAAGAGGGCACAAAGATTGCAGTCAGTGTCTGAATGCCATACATTTTCCATATTGAATTTAAAAACGAATCCTCAGACGTTTTAATTCCTAGTTATTGTGGAAATTTAGTCCAGGAAACGGTGTTTCTCTAAAGACGAGAGCAACTAGATTGATTATGATCATATAATGGGGAAACCTGGTTCTTTCAGTAACAATCCAGCTCACAGAGCATTTGAGTTCTGCAAATGCAGAAAATCAAATCAACAAGTGCAGTTTCATGCAATACAGCCCCTAAGGAAAAATTATAGCACTTGCCACATGTTAGAAGGACAAAAGCCACATTTTGCTGCTCTCAGTTAAGATTATTGTTTACAGCGTGCACTGTCAGCAAAAAAAGAAAAAAGAAGAAAATATATATACTGAAGAGATCCCTGAGGAAGCAACTTTTTTGTGGTTTACTTTTTCCTCCTTTAAGCACAATGAGTGCTCATGTTATCAAGGCACAAACACAATTCAACCAATGCATCCTGTCGCTCTGCTTGTAACAAGATAAATGCTTGTTACCCTCTTAAAGTGCAGACATATAACACCCCAGCTGATATCTGTGTTCGAACACCTCTCATTAAGGCTTGTTGAATCTCCTGGAAACAGACGCTGCAATTATGGCCTTGTTGAAAATACACACAGGTCTGGAGTTTACAAATCCCCAGGGAGTCATGTTTAATTCATGAGAAAACCTAAGATGAGTCAGACAGTGAGACCTTGCAACACCTGCAATGTATCCAGATTTTTTTTTAAGCTGTGTGTGTGTCCAGCGCCTCTGCTGTCCGTGCATCTGTCTGTCTTTGCCCTGCTCAGATGCTCGTCACGTCACTCTGCCCTTTGCTTTGGACCATCAATGTCAACACCACATTCCTGTGTGGATCTCAGTTGTGACGTGCTCCTCGCATTTCTCCATGCATTTCACTTCTCTCGCCTGTCAGTGATCAAATAGAGTAACATCAAAGAAAGGCGATAAAGAAATGTCAGAAGTTTTTGAGGTCAGGATGCAGTGACAAAAGTAACCCATGTTCATTTGCTTAGTTCATTAAAAGATATGTATATCCAATTCCTCTTTAAGTAAATTAAAGGCAGCTGATTTCCAAGTGGCATCCAGTGAATTGCCTGTTGTGGAGCTCTGAAGGTGTAAAGATGCTGCTAAAATTAGGGTTTTATCAGACCACACATACTCACACCCTGACTCTGTTACTTTGTTTTAATAGCAGACATCAAATCCAACATCATTCAGAGGACCCTTTCTACTTCTACTGTCACTTTGGACTTCACACAACACATGCTATAAAATACAGTTTCAGAGAGCAGTACTCACACTATAGAGTCAGATCATCACCTAGATGATACAGCAGAGCTAAAAACAATTGCAAAGGTAATATGGACATCTTTCTTCTTATATGTATGTATTGGATTAAATGTAAGGTAAAAATGTGACAGGAAGTATGTATTTCTCTGTGTGTAGCATGATATGAGGGGCTACATGAACAAGGTGGACTGATCTGAGAGCCGTGTGTTTGCATGCACAGACCGTTGGCCATTGTATTTGAAATCGTTGGCAAAGCTGGCAATGAGGAGCCTGCTCTTTGGGAAAATTACATCATTAAAAATGCTGCAGCTGAGCCTGCTTCATCATACTGGCAAATTAGCCCAGAGTGGACGCTGGGTTGTCTCCCATGTGAGGCTTCGCACTGTGATACAGCAGTAATACAGCAGTTTGATAATGAGCTACTATTGTGACATTTTTGTGTCAGTATTTACTTCAGTGTAAATGTTTCACTGCATGCACTGCCACATACATCTATGAAATTTTTGGCAATGTCATGTAATTCCTGCTAATTTAATCCACAGTCCTATGTGTGGTTTCCCTCTGTCTCATGAAGCATGAAAATGATAAATTATTAACATGCTTGACTTATAACAAAATTTGAGGTGTTGTTTGGCAAGTGTGAGTATTTTTTTTTTAAATAATTTAATTCTTTTTTTAGAAATATAACAGCTAATACCGTTTACCGGAGAAACTGCTGTCTATTGAGCATGCACAAAATACTCCATATTCTTTAATTCACAGATAAAAGAAACAAAAACAACATAAGAGTTAAATAAAAATTAAGAGAACGGGTATCTACTACACATGGAGTGTAGTCAGTCAGTCATTATCTGTACCGCTTATTCCTATTATGGGGTCGTGGGGTAAGCTGGAGCCCATCCCAGCATTATATCAGGTGAGAGGCAGGGTACACCCTGGACAGGTCACTAGTCCTTCGCAGGGCCAACATATAGAGGGACAAACAACCATTCACGCACACACTCATTCCTATGGAGAATATAGAGTAACCAATTAACCTAACATGCATGTCTTTGGATGGTGGGAGGAAGCGGAAGAACCCAGAGAGAACCCATGCATACACAGGAAGGACATGCAAACTCCACACAGAAAGGCCACCAGCCCCCTACATTCGAACCTCCCCCAGCCAAGGCTCGAACCAGCAACCTTCTTGCTTTGAGGCTGCGGTGCTAACCACCACACCACCGTGCAGCCCAGTGTAGTCAGTCAGTCAAAAGAAAAAAAAATTCCATTATGCTTTATATCAGTTCTTTACATCTGTTTCCTGCTACCCTGTTTTTTCTCATAAACCTTATAACTATATTCTCCCCCCAAAAAAGCTGCTCTCCTCCCCCTCTTCTTCCTTGTCAGTTTCAGACAGTGAAGATAAATTCCAACTGAAAAGTGTCCCATTACCACATCTTCCTGCAGTCACTATCAAAGTACTTTGAGGCTACAGCTGCTCTCCTATAAAACCCTGATTTTTTAACCGCAGCATTATCTGACTAACTGACCATCAATGTCTGACGTGTGATTTTGTTTATATATAAGTGTACAATGATTGCCAAGACGCAGTATTAGCATCATAAAGCTGTGATCATGTTCACCATATTGGTTATTGGTAGAGCAGATCATGACATAACAGTGGAAAAAACATTTGTCCTGATGAATTAGACTGACTGAAGAGTAAATTGCTTAGAAAATGGCACCACGGCACCACAGGAATAACTTTAAAAGAAGTTCTACAAGTACAATGTGCATTCACAAATGTAACCAAACTTTTTATTTATCTGTGCTTCATTTTTTTTAGTTTTAATGTTAATATCCCAAACAGCTCTCATGGGCTTGTGTGAGTTTTGATTATATTGACCAACAAATATATAAAAAATAAAAATATTGATGGTTACAAACAAAGTTCATGTTTATTATGCCTCTTATGAATATTAGAAATGCACTTTTTAAAGTTAAGTCTGGGTTCAAAGGGTTTTATGAGTAACTCTGATCATTCAGTTGTTGTTTTTTTACATTTCAAAAGGGATATTTTATAAATAAATATGCATGACTAAATAACTTTTTTTTTACCCATAGGTGAGCGTCAGCTGAGGATGGCAGGAGACTCTCGAGTCCTCATGGACCATAACATGGAGATAGGAGTAACACCTGCACAGGTAAACTGCACAGCCTTAGTGTTTCCCCAAACGCTATTTGTTCACCTCAGAGAGATGAGATGAGGTAGACAATGTGATGGTGACACATACTGTAGATGTGAGAGATAAAAAGCAAAGAGGGTGAATAGGGCTCAGATTGTGAAAAAGAAAATAACAGATTTTTGAGAATTTTGAAAATTTGGGTAGGTTAAAAAAATGAATTTACTTGAGACTGGAGATGATCAAAATAGACACTCCATTTTCTGCCTATTTGAGATGGTGGGATTGTTTATGTTTTCTGACCCAGTCCACAAGCCAACTCAAGCCTAACCAGGAAGGCACAATGAGAGAAAAGCCCTTTCACTTTACTACTGCCATGTAGACACAACTAATGACTTTGTTTATGGACCATCACTCACAGGGACAATATTGACTACAAAGGAAGGGCAGCAGTACTTGAGACAGCTACTTTCATAACTCAATTAGACCAGCCTAAAGTGTAGGAATGACTGGGTTTGTTGTCGGGTTAGGTTGGTTAGACTGAGAAAGCACCTGGACACATTGTCTCACTTTACAAAAGGGTAGACTGACAGTGCTTTGAATCTATATTTTACACAGTTTCCCTAGGCATAGTCTGTTAAAAGTGAACCAAAACACTGTCATCAAGCCGCTAATTGTGATGCAAGTCAATAAGCATTGTCTTTTAATTTCTCTTGGTCAAAACATTCCTTAAACAAGTATCAGCTAAAATCAATTTCTAGAAAATCAATACTGTACATACAGACCCAGCCAAACGTGCATAATTACACACAAGATAGCTGTGAAACTCTCTCTGACATCTCAATAAAACTACCTTTAATAAACCTGTCTGGCAAATTATATTTTGCAGCCTCTTCAATTAAGGGCCTTGCAAGGACAGTGCCTTAGAATATATTCTTTCCCGGCTAAATTGTGAGAGCGTTTTTCTTTGTGATAGCACAGAGAAGTAGTTGGCGTAAGCACAATAAAAAGTAACGTTCCTGGTGATGTGAGCATGACTCTGTGGAGAAATAGATCACAGGTGTTCGATTTGCTGCCATTGACTTTGAGGGCACAGAAGATGTTTTTTGTCTCAACACAAAGTATTTCAATTATCAACAGAGATTGGAGCTGCCACCATGTGGCCGAAGTGTCACTGGACTATTTCAAAGATCCCATGGAACTTTGTCACAGTATACATTTATGTCTGCACGGATGTGTCAGTCCAAGAAAAGGGCTAGAGAACTTTCTGGCCCCTGTTGGAATACTCTACCAGAGTGAGAGTTTTGCATCCTTTTTCATTAATCTACTTGCACTAAAACACACAATGCCATAAAAGTGCACGTCTGTTGATAAAACATCATACTCTGATAAGTCCACAGTGTCACCTTGACAGATACCCCTATTTCAAAGGATGGCAACGAGGAGTCTATTAGGGAAGGATCTGTTTCTGCCAATGTCCCATAGCGTGCAATGGGAGGGAACACATGGGGAGAGGGAGTGTTACAGGACACAGCTGTGGAGCCAGATCGCCTCACTGGAGCAGGGCCAGCATAAACAAGGACCTGGGTGTCCTTGTGTTCTTGTAATGTCCTTACTCTGTTTCTTTTATTGCCCTGCCGTATACATGCATAGACTGGCATCTGCAATGTCAGGGTCAAGAAGCACACAGAAGTGATTTTATAACTGTTCCTAATGCGATGTGTCTCGCTACCACCAGTCCACATCTCAGCAGTGTGGTTTTGCAAAGGCTGAAAGCAAACAACATAAATAGGTTAACATCTTCATTCTTCAATGCAAACGCTCTATAGTTGTGAAGAGAAATGAGTGTGGAGAAAAACCCTTGGAGAGAAAAACTTCCAATGCTGATGTTGTTGTTTTTTCTTGTTCTGTCTGTGCATGCCTGCATTGTTGCCCCCTCTTTCTTTTCCTGATGTTACCTCTCCCTTTCTTCATCTTCAGGTGAAGAAGCTTCCCAAGCATCTAAGGGAGCCTCAGATCTCAACTGAGAGAACCCACTTGATATCTGACCCAGTAAAGAAGCCACGACAGCGGTACGTGCAGAAGGATGGCAAGTGCAACGTTCATCACGGAAACGTGCAAGAGACCTATCGTTACCTCAGTGACTTGTTCACTACGTTGGTGGACCTACGGTGGCGTTTTAGTTTCTTAATTTTCACACTAGTATATGTCATCAACTGGCTTTTCTTTGGGTTTCTGTGGTGGCTGATTGCACTCATCCGTGGAGATCTGGTGCATGGCGATGAGGAGGGCTGGACCCCCTGCGTAGAGAACCTCAACAGTTTTGTCTCAGCCTTCCTCTTTTCTATTGAGACAGAGACCACCATTGGGTATGGTTACCGTGTGATCACAGAAAAATGCCCTGAAGGTATTATACTGCTTTTGGTGCAGGCCATCTTGGGTTCCATTGTTAATGCCATGATGGTGGGCTGCATGTTTGTCAAGATCTCACAGCCAAAGAACCGCGCCGAGACCCTGATGTTCTCACACAAAGCTGTCATATCGGTGCGTGATAACAAGATGTGCCTCATGTTTCGGGTGGGGGATCTGAGGAACTCTCACATTGTGGAGGCATCAATTCGAGCAAAGCTGATCCGCTCGCAGCAGACCAAAGAGGGGGAGTTCATCCCACTCAACCAGACTGACATCAACATTGGTTTTGACACGGGAGATGACCGTCTTTTCTTGGTGTCGCCGCTCATCATCTCGCACGAGATTAATGAGAAGAGTCCATTCTGGGAAATGTCTATGGCTCAAATGGAGAAGGAGGAGTTCGAGATTGTGGTTATCCTTGAGGGCATGGTGGAGGCCACAGGTATGAAGGGAGGGAGGGTTATGGATGAGAAGGCTGAGGAGACGACTAAATGTAGAATGGGAGGAAATATGAGTGATGTATGAACGGATGAAATTGAAGAGTTGTGGAATGCATAGGGAGTGTTAGAAGGATGGATGAATGGATGGATTTGGAAAGACAGCTTAATGTGGTGATACCTGATTGAAAATGTTTAAATGGGTGAATGCAAAGACTAACTGACTCTAAGTGGAGGCATAAATTATATTAATGCATTTCAGCTCAGAGGTTAAACAAGTTCTAATGAGGATTTTTAGTTTCATTATTTCATAACAGGTCTTTTATTCATTGATTTCAGAACTGCAATTAGATCGTCACCTTTCCATATTTAAGCACTTCTGAGTCAGATGACTGAAACCTGCAACCATCATGCAGATGTTTCTCCTGTACTCACTGTAGCCCTCATCCTCATTGTTGCTATTTCAAGGTTACATCTTTGATACTGTTTATTTCCAAACAACTGAATTGTAGCTACCCACACCTTTAGTTTTTGTTTTGGGTAAAGACCAAGCTTCAGGCTGGTTACATTTATGAACCTCAAGTGATGAAGCGTTTCTGTAAAGTTCCACAAAGTTCATGTTTCCCAGTGAAATGCTGAAATGAAAAACAGCAACTTCAATGTTCTAAGCAGGATTATATCAGTTAGTTATGTTTATGTGCTCTTCAAACTATGTTTGCATTAAACTGGTCAATCCCTAAATTATGATGTCATGAATCCAGAAGTCCAGGGCTTAATTTGAACGCGTTCCGGCACCTCCGAAGTTGGATCCGGAACCTATTTTATTGGATCCGCCACCCGCTGTCACTATAAAAAAAGAATGGCTAAATAAAAAATATATATAAATGTTTGTTTCGTGTTTAGAATAGTTTTCTGTTTAGTTACTGTATATTCCCTGTTGAGGTTTGCACAAAAAATCTTGTGTTTGCATAATTTAGAGGTATTCTAAGGTGAATTTTAGGCTACAGAAACGGAGGGAGGGCAAGGATCAGGTTACACTGCCACCAGTGATGAGATGGCAGTTAGCTCTCGCTCAGACGGAAAACCTTTATAGTTCGAAGAATACTATTGCTATTGTTGTTTATAAAAGAAATGTTACGGTTTCATATTTAATCTTTTTAAATTTGGCACCCAGTAAACGCTGATGTGGTGATCATGTTGTTGTTTTTTTTTGTCAGGCCAGCGTTCGGAAATTAAAATAAATATTGCCCTGTTATGCGCACAGTGATGTTTAGATTAGTACCTTGGCCGTGTTTGTGTGTGTGTGTGTTCCGTTACTTCGAGCCCCCCTTTTGAGTCGCCGGAACCAACCCCCCCTCTGCGTTCCGGGACCTCCCGCTTTACAAATTAAGCACTGCAGAAGTCTTTATAAGATGCATTGTTTCAGGACCTTTCTGATAAACTAATTAGATGTTAAACTCCAGACATAATGCATTAAATGTAAGAATAGTTGTTGTTTTTTTTGGTTTTGTTTTGTTTTTTTATTCAAAGCACAAGCATGGCTCTAAACATTTCTACCCTATTTAATTTTCATGTTTTTATGTTTCACTTTTTTTAAAGCAGCTTCTTACTCACTGGGGGATATTTGACTCACATCATGACATCATGTCTTTTTGCTTCACCGGCACAGGCCATGGCATTATACTGAGGTTATGCCATCACTGTCCTTGACCTCAAGGCAACAACCTAATCTGACCACACACTAACCCTCCCCCACTTTCCACTGATCAACTCCCGTCAAATCAAACTTTATTAAATAGCACTTTTTATACATGAGCAGCACAAAGTGCTAAAACCAGTTTTTGAATATATTAAAAAAACAGACAAACCACAAACCTTCACACACACACACCTAAGTATAAAACATCTAAGTCAAAGAACACACCTGATTATATTTCTTTATCAAGCACATCATCACATTCACACCCACACAGTGTACATATACAACCCCCACTATTCTCTGTACAAACATAAACTCTGACTTCTGGTTTCTGCGTCTTTAACTGAAACATCATTCAATCAGCCATTAACAAGTTCTTAACAATAAGATGACTTTTTAAAATCTCTCTGTTTCTCTCTTTGTGTTGGCCCTGCGATGGGAGGGCAATCTGTCCAGGTTGTACTCTGCCTCTCGCCTAGTAGCTGCTGGAATAGGCTCCACCCCCGAAACCCTGCATTGAAATAAACTGGTATAGAAGATGAATGGATGACTTATTAGAGTATATACATAGTCCTCTAACACAATCACATCTTCGTAATAAACTGTGTATATAAAGTAAGTATATAAGGTTTTTTTTCATTTCTCCGCCACAATTTTGTGTTCAGTCAAAGCAGTTTTACTGATAACAGAAGTAGAAACAACTAACTTTGGTCTTTCTCTCAGAGTACTTACTTCGTTATACAGGAGAAATGTTCCAGATCGAGATGAGCAAAGCTAAAACAAAGTCAAGTCAAATCCGTTTTATGTTTATATTGCACTGCAGAAAATAAACAGTTTGGCTTAAGGGATATGTAATATATACCTTCTCTTTGCAGACTTTTTTATTTCCTTTAAATATCGCTGCTGCCAAGGAAAACAGAAAGGAGGACAGATTTCAATTTTCATCGAAAGCAAAAAATGAATTTGCTTTTATGAACATTTTATTTAGACAGGGCTTTCTTACAATCTTTTCTTCATTTCTTTCAATCTTTCTCTATATATTAAAGTGTAATTCTTAAATCAAGTGTGAGGACATGAACTGCAAAAAGGGAATATCCACATTTTTTTCAGATGTGTAGCACTGCCCAGTTATCAGGTTTATGCTGCAGTGCAACTCCTTTTTTAACATTTCAGATGCAGTATTGGAGTTTTTAAAAATCTTTTAAGTGGGAGTTTGTTGTAGTATTGGCACTTGTTCAAACTCAGTTAGGTGCATCAATGTTGTCGACAAAAAACTTTGTTTTCATTATTTGATGTCTCTAAAGTGAAGATAGTGAGTTTAAGCAGGTTCCTTTGCAGTAAATGATCAATTTATAGAAAAAGACCAGTTTTATGCCAATTCTTAGAATCCAGAAAGCATGTGTGTTGTGTAAGCAAGTAGAGTGTGGTGTTTGTTGTTATTGTTGCACATTGTTATACTTTATATTCTTTCTAAGAAAATCAATCAGGAGAGAGACCTTTAGCTGGGTCAAAAAAGAAACTTTTTGTAATGGCTGCTCTTTTTTCATAAAGAGTTACTGTATCATAAATTAGACTAGGATGAACTGGAAAAAAGTTATCAAAATTAATGTTGAGCAGTTGTTATTAGCTCAAATGTTAAAGTACAGTAGTAATGTTTTAGCACCAGTAACTAAGAAAACAAGTGTCAGAGGATAAAAAAAACGGCTGTCATAAAATGTTGCTTTTTATTTTCATTTAAGATTTCTCATGCAAGTCTTAAACAAGTTTTAAATCTATTTTTTCTTGCTTGTTTCATGTGCTTTCCATTTATCCAGCTGCTTATTTTACAATGAAAAGTTAGTGCAGTCATAGGTTATGAGTTTTTCTCCCCAGATTATATTGTCAAGTCAATTTGTTTTGACAAGATCACACATCACTGTGTATGTCCCTCTAAAATGTCATCAAGGTGGGATGGACGTTCTTCATAAGGTTTAATTTTATAAAACAACTACAAGATAAGCTTAAATTATTGTTGTTTCCAGTGGACGAATAAATGAGCAGCAGCCAAACTGTGCATGACTTCTCAGCTTGTTCAGCATAGAACATGTAAGCATTTAGAAAATGCCATGAGGAGGAACTACAAAATCAGTACAAAACAACAATGTTCTCTTAACATTAACCACATCCCTATTATATAACAAATTAACGATAATCCTTTATTTATAATGCTCACCTATAAAATGCTCTAAATATTTATAAACTTTTCTTTAGAACTGAATAAAATTAAAGGTAATATTATTGAAAACTATTTCAGAGGCCAACTTACCCGGAAATATTGTCACGTGAATGGACATATTGATAGAGGGCCTCTAAGCTCTAACTTTGTCACTACCTGCAGGAACATGTCAAGTTCCTCACCGAAGCAAAGTCAGTGACAACAGAACTTTGGCATGCAGGACAATTCGTAGTCAGGGTGTACAGGTGGACGCTGGGTGGAGGGCAGGAAATTCTCAGAAAACAGAAATTGGCAGCTGCAGCAGCAACAGCAGGTGGTACAGTCTTTCAATGACGCCTTGACATTCTGTCATACAAGACATGGCAGTCACATGGTTGGCAAAAGAATGTGCAGAGGTGGCTACAATGTATGAATAATGTGAAATATTTTAATATACACTAAAATCATTACAAAGTTGTAAATGTCTTTTTGATAAACCAACAAGAGGAAAAAAATGGCACAGCATCATCTGTGGTCATCGATCTATGCAAGCCAAACAACTAATGAGGTGACCTTTGACCAAAACGTAGGCCATGTTGAAACTAATTATTAGGCCTATAAGCTGGAATCATGACAGCCTTCATAAAATAAGCTTAAATGAACGTATTAATTAGAATGACAAATTGCAATGTTTATGGTTATTACATTTAAAAATCATCCTTATAAAAAAAACCCTTAAGTATACAGTACTTATGAAATTCTTTCTATGTATGCTTCCTCCTTGGAGTGTCCAGGAAATGTCTTTAGTCTTGGCTGGGTAGGGCTGGGTAGTGTGAGAGTGTGTAACAATATATAACATTTAACATCACACCACTATTCTATAAGAAAAGATAATAAAAGCCAACTGACCATGTGCTGCTAATCATAGACATACAGTACGTAGAAGTTGCATGGATTGCCTGTGCTAGCTGCTGTGACACATCAATGTGTCCGCCATCTTGGTCTTGGTAAGAGAGCTCATTAGGTGAAGTAAAAGGTTGTTCAGCTTAACTGGATTAAATATCAAATGTTTTGAAAATGTTCTGCTGGTTGGGTTTTGAGGTATGGTGTAAAAATAACAATGTAACATAATTCTTGATCAATAATCACTGACAAACAATCAATAGATTGTTTATTGGGACTAAACTAAGTTAAATAGATAATGTGTGGAGGAAATTATCGTCAAAGGGAAAGGAAGACCAGGTGTTTGTCAGGAGAAGATGCAATAGATCTTTTAATCATTTAACACAAATGATTCAATTTAGAAATACTGTACATTTGTCTTCACCAAATCTATCAATCCAGCAGGAAAACAGCATTGCATTTCACATGATTGATCCCGTGACCACTTCTTTTGAAATATGTATCCATCCATGTTAAATCACTTTATTTAAATAATTAATTATATTTTATTGATACAAGCAGCTTTTTTATTAATACAACTACATCTTATCAGTTAGACATAACAGTAGCAAAGCTGGGCCCTGCATGCAAGAGCAAGAGCTGATGTAAAGCTAATGTGCTTTAATATAAGTAAACAATCAATTTGCAATGATTCATCCAACAGCAAATCAAATTACTTAAATCTGCAACTCTTGCAACAGTAGTGTAACAGAGATTTGCAAAGACTGTATCAGTAAAGTTGAGGCTGGCCTGAATGTCAGTCACAAAAACCTGGTACTTGTGGAAGTTCACAGGAAGACGAAGTGTTTCAAGGCATGTAGAAGAGTGGGCTGTGCAGTTGCTGTGCAATGACAAAAACTGTTTTAGGCGGCTGTCTCCTCTTACATTGCAAGTAACAAAAATGACAACAAGCCCTTGTTTTGGCCATTATCTATCTGTGCTATCAAAACTTGTCTGTAGATTAGACATCATATGAAGGTACATATGTGTAGTTAAACATCCTGGTTAATAATAAAACGTTGTTAGTACAGTTTTCAAGTTCCTGAGATATATGCAACTGCAAAACAAGTCATTATTGTCATCTTTTAGGGCAAATTTCTGTATATAAAGGACATTACACACAAAGTCAGTGTGTTCTTGTTTTAGAGAGAAATTATAACAACAAATAAAAAAGACATTTTCATATATATATATGTGAACTGAAAGCAACTTCTGAATTCCTTGAAAACATCTTTGGAATGATGTCTGATCTCTCCTTCAGCAGGTCTGAAATCAGACCTTTTTTAAGCTGCTTCACCTGTCCGCTTGTCCTTGACATCACCTTCAATCCAAAAACAGAAAATGGTTCTTAGTTGAAAATATTATACCTCTCTGACCTCTCTTCATTGATATTACACATGTATCTTTGTATATTCAATAAATAAATCCTTAGTCACCAAATTGCCAGCTTATTGTTCTAAAGATATGCTTAGCAAACAAGCTTGTACAGCAGTGGTTGCAAACTGGGGGGGCATGGAGCAAAACTGGCCTGGTGCCAATAATACCTGGCCCACCAGATTATATCGATTTAAAAAAAACTGATTGCAAGTTATGTGCCAATGCAAAAAGACTACATAAAGAACAGCGTGTACGATTTAAGGCCGAGCTAGAAAGCAGGACAGCATGTCAGTTGTGTCGGGAGCAGACAAAGGTACTGTGAGAAACAGCCTGTTTAGGAGTGAATGTTTTTGCTACAGGCTTTAGCAATAAACACCACACAGCTCTTCTAGTTACAGCAGAGTCATGCGTCTGCTTTACCATTGCTGTGGAAAGTGAAGGGGGGTCACCCGCCTCCCGAGTTTGATTTGGAGGTGAAAGGAGGAAGGTTTAATAGCTGTTTCTGTAGGAGTTTTCACAGATAGTGGAAACAACAGACCAGAACAGCACAGTTACTAAACCATCAAAGAAATGTTGAACTTCAAGAGCAAAAAGACCAGACAGAAAGACGAGGAACATAACTGGTTTTGTTGTTGCTGAACCCTCCGGTGGGTGAAATATTTAGTTCACTTGGCATAACAACAGCCTCTTAAATGCAGTCAACCCAGGTTCAAACCCGACATCTTGCCGACCTACTTTCTCATCTACTTGCTGCACAATAAAGGACACTATAGCCCATAGAATGTTAAGAATATAACTAAATAAAAAACACTTTTGTATGGAACACACACATTATACAATTAACATATCACACACGTTTCACAAATAAAATAAAAGTAGCAAGTTCTGCTTGTCTCACACAATGTTGTCTCAGCATAAAAACAACAACATCAGGATGTCACATGAGAATAGAACGCGTTACAGATAGCCAAATCATTACAGCACCTTTCTTAAAATTATACATTAGTTAGGCTCAGAGAAATATTTATTATTAAAAAGGGATATTATTTAACCGTTATGTCTTAACGGACAGAGTGTGAGTGGGTGATTACAGATAGCAGTCGTCTTATCACCAGGTTTTTATCTGTTTAGTAACGCAGACACAGTGTGGAGCCAAAGCAGTAACACAATAATAATAATACTCTATGTCAAATTAAATTGATATTAAATACGTAACTTTATTAAATTGTCTTTTTTAACAAGACATAATAATATAGATATTAAAAAGTTTTGTTTAGTAAGAAAATTCAGGTTTTGCCTGATGAATATGTAATTTTGGCCTTGCCATTCAGTTGGGCAAAGAAATTTGGCCCCGGACCAAATTAAGTTGCCGATTAATGTTCAATATTCAGATTAATATTATGGTCAACTTTAGAATATCTCATATTATTCTGTAATAGAAAGCACAATATTACCACCAGTCAGTCTCTACTCTAGAGATAGCTGGTTGTACAAAAGAAGGGATTTACACAAATGACTCAACACAAAGGACAATAAATCAAATCAAATAAAATCAAGTTTATTTGTATAGCCCTATATCACAACAAAGTTGTCTCAGCGGACTTTACAGAAAGAGGTGTAAATAAACAAACAGAATTAGTAATAAACAACATGACTGTACAGTTAAAGAACACACAAGTAAAAGGACTGTCCCAGCACATCCCCTGTCCTTAGACCCTCCATCGCGGTAAGGAAAAACTCAAAAAAACCATCTATGGGAGAAAGACAGTAAACAAACCACATACAGTAAATAAACCACAGTGTGTTTAATTCAAGGCCTCTTCAGATTCACTGCGACGAATAACGTGACAGGAAATTATTCTTGCTCATAACAATAGTAATATAAAATAAATGTTAATAAATATCTTCCTCCAACCCTGAGTTGTACAAGTGGGTACAGAGAATGTGTGGATGGACTTACAAATTTCTAATTGCAACAATACAATTTGCCTTTTGGTTTTGTTTAAGTGTCATTTAATTGCCGCTTAGTTTAAGTTACTTGTCAATGATGTGACATATATAAGATGATGTGTGTGTGATATGTGTGCACAAAAGAAGTGGAGCGTGTCCGATCAATTAGATGTAAGGCAAGGCAAGGCAAATTTATTTGCATAGCACATTTCATGTACAAGACTATTTAAAGTGCCTTACATAAAATATTAAAAGCATTACAGCAGGTAGCAATAACAAGTGCATTAAAAAAAAAAAAAAAAATTAAAACTTTGGGGCGGCGGATTGGTCATACAGTAGCCCGAGGGTTGCTGAGGTGTCCCTGAGCAAGACACCAAACCCCAAATCGCTCCTAATGGGTCAGTAAGACTAAGAAATTTTTCCATTGTCAAAAACATATGTCATTATTGAATTTGGTCAGAGCAGTGTCAGTGCAGTGGTGCTGTCTAAAACCTGACTGGAAGACATTATAGCAGTTGTTTTGTGTTTTGTGTCAGATGTATTTTCTAATTCAAATACAGGGTTAAAAGAAATTCCCCAATCATGTTACGGCTTCAGATTACATAAACTTTTTACAGGCATCCTAATCAAATAACTCAAGTAGACATTACCAACTGGACAGTGGTAGGAATGTCAATATCAGGACAATCCCCAGAATGGATTGTTGCAGTTGTTGGTGATGCCACACACAAGACATAAACTATTGCAGGATGTAGCCCAGCTAAACAAGGACCACTCTGTAGGAATAACTGCGTGTACGTATTTTTCTGCAGCTGTGTTTTCCTGCAGCTTATTCCATTGTGTACTGACTGTATCCAATAATATGATGTCAAAGTTTTAAACACATCTACTTAAAATATTGCTTAAAAATTAGCCTCAATTCAATTGCAACATACCAAAATTCCTGTGAAACCCGAACTGCAGAAGGCTCATTGCTATTGAGAGGAGGAACCTGTGGACAATATATCCAATATAGGTAGATGATATGTGTTATGATTCAATTTTATGGCAACTGTTTTTTTTCTTACCCTCTGCCCCTTGCTGTGACATTAAAGTATTACCTTCTAATTTTCAGCAAAGAGGACTAGCCCACTCAATCTTTAAAGCCTTGTAGAAGCACATTACATGCAGTTTATACATGCAGTTTCTGAGACCTTGTGCATAAAAACTTGGTTCAAAACCCTGTTGTACACAATCTGATACTTGTCTTCTGCCCACCGGTTGGTGCAATAATAATACAATAATGCACGACAATAATGTTGAAATATCACATGGTAATGAACTATAATATACAAAGATCATTTTTCTTAATTACTTTTTTACATTTTGTTTGAACCAAATAACAACTTCATATAAAAAAAGAAATAATGGAATTTTCCCCCCATTAGTCCAAGTAAAAGTGGGGTTTTCTTCTCATGTTCAGAGAATAATTTGGACTTGTACAGCTGTGCAGCATTGTAAGCATCTCGTTCAGACCTCCAGTCTTTGATAAAGATATGAAATTGAATCAGTCACCTGGATAAAAACGGCAAGAATAATCATTCACAACTTAGGTCGTGTCTGCTGCTGATCTTCTCTGGTAGTGAAATTCTTCTACCTCAATTAAATATTGTGACATCCTCGTCTTCTCTACTAGTGAAGAGTGTCTTTTCTGTCTTGACTTCTTTGAAGCTACAGGATGGCTTTTCTGATGTGTTTAAGGTATTTAGTTCATCCCTACTTTAAGTGTCAACACAGGGTACTGCAACAACAGGGGGTACAAGCTGAAAGTAGGCATTTCAAATCTGACACATCTCAAAGCAAAAACCCTGCTGTTTGTATAACATTTATCATAATACTAATTACTTAACTGAAATTTTAAGCAGTATGTGCTCATTCCCTTCATATAACCTCAGGGCTCAGTTGCAGAGCAGCACACAAACTAAAATGATTGTGTTTTGTGCCTTTGCAAAGATTAAATGAATGAATGAATGAATGAATGAATGAATGAATGAATGAATGAATGAATGAATGAATGAATGA
Source organism: Rhadinocentrus ornatus (assembly GCA_037177495.1). Taxonomy (NCBI): domain Eukaryota; kingdom Metazoa; phylum Chordata; class Actinopteri; order Atheriniformes; family Melanotaeniidae; genus Rhadinocentrus; species Rhadinocentrus ornatus. The sequence continues at coordinate 26,671,603 of JBAMHW010000009.1, read as the reverse complement.
ATGAATGAAT
>JBAMHW010000009.1:26642295-26662469 GCA_037177495.1 Rhadinocentrus ornatus | reverse complement strand
ATTATATTATATTATATTATATTATATTATGTAAACATTTGCCCAGCCAGATAGTAAATAATAGTATCCTCTTAACAATGAGTCAGTGACTTATATAACTTAACCAGTTCCAAAAATTATTATCTGCAGAGTTACTAAATTTGATGCATAAATAAATACTGTAAATACTTAAATAAGGATGAAGCAGAACACATGCTATATCCACCTTAGTCATAGTAAAACAGGTCTTTTTCATTTGAATATGCCAAGCTTAGAGACCTTAAAAAATTGTGCTGGTTATGTTTATGTTACATATACAACCAGGTCCACTGTAGGGGGTAAACAGAGCCACCGCTAGAATTAAGTAATTATACAGACAACACTGCAAAAGTCAGGGGATAATGATTATTAGTATTGATCAGTTGACTCTAGAGTACAAAAAGTGAAAAAATAAACTAAGCATGATGTTACATATAGTGGCACAGTGATCAGAAGAAATTCACTAGATCTCAGCAATGTGCTGTCAAGGCTATTCTTGTCCAAGCTATTAAATTTGGGAGCTGAATCGTCAGCAAGATGACAGTCCCTGATTCAGATCTGAATAATGTACGATGATAAATTTAATGCATCTACTGAATGATACACTGAAATAGGTACAGGCAGGTGGGTGAGCATGTGTGTGTGATAGAGAGAGAGAGAGAGAAAGTGAAGGGGATAGACACAATCAGAGTCATCACACCCTCTGGCTAAGAGCGCAATGTACACACAGGGTTACACACAAGAAAACACAAAATTTTCCATTTATGTGTTTGCCCTTTTTACAGAGAAAATAACGAAAGGCACCACGTGACATCCACACAAATTCTAAAACCAGTAAATGACACTACACTAACAGAGTAAAGAGCTATTGTTCTTTCTCTTGCAATGGCTAGCTAATACACTTCATTTTCTGCTAAATAATGCATGCTCATGATGAACAAGGAAGCACTTTGTTCATTAATAATTTGTTCATATGTAGGATTTCTTACAGAATAAGAAATCCTACATATGAAAGAAAATTATAGCCACAGAAAACAAGTTAGAGGGAAAACTAGACTTTTGTACAAGACTTGTATATTCATCTTTGAATCTCTTAATTTGCCCTTGCAAACAAGCTGACTCTGAAACACATTTATGCAGAGGGAACATGCAAAATGACAAACTGATCGACCACTTTAAAATGAAGTCAGATTTATTTCTGTACTTCTGTACAGAGATTTCTTTTAGAATCCATCCATGGTTCGAAGCATAGCCCCTACAACCCCTTTGTCCCCTTTTTGTAACTGTCCCTCCCTGCTGCAATTATAGCTTAAGTATTCAAATCTGCTCTTACATGGTGCTGTAATTCATCCCCTGTCTTCATTCTCTTTAGCTTTAGATAAGAGTCAGGTTTATGTATGTCATTTATCTATGTATTTTATTTCTTTTTAAAGCTTCCAGTGTTACGTCAGCTCATTCACATGTAATGTGCTTATCGCCTTAAGCCAGTTTTGTGCATGCGTCTTCGCATGCAGCTGGTCGGTGCCCTGGAAATCATTCTCCGCAGTGCTTCTCAGAACAAAAGAGGTGAGCCCCCAGAAGCCAGCAGAAAACGTGTTACAAAACCTTATGTAATATAGATTCACACTGAGCAAATGAACCAATCACATGCCGAGAGGTGACATGCAATCTGCTGTTTGTTCGTGAGAAAAATGTGTTTTGAGCTGCTCGGTTAAATAGTGTGAAGAGTGGAGCAAATGCAATAAAGAAGGCATTCAGAAGTTGATGCAGAGGCCATATATTAGCTACTCATCTGCCCACAGAGCAGAAACACTTCTTTCTACCAGTCCTTCTGTTAAGCACAGCATCACCACGCACATGCCACGGGCTTTAAAATGTCAATACAAAATCTTTTAGGTCTGTAAATAAAAGAATGAAAAGAGAAATATACTAGCACTGCAAGGCAAGTCTGTTGTGTTTTGTGTTGAGGGATTGATAAAGGAACTCTTTTCTGATTTTTGATTGGCAGACAGAGAGAAACCTATGCCTTGTCCGACCTGGTAGACAGAAATCTGCCTTTGATGTTTTGACGATGGAAGCCTTTGATGGGAATTTCTATGGCTGTGGAGTGGCACCACTTTGAGCTGGCCTGGCTTCACCTGCTGAGAAAAAATGACCGACAACACAGAGACCCCTAGGAAAAATTGGAAACGCCACAGTCAGTTCTGAAGTTGAAGCAAAAGATCAGATAACTAATTCATATTTTATATTTTGTTATTTGATTCAGACAAAGCCTGGAGTACAAACATGACAACAGTTTTAGAGGGGGAAAGGTGCTTTTCTTTCTGTTGTCAAACTTTCTTCTTTCAGACCAAGTGTGGTCATATGTCACATATTTATCACTCTCAACAGAGTACAGAGTAATATCTGTGTTTTCCAAACTTTAAGCTGGCAGGCAAGGAACTCTATTAGGTATATAGTATATATTTGTTACTACCAAGATAAATGGGAACATAGATAAGAACTATTATCATGTTAAAAGAATATGAAGCCTCTAGTGGTCCTGAGAGTTACTGCATGTCATGTTTAATAAGAGTCTATGATGGTTGCATTGTAAAAAGAATGTATTTCAGTCTTTACCATGATCCTTAAATTTGATTTCTAAGCATAAACAATTAATGTTAAACCTAAAAGCTAACAAGGAAATAAAAAAAATTCCTAACAAATTGTATTTACATGTAATCGTGGCAACTTCAAAATCAAAGGCATTCATGATTGTGGCTGTAGTGCTGTAAAAGAAAACGATGACTGCTTTCCACAGAAGCCAAAAGCAGTCAAGCCTGCAATTATTAATTTTGGTGCTGTTATCTTGAAATCATGAGTTAATCATTTTGTTATTTCAAGCTCATTTTTGTATGATTATAAGTTTATTCATCTGATTATCTCAAGGGATCAGCTTTTTGTTTTCTCAAGATTGCCATGTACCACTTATTATTGGTTAACACTAGATTTGTTTTCTCAAGATAATGAGATCCTCAAAGTGTGCTTGAAAATGAGTAGTTCATGTGTTATCACCTAATTCAATTTATTTATTGTCACAACAGAGAAGAATTTATAACAGCAAGTAAAAGCTTCTTTTTATCATTTTGCCCACTTTAGGGCAATGGTCAATAATCAACTTGAGATCTTGGCAATCTTGAAAACTCAAAATTGTTATCTTATTATGCCAATTTCTCACTTCCTGGTTAATTTTTTTAAGTGTTGCCATGCTACTGAAGAAGCAAATGATGCTCTAAATCACTTTCACATGAGCACCTAAAGCAGACTTTATGCTTTGTTAAATGATGGGTTTGCAGTGTCATCTGCTCAGATGTGGAAATGCTTGTGTAAGATATATTACCTTACTTTCACTAATGAAGGCAGTACATTACAGGATTGTAAATTTTTAACCTTTTAAGAGTTAAATCCAACATTTGTCCAGGGTTTATATGGAAACCACCGAAAAAGTGTTAAATTAACTCTTTTTTAATTTACAAATAGTATTCACATTATTAACACTAAACAATTGTTAATTAATAAACTTGTGTAGATGGATGACATCATGTCATGTTAAAATTCACCAACTGGGACTTCTAATGGAATGAGTGGTCAACATCGCATTTTTTAAGTTTATTTTACTTTAGTGGCCAGAGAGTGTGGAATGAACTGCAGCAAACGGCACCAGGCCAAAACTTGAACCTGGACGGGGTGCCTCTGAAGCACTGCTTAACCTGTTGTCCCAATTGTCAAATTCTGACGTTGTGTTGCAGCAGGGAGATATCTAAGACCTGCAGAACAGTGGACCAGGGTTGGGGATGTCTGACTTAGAGGACTTATTTGGACACTATATCTATACCATGCTAAAAAATTAAAAAATAAATAAATAAAAGAGTGTCCTGAATGTGCCAGTCTGCACTGCAATTTACAGATAACCTGTGTTGCCTTCTAGGTTAGTGGTCCTGTGGGTACAGGAAGGACCACCACAAGTGTGGGCTGCACATGTGTTTTGCTCAGCTAAATGACAAACGTCTTTTACACAGTCAAAGCTTTAGAAATTGATGGGATTTAAGGTGCAACAATCTGCAAATGCCACAAGCTAGCCAGTTACTGGCTTTAGCTTTATACACAGCACACAGATATGAGACTGAAACCATCTGCAAGTCATCTAACTCAATAAAGAAAGCATATACTGCACAGTCTGCTCCTGCTGCTTTAGGAGTCTCCCAGGTAAGAAGTTCATCTAAATTAAGCAATAATGGCAGTTAAATCATTCACTTCGCTTCATATCGGAAACTTGAGTAGTTGCCCTTTGAGCCAATTCTGTCACTTGAGGCCTCACTTAAAACTATGCAAACCAACAGCACATATGGGGTTGGATTAATTAACAATGACCTTTTAGCATCATAGTCCTCCATAACTCTCACATTAATACTGCAGTGAAACATGAGTTGAATTTCGAGCCTCTGCATGAGGTAGAGAGAAAAGTTTGTAATCTGCAACCATTTTACAGTTTTCTGGAATGATTTTTAGCTCATTTTTCCCTTTGCTTTTTGTTTGGTATATTTATTTGTGGTGAGAACAGGTGTGACATAGCCTAAAGATGAAAAGCATCTATCTCATAGAGACATATTTCTTTTATTACCTCTCTCACATACATACAGAGGCCTTCAGCTAAGTTACTAGCAAGATATTTTAAGTACTTCTCCATTTTTGACAGAATTCTTAAGCTAGTTATGACTTTTAAAAAAAACTTCTCTTATATCTAAATATTTCACCAAGTGTAGGGGATTATAGCATGGCACCATTGTGTGCTTATGAACTCATGGTGGATTTATTCCCAGTTGAGAAGTGTTGAACATGTAGAAGATGGAAAAGAAGTCTGTGAAATGCGAGAAATCCCATGTCAATAAATGAGATAAATCAATACGTTCTACACACTGGTTCTCAGCTTTGTCTGAGAGCTCTGTTTTCAAGAAGCACTTGATTTAAATCCTACGCAGGACCTTTTCTGCATTTCAGTAATCAGGTATGTTGAAGTAGGCTGTTTGCAGATAAGGAAAACCTTTTATGTATGCTACTAGAAAGAGTTCACAATAAGGACATACTCTACCATCATACCAGCAGTCAGTTTAACGGTTATTTGATTTAGTAAGAAACAATATCTTAATCAATACTCAAGCCAATGCAGCTGCCTTCTTTTTCAGTAAGCCATACAAGTGGAATTATAGGAAAATTATTAATTTTTATTAGCTCCTGTAGTGAGATTGGTGTATAATGTTGCAGCAAAACAAACTGGCTTTATCTGAGGAAACCATCAAATTGCAAGAGAGCCAGTGAAAGAACCTCTATGTGCAATTAATTGCCATGACATTGTGTGTAAATTAAATCAGCAGTTTATGGCACAAAACAGTGTTAGAATGCAAACTGCGCAATTTCCCAATGTAACTGTTAAAGGCAACTGCAGGAAAACAAATGACCTAATGCAGAGTTGAGCTGGTAATCTCTATATTTATCTGTTCATTTCTCTCCCTCTTGCTTTGTCTTTCTATCCATCTCTCTTGCTTATCAAATTGGTAACTCTCATGACTCTTCTACCTCCTACGCACCAAACAATACTAGTACAGGAAAGAGTGCTGTCCCACTCCTACCTGAATGTGGATTACTGACCAGTTTCAGGGAAAATACATCATCAAAGTGCAGAAACAAGTGTGAACCCACTTGCAAAATCAGTTCTGATTAAAGAGAATTTGGATATGAGCAAGCCAGCTCCATGCAGTTATAACAAGCAGGACAGTCTCAGAATTAAAAACCTGTTTCACAGGAAACCACATATATGTACATTCCTCAGCAAAAGAAACCACCTCACCAAGTAGTTTATTTCAAAAAGCTCACTTAATTGCTTTGTACAAAAATAAAGAATAAGAAATGTTTAATAAAGAGAGTGGAAATGACAGTCACAATGCACAAGCACAGATAAAAGCAGTGATATCAAATTTAAGGTTCTGCTATGAGACTAACTGGAGTGTCACATGGGAAAAGTGATGTTTTAGAGTCAATGGCCACTCACTGCTCTACCTACCACACATTTAACACTTTTTTTGTTGCATGTTAAAGCTGATGGTGCATGACACAAAACTCAGAAGTACACATGTCCCCAAAGAAGAAAAAAAAACAACTAGTGAAATAGCTTTATGAGGTATGAGCTATATAAATTGCCTGTTGTTGGTCTTCTGAAAATGTAGAATCACAACATATTTCCTTTACAACTGAATTACACCAACACAATCATCCAAGAGTTTGTGATATTATAATTAAATGTAATCTTTTGATTTATGTTCTTGGATAGAACTTTCTGTGTCAGGTTGCCATCAAGTAGATTTTCTTTTGTTAATTTTATTTATGTTTTCCTCCCATTTTGGATGGTTTTAGGCACAAAAACCACCTGGTTATTTTTTTAAATGAAACCTTGACTAACATTAACATATGACTTGGCTAAAAATAGATCCTCTCTCAATGCCCACCCCATATTAGAAATTTCTTGTCTAGATTATAAATTGATAGACCTGCTTCTTCTGAAAAACTAAGAGGGTGTAGGCATGAATGAATCTGTAATGCATTGCTTTGTAAATAGTCAATAAATAAATGAATTCGAAAAACTTTAAAAATCACAGTTTGTGTTTATGTTCTTGAAGAAATCACATTTGTTTCATGCCTATTAAATCCCAACACAACTGTGCAGACTGTATGGCAACAGCTGTTGTGTAATTGCTTCCTTTTGCTTCAGGTTATCAGAGAAATAGCAACACATTTTCAGTTTCTTCATGAGTTTAAAATTAATCATTTAGATTTTTTTAGGTGTATCTTTCAAAATACAGAACTAAACCAGATTACAAGTAGATTTCTAGCTAATTAATTCCTTCTCAAAATGTATATTTGATTATGACTCAAAACCCTATGCAGTGTCTTGCGTTGTACTAAATAAATTCAGCCTCTTTAGAATGTTTGGGTTTGAAGAACTATATAAAATATTCATAGAGTTGACTAAACTGTGCTGTGCTGAGGTTTTCTGAACTGAAGCATTTTTATCCTGGGCTATTTGTCTCCTTTGGGTCCTGGCATTAGTATGCATCTGTGAACTCCTTTGTGCTATAACTCTTCATGCGTAAGTCAGCAATCCTTTGTGAGTCATAATATAATCACGGAAAGCGTAGACTAAATGACATACAAATTGTTTCATTTACCTTCCTAGAGTGCCCACCTCTCTAGGAAAAGCTCCCTATGTCTTATTTATTTAAAGAAGATATATCCAACGAGCCTCAAAGACTCTTCAAATCTTACATGGTTTATGAATCTTCAACACGTGTAGCTTCCTTGTCATTGCATGTCCTCCCTCCAGCAAGTTCTGCCTGTGACCTTTTAACAGATTCCCCCGGCATCACTGGGGCCTGCAGTCATTTCCAGGGTGCTCTGTCACAGGCAGCATAGTAAATGTTGCCAAAAGGGTCATAAACTGTATGTCAACCAGGCAGCTAATGATTGTATTACAAATTTTGCATGTTGTTGTCATGATGAAGAATTTAAACGATGAAGAATCAGTAATATCTAACTCCCTCCACCCAGACAAACAAGCACACTCACATTGCTGTGATTTGTTTGTTTGCCCTTCAGCATTGGATTAGGACTATATTTAGACGAATGGAGTATGCTAATGAGCACCTAGCTTCTGGAAGGCATATCTGACTGCCTCCAACGCATGCCCTGCCAAGTCCATAATCTTTACCCCAAATCCCTCTTTTGTTTTGTTTTGTTCAGGTTTTTTCTTTACTTGTTTGTCTTCTTCAGTCAGCTGTGATATAAGGTTATCGAGCAAAAAGAAGAATTTCTTCACATGGACATGTAGGACTGGAAGGGTACAGGGTCCTTAAAAATATTAATTACTAAGCTGCTTTAGAATCTGACAGTTTAAAATAACCCCTCACCTTTACAACCCTCCCCGCCACATCCTGGAGAAATCATGCCCCTTGCATAACAAAGCACATAGAAAGATTAGGAAAATGCACCGAGCACCACCCCGTCAGGATCGCACTGATTGTCCTGGTGAATCATATTTCCACTTGGGTGGCTTTTTGGGTTTTTTTTCTAATTCCATCATCCATATCATGCTGTTAAGTCATGTCTCTTTCATGTAATCATGGTGAAAGAAAGTGACGTGTAATGCCTCAGTAGGAGTGCAAGTTTCACAGTCTTCTTGTTTTATCTAAAAATAATTGACCTGATTTTTTGGAGCATTTTTTTTTTTTATCAAAAAGCTGCCACTTTGCTACTATGCCTTATAGGCTAACAGGGCATTGTAAATAAGTAAAGACAGTGACAAGCACTGACCCTTGGAACATAACCAATATCATTAAAATCTTCAACTGAAGAGTTGGCTGAGAAAAAAAAAAGCTGCTCATGCTTTTTAATTAAGCACCACTCAGTTTTGCTTTTTTTAAATTTGTATTCCTTTCAAATCATTGGAAGCTTGGCAATGATTCTCTGTAAGCATCAGGATTAGTCTGAAAAGCTGAATCTTGGAGAAATTAACTATAAAGAATCTAGAATTAATTATATGAGCAGAAGTTGGTGTCTTTCTTAGAAAATCACTTCCCTAGTATATCATGATATTCCCAAAGATTCTCATATTTAGATAGTACAATTAATTCTATCCACCCTGGAAGTTCTTAAGACCAGCTATGGCACTAATATAAATCCATTATTAGGACTCAGTTTAGAACCACTGTTATTTTAAAAATGTTTTGAATGAGGAGAATTTTTTTAAAGTTTCATTCTTGCCTTTAGCTTTACCAAACATAATACTAAAACTATTTGTTTTCTGGCCTAATGCCAAGGTACTATCAATCTAATGTAGTAATAGACAATTAGATGTCTGCTCAAGGTTATTGGGTTTAAAGACTGACAAGAGTCTCCATGGCGTTCATGTTTGACTTCCTTTTCAACTCATCTTCTCTGCAAATTGACCAACTCCAATTAAAAATTGACTAGATGTATATTTTTAGCACAGTATTGTCTCTTGTGGAATCATCGGTTAAAATGGCTGCAATCAACTGTGAGATTGTGTAGTTGGAATATCAAACAACTGCATCCAGAATGTAAAGAAAATACTATAAATTACACTAATTGAGAGTAAAGCAGAAATGAATATGCTAATTAACATGTTAATCACTAAACCAAACAGGAGCAATAATCGCAAGGTAAGTAAAAGCAAGTCTCAAAATACATATGAAAATGAACAATGTTCACTTCCCTGAGACACTGGGGGTGTGTCCGGTAAAGATGCTGACTGACAGATCTTAAAGCAGTTAGAGATGCACTGTTATGGTGCAGCCATTGCAGAGTTCTTTTTAATTAAACAAAGATGTGAAACAATGAATATTTTGGTCACCCAACCATGGGAAAGTTACACAGTTACATAAGCTCAGAAACATATTCTTTTATGGTTAGCGAAGTTGTTGACACATAGAGCATGCTAATGGAAGGGAGTCGGCCAATCTAGCCATTCTAAAGTATGCCATCAGTGCAGCCATTATCCCATTCGTTTCCGGTGAAATTTTATAAAGTTATCAAGTCATTGTTCAGGTAAGTGTGGATAATATTCATCATTGATATGCACTAAATAAATTCACAGGCCATCTTACTACTCCTGTTGCTCTCTAACCTCCGATGTGTTATGCTAGTACAAAATGGATGCTGTGATATTAACACAACTGCAGTATGGGATTGGTGGTTTTGCTCTAAAACTTTTTCTTTTTTTTCTTTTTTATTCTCTGAGCTGTAGACAGTCCACTATTAGGCTAACACTTAGTTGCAGGGTTACAGCTCAATGCAAGGAAACAAAGGAATCAGCTGGCTATATAAGCAGGAAGCTGGGTGCTAGTCAAGCTAATTTTCATACAGGCCCTGAGTTCAAACAAGTGTCTCCTGAACCAACCTTGTGGCTAGCTTCTGCACCTGACTAAGCACTGGATCTCTTCAAGCTCACTACCTTCTTATTTCATTGGTTCCCTTGCATTGTATACAAAATTAGTTATATAACTGTAGCTGGTTTATCCATTGCTATGACATGTTAAAAGCAGAAAGCAGCAGAAGGTTAGCCTAGTATTCCATCTATTCATTGTCTATACCTAATTATTCCAATGCAAGGTCATTGGAGGGGCTGGAGCCTATCCAATTGCATTTTTACAATCACTGAACCCAATTTTGCACACAGTCCGATTCACTATCTTGTATACTTTTACAGTTAAAGTGTTGTCCTGCATGTTTAATCATCAATACCTACAGTTATCTTTTCATATACTTCCTGCTGGCGTCATCATCTTTTCTCCGTATGTCAGGTGCACCTGATGATTGTTTTTATTTTCTTACATAAGCTGTAAGATGCTCTTTGTTAGGTTTCTTTACAAGTGTAGCAACTGGTTGTCTGGTTGTTTCTGTTTCTTTCTGTCTCTTATATCTTAGTCACCTTGTTCTTCTCTTCACCTTTTCATTCTCACTTCATCTCACACTCTCCCTTTCTTTGTTTCCCCTTGTTAGGTCAAGCTTAAGCATGTAACTTAATGACCAAAGGAAAGAACAGTTCTCAAGCACCAAGTGGAGCCTTAAATCCACAAAAGCTTTATTTCCATTATATCTGCTAAGCTCTAAGTACATTTGTTCAAAACGACACAGAAGTCAGACCATTATTCTGCTTGATATGATACTGGACAGGAAAAGTTAATTCAAGCCAATTTAAAAAAAATAATGGGGGAAAACAAAGAAGGAAAGAATATAATTAGGGGTTAGATTTTAGCTACTTCCATATATTATCATAGTGGTGCATTGACATTTGTATACCCAAACATAAAAGGGAGAGAAATAAGATTAATGTTAAAAAGTCATTAGAAATCCACAGTGGTCGTTTCCTGATGGGACATCTGATTAAGGTGTAGGCTCATCGAGATATGCAGCTCCCAGTCCTCACATTTCTGCATAATGAAATCTCATCCCTCATAGTCCATCGCCTAATCAGGCAAAAACAAAAATCCGCCGATGGCAGACTTATGATGGCTCTCAAGAGATGATGAGTAAGTGTAGTGAATCCTCAGTCCACTAATGTGCCATTTATGCTTGTTGCCAAAATGTGATAGGCTTTGAAATCAGTTTCTTCTGATATAATATGCTGACAAGGTGCAAAATGAATAAAAAAAAAACGTTTTCCTAAATAGGAGCAAATTTCCATGTAAACGATCTTTTCTAGTGTTTATTGACTTTTTTTTTATCTCTGTGACCATACAATGACATATAATTACACCAATCTAAGAATATTTAAATATATTATATATATATCAAAGCTTTTCTAAGCATTTGTCAGTGCAGGTTTGGATGCCACGTGTGTGTCTGTGCATGCATTTTTGCAAGGACTCACCTGCAAAAAGTCTTTAATTAGACTTAAGATGGCTCCTTGTATTGTCTGTATTTTCAGCTATTTCACAGACAGACCTCCAAAGGGACAAGCTCTCTAAAATTAGAAATGAAGAATGACTTTTTTAGATTTATCTATCCATTTATTCATCAAAAAGAAAAGACCTCAAACGTCTTTATGCAGTATGTCATACCACAATGTGGGCATTCAGAATAATGACCAAGAAACAATAACTTCACATGATTTTGTAGTTTGAAAAACACAAGTGCTAGACTTGACAAATTTCTTTTGATGGCTCCTGTTAACATTGCTGTTAATCCACACATCCCCACTGGATAGATGTTGTGGTTGAAGTGGGATGTCAGTCTTAACAGAGTTTTGAGGAAAATGTCATGTGAATTGATGGGCTCAGATGCGATGTTTGTGACACTTCTTTGCAAAGTAACATAACTGGACATGAAAAAAGAAGAACGTTTTTATCTTCAGTTGTTGAGGTTTCTTTTATTTATTTATTTTTTTCCTAATTTAGTTTACAATGTTAGTTCAGTTTGGTTGAAATAAAGATTCTTCTTTATTTCCGTGTGTTAGTGGAAGTATTTAGGATTGTGGTGTAGGTGTTGTAAGACTTTGAACTTCATGTAAAATATATTATCTGATTACATACAGAACATGTATGTTGTGACAAAAATCTAACTTTTATGGATTCATGTGATTCATTAACTGTTTTAACTATCAGAAATTTGATTACATTGTGTAATACTTTGATATTATTTATTCTTAGACCAACTGTGTTGTGGTACTGTTCTAGACAGTCCTGGCCTGTGTACAGTTCAAACAAATGTTTCTTTTTGCCTCGCACTGAATCCTCAACCATCTTCTCTTCTTTTCTTCCAATGTGAACTTCCTGCGATACGCAGTGAGCCTTTATCTGCGCATGCGCTACTCTTGGAGTGTTACACTTTAATCATTATAGCGCCCCCCACAGCCTTGTAGTATGTACTACAGTGGTTTCGTGGGGATAGTGAAGCCTTTCTTCTCGTTTTTGCCATCATTTTCACACCTGAACAAGCTTCAGTACTGTGTGGACATAGCTTTCAACTGGATTCTTTGGTGATCCTGCAAAGTATAACTCTGTCCCCCAGAGTTGGTTAACCACTCCTGCGAAGATTCACAATGGGATTGAATTTCCTCCAATAATACACCATGTGTGACTGTGGACTAGTGAGTCCGAACTCCTTAGTGACAACATTTTGTAAGGTTGTTTTTTTTTCAGATTTCCGCAGAAATGTTCTCTTTTTGCCACAAAATAGCCTATAGACTTTTTTTTTTTTATCTTTATTTAACCAAGAAATGATCCATTGAGATTTAAAATCTCGTTTACAATGATGTCCTGGCTGTCCAAGATGAAGCAGCAGTACAGACAAAATGCAGAGTACAAACATATGCAAGATATTTAACAGTTATGCAACACAGTCACCAATATTTACAAGCACTAGAAGCATAAAATCTAAAAACATTTTGATTAGCTCTCAAATACAAAATAAATCCTACACCGCTACCTGATTCAAGTACGACTAGAAACTAAAAACTCAGATATCTTTTGTTTAAAACTTAAAAAAGGGATGAGAGACCCCAACCTCATCCTGGCCTGCAAATCATTTCAAGACCAGGGCCCCCAAAAAAACAGACTCCTCTTTCCTGACTCTGTCCGCACAAAAGGCACCTTAAACCTCAACCAACTACTGGCTCTAAGACTGTAAATGTTCTGGAGAGCGATGAACTTAGAACAGATTTAGGACGGTAACCTGCCCAAAATGGCCTTATAAATTAAAATATACCAATGCTGCATCCTACGAATATTTAATGAAGAGAGTCCAGTGAGTGAGTATAAAGAACAATGGTGAGTCCTAAAAACTGGACCTGTTATGTACCTAAGAGCAGCATGGTAAAGAGGACCAAATTTGGCCAAGGACATAGGACATGCAAATCTTTAGATTGTATTGCCGTAATCTAGCTGAAATAGAAATAAGCTGGTTACATGAGGACACAAAAAGCAGGATTTCAATCTATAGAAAAAAAACATTTTTTTGTCAGATATGTTATATAGTATTTGAAGGATAAGTCCTTATCAAACCAGATACCCAAACATTTATAAGTATCCACTACCTGTAAGGTAGTGTCATCCTGTGTTTTACTAAGAGGCAGAGCAGCCACTGAGCTCTGGGTAAACAACATGACTTTAGTTTTCTTTGCATTAAGGACTAATTTGGCATTAAAGAAGGCTTGCTGCAAAGAATTGAAATCTGCCTGAAGATTAGAACAAACTGTCTCTAAAGAGGGAGCAGGGGAATACAAAATTGTATCATTGGCATACATATGGTATTGGGAGAATTGATCACAGATATTATTAATGTAAATCAAAAAAAGTGAAGGCCCTAAAATAGATTCTTGTGGGACCCCCTTATTCAGTGTGACCACATCAGACAGAACAGAACCAAACCAAACAAACTGAACGCGTTCGGTTAAGTAACTTTTAAAGCAGCTAACCATATTGGGACTAAAACCCATTTTTTGCTTGACATTAATTAGATGACAATGGTCTACTGTATCGAAAGCCTAAGATAGGTCAATAAATAAGGCTAAACGAGCGTGTGTGTTTTTCAAGGGCTGTTGTTACATCATCTAAGACTTTCAATGGGGCAGTGATAGTACTATGTCTTTCTCTAAAGCCAGATTGCAGAGGGTTTAAAATAGTATAGGATTCAAGTAACTTTTTAAGCTGGGCAGACGCCACTGACTCAAACACTTTCACCAGAACTGAAAGGTTTGAAATTGGTCTGTAGTTATTCATGTCTGTGGGATCACCTGATTTCAGTAAGGGGCTGGTTTTAGCCAAGACTCAGAAACAATCACTACATCTGGTTTAGCAATTAGGAACTTATCCAGGCAAATACGAGAAGAAGACCATCTGACATTTTTGTTGTGGTACTTCTTCTCATTTTCTCTAGCAGTGGAAAATTTCAGTTGTGGAAAAACCTGAATGCAAAGAACACAGACCTTCAAATCCCAAAGATTGCTCCTGTCTGAGACTTCTCAGTTTAAATTTTCTGGACGAGCAGAAGACAGAGTCGTTCGACAGAAGTGGGTCAGGAATATTATTTGAAAGGATTACATTCCTAAAAACAACAGCACGGTAAGTTTCGGTGAAAAGTTGTCAATCCAACACTAAGTTCTGCATTTCCATGTTGCTGTCAAGCTTAACGTGGTGCAACAAATCATGTTGATGCTAGTTATTGCTAATGGATTTAGAGACAAGGGGCTTTGGACTTTAGTTCTAGCCCCATAGATCAGTGGTTCCCAACCAATTTTCCTCAGGGATCCCCTTCATGCAACTAATAAAAAGTCTTGGACCTCCGCCCTATGCTGAAACCATGCTGGTTTAATGTTTTCATTAGCGAGATTCACAACATATAGCCTTAGTTTTGTTTTTCTTAAAACAGGGACAATGTGTGGACATTAATCACAATGACTCTGGAAGCTTAAAGCCTCAGGGACCCCCTATCCTTTTTGGGGGACCCCCTAGGGGAGGGTCACAGACCCCAGGTTGGGAAATACTGCCATCGATAATAATAAATTAGGCACAGTGGCAACTTTATTATCCCATGGTTCATATAAATAATTTCATTCCAGCTTTCGGAAGACAGCTATTAAATTGGTGTAACTACTGGCACATGCTCAAGTGTAATACACACACGGACGCACCGTGTATGCATGCAGGTGATGTTCTGAGTCGCTCATAACTGACCCTCTATGAGAAACCTGTAGTTTACATTTTTTTGCTCATCACAAGCTAGGTGATTGATGAAATAATACGAGCTTCCCACTACAAAAATGGTGGCACCACAAAATGGCACAATATTGGCTGTTGGACTTGTCTATAACGTGTTGTGAAAGTCAGACATTGTTAGATTTCTGTTCTTTAAATAAAGAAAAAGGGGTACTAACTCCCTCAAACTCCAACATCTGAATAACTTTTTAAGATTACTGCAAATCATGCAGGCTCACATATTTCTTGCCTTGCTCAAATGATTTCTATTGGATCACCTAATTGGATTATTTGTCATTTTAAAACAAAAAGTATAGTATTTCTGTTTTGTTTGTTTATTTGGGTAAGAAAAAATAACTGTTTGCAGGTCATATCTTTGTTAACATAGAAAACTCTGAAGTGGCTCACAAACTTTGAGTGAGCTGCTTCAGCCTGAACTCAGATTCCACCCGCACACGGACAGCTCATCAATATGACTGACACATGCTGCCTCTGAGCTTTCTTCTTCCTGCAAACCTTGTAAGTTTTGTATATGGATGCATTCACTGCCTCTAGCAGTATTGACAATCCTCATCTTGCTTTATAAATGGGTCCAAAGTAAAAGATGAAAGCTGAATACACTATTCCAGAGTAGAAAGTAAGTTTTGTATCGCTGCTTTTAAAAGTCTATAAAAATGTGAGGGAAAGCAAGAAGGGGCGAATTTTCAGACTGCATTAAATGTGTATTTCACTTGTGTGGTCCACTGTTTACAGCATGATGCTGGCATGTTTTTCACACTATGTGTTGTACAATGTAACAAATTATAAAAACTATTCATATCTACTGTATCCTACTTAAGAAGTATATCAAAAACCTTCTTACCATCATTAAATGTGCTTCTGCAAGGGCTTGCAGAAGTAAACTCTATTAAAGGAAAGGCTAACCCTCCATGATATTACCATTATCTGAGCTGGAGCTACAGCTTATTCATATTTAAAATTCATCATCACACCCCATAACAGAGTCAGTTGGCTAAAGAAAATGAAGAACACTGGCCCTTTAATTCCTTTATTAATTAATGGATAAACCAGCTACAGCTGACAGAAACCCTTTGATGTACGACTAATAGAATGTAATATGCCCCTGTGGCTGAGTTTTTATGAGCCAGTGTTTTAAAATAGTCAGCTTGACTGAGGTCAAGAGGGTACATTAGGCCATACCAACTGCAGGGTGCCCCGATTTCACCCTCTCCACTTCTTCATTTACAGCTCCATATTAGCGTTTGATATTAACACTGCAATCAGTTTTTTTATTGTCAGTCTCTACTGTCTCTGTCCGCTGTCAATCACAGGCAGGCAGATAGCAGCTTATATTGAGCCTAAGCAAAAACTTGGGACTGAAATAGTGTGACAATGCAAATTTTCCCCACCAGTTCCCACTGGCTAGCTCTAAATGGCTGCATACAACTGAAAGAAATTAATGCAGATTTAAAATGAATTTTAGTTGAAGTCTTCATATGCATGCAAATCCAATTTGAACAACATAAAATAACTGTAAATGCATGCCACTCCAATATCAAGTGATTAGTAATTTACTGAGAAAGTAGGAAACATGCTATTGTAAGATAATAGAATTCCAAAACCTCCCTCTTCAAAAACTTCAAATAAACTTGTTTGCTTCCTCATCTGTAATATTTAGTCGAAACCAAGCGTAAAATTGAAATTCATGTTTTCCCTCTGCAGTAATCATTTCTCACTGCTAAGCCTGATTAGGTCTACCTGCAGAAGAATAGTATGGGAAAATACCTCACTCATCTACTCTGACTTGTATACAGTACCAATATTTTTCTTTGCAGAATCGGGTCTGGGAAGCTTAGAAAGTTGAGAAAATTTTAACTAAGAAAGTTGCTTTAACACATTCTGTGAGACAAACAGGAAAAAGAAAGATACGTATCTTTTACACCAACTTGGTTTTTGCTTCAGGCAGTGCTGCCTTAATGAGCCAGACTGGTGCAATGTGCAATGAAGAAAAGGTTTTGCAGTATTTCCTTAGAAAAAAAATGTCTATGTACGGCAAATGCTTTAGTATTAACTCTATTCTAAATTACTATTCAAAATATTTTAACATTGGCATTTATTCATTTGGATCATTATATTTGACAAGCATATAGTTATACAAAACCAAACCAGAGGTAAGAATTTCCCTAATTACAGTGCAGCTCTCCATAAGTGAATTTTTTATTCTTTTTTCAGAACATTTATGTAACTGTTTTAGATCTCACCAAACTGTTGTTGGGATGTTGTGGGAAAAAAAAATCTTCAATACCAGCTTGTTAATCATGTGTTGTAGATGTTCTTGCTTGTGCTTTAGCTGTATTAGCATCATAAGATTTAAGATGATGCTTCACCACTCAAATGTTCATTTTGGTCATATTGCTGTATTTAATGCCTGATAGATTTTTTCCAGTTTCCTCAGATGTTTATGAAATTATTTTAAGACATTAGATTTAATGTTGAATTGTAAACAATTTCAGCATTATTCTTCAGTAACCAATAAAAGTAATAGGGAGAACATAAACTTCTGCTGAAATAGCATTAACACTGGATATCCAAACAGCCAAAAGGCCAAGAGAACTAGAGCCAAGAGATAATTGCCTTCCAGCAATCCTTTTTATTTTTGGTGCACCGTTCACATTATGCAGAAATTATAAATTTCACAGAATAATTGTTTGATCTTTTGGTGCAGGTTAATGCAGCCATATTTCACTGCCTTCATAAAGTTTTACAATATTTACTGAATAATCCTTGGATCCAAGCACAGCAATGAGGGACAAATTTGCTTACTTTTAGCTGTAGGGCGTAATCTGTCCCCCAATCCCCCACAGGATTTACACGTCTGGGTTATCTAGCTCGAGGCCAGGCCTAGTTTCGCCTTGAGGGTGATAAATTTTTTAAAAATGATTCTAAAATTAATCAGTGGCCAGTGAAAGGAGGCCAGGAAAAGGTTCATAAATATAATGTTTCCCTTTGACTGCGTAAAGCTACATTCTGCTTCAGTGGAGACGAGTAAATAAGATGAAAGCATGAAGTGTCTCACAAAGAATAAGCCACTTCTTCAATATGACCAGCAAATACAAAGTTTTTAGTAAGCGACTGATATATTGAATACCTTAAATGTTAATAAAAGAGATAATAAACACTCAATTTCTAAACAGTCTATTTTCAGAACTGAAGACGCACTGGGCTGTCCACGCTAACTAATTGGGACAGGAACCAAGGGAGAGTGAATCTCCAGCTGCTTCTCCCTGCCTCAGTACCCCTGGGTTAACTCGCTCTTTACAACCATTGAACACCTATTCACTTCCACACACAGTCTACACTCACACACAGGGCCGAACTGGGACAAAAAGTCAGGCCAGGAGTCACACACTCACCCAGGTCGCCTTAATTCATTTATTGCACACATATGCTCATATGTAAGTACACACAGGCATGCATACGCACACACAAAGGCTAATAAATCACCTAAGGTCAATATTCTATAAAGACCGACATTCACACACAACTATAAGCCACCAGTCTAAGGGTTTTTCTCACTTCTACTCTCATCAAAAGACTCATAACAACCTCAACAGGACTCCATTATATCATATGATGTTATGTTTATCTAAAACAACATGATTGAGTCATTTTGTCAGCAAACAGTTTAGATGCCTGTTTACAATAAATAAAATATGTTAATATAAATATTCGCTGCAACAGTAAAAACAAGAAGTAAACAACAAATTCACCTGATGTGATTCAACTAACATTAGAAAAATAAAAAAATCAACTCAACTTTGACAGATTAGAGACTGGCCAACCAACTTTTTCAAAAAGCAACACACATGTGGAGGTATGTTTGGTCCAACAGGACCAACCAAATATTTCACGCTGTAAAACAAGCCAACAAGCATAAAACACTGCAATCACATAATTTACAACCAGATAAACACACTGACAAACTGATACGGTCAAAAGTTTCCTCATCAGCTTTTAACCTGGACTAATAAAATGTTCCTCATTGGTCCAGTTTACAGCTGTTTCTGAGTTGGACATGGACAGATGTGAACAGATGTGGACAGTTGACTATGTGCACAGACTAGTTTAGCTGGGCAGCCTCAATATTTAAAGGCAAAATTAGTGGCATTGACACCTAGTGTTTCAAGTCAGAGCTGGAGTCGAAAGAGAAAAACACGAAGAGCGTAAATCAACCCATAAGGACCCACAGTGACTCTGTTGTCTCACGCCCTATTAACGTTCAAGATTCTTCCATGTTATGCTAAATCCTTGATTTTTTACTCATAAATCCCAGAGTAACACCTATAGCGCATTTATGAAAGGTCATGTGATCAGTGGGGTGATCATGTGTTTCCATACAACCAACTGAACTTGACTGAAAGCTGCATGTGGAAAAACCAGCTAGCCAGCTAATTTTAAGCAAGGTCTTTCTGAGGCTAAAAGGTAAGATTTATCAATTTCAAGGATTGCAATGTTTAAACATCGTGATGTTTTTAAATAATAAGCTATTGTTTACAGATTTCTTGAAAAACTTTGTATAAAATGATCAAGTAAATATTGGTGTGACATAAATGTCACATCGGGCAATTAGCCTAAAAACGGTTGAAAAAAATCGTTGTGATATATATGTCACGATAAGAAAACTAATCATGATCCGATCAGTTTACTTCGCTGATTTAATTCTATTTAGTTATATATTGTATATAAGGTTAATTATAGCTTAATTAAACAGATATCAGTTATATAATTTCATTAATAGGTAGCAATAAGACCTATTAGATGCCAAGTAGCTAGCTACTAACAACATGGCAGGTC
>JBAMHW010000009.1:26617886-26629884 GCA_037177495.1 Rhadinocentrus ornatus | reverse complement strand
GTATGTATGTATGTATAAGACTAAGGCGATTAATCGATGAAATCAATAAATCAAATTTTCTTTTATTAGAACAAAAATTTGCTGTGCATAAAACTGCAGTTAGGGCTCAAATTACACTGGGGCTTTTGTGGAGCCTTATTTTCACACGTGCACCTCGAGTTTGCACGTGACTACTACTGTGTGCAGCTTGTTTAATCAGAAACAGTGACAGAAAGTTCTTAAACCACAAAAAGAAGCACGTCACGTTCAGAGCACACAACAGACAAACAATGCTGCTGTCCGCGGTGCTGAAGGAAACAGAACGGATCATTCGCGTTGTTTGAAAGACTGTTAGAGCTCCCCCTTAAAGTATCAGCTGAATGTCTTTGGGGGAGCTCCTCTGTCATTCAAGGGAGCCAAGCTCCCCTTAGCTTCTCCGTAATTCGAACCCTGACTGCAGTGACAAATGCTGCTCTATTTGAGATGCAGAAGACAACTTCAGCCCACAAACTTTCATTAAGAGAGACAGTAGATCCCATATGATAAGGATCCAGATTAAAGAGATCATGGATGCAGTTGTGTTGCATATCTCTATGCAAGATATAAAAGCCGTTTATATGGTAAATAAGTTATGACGTTATTTACTCTTTAAAAAAAAATAAATAAATAAACGTTTTGCTTGAAAAAAACCTGAATTTTAATATTGCTTTTTAATTAGTTTAATATGTTTTAGGAAAGACATGGAAAAAGGAAATTGATCAAAATTGGAAATTGGATTTGGTTGTCAGCCATATGATCTAATATGTAATGCTGCAATACAAAATTAGATGAGTAATTTTATTGCCCTAATAAGCTATTCAACATTTTTTCTTATTTACAGTATACCTTAAAAACTTTAAATACTCCACTGCCTAAAGGGTAAAATCCAAATGAGAAAAAGTTTTTCTTGTGTGAAAACAATCTTACTCCGTATTAAGTAAGATGTGCACTTTAAATACATATTTTTTCTAACTTTGACCACTTTTTGGCTGCGTACAAATAAACAGTGGAGTCAGTTCCCTGAATTATTTAGAATTGCAACTGCAACTCTTGGCATATAGCAAATGTTACATCCTGAATAGCCTGAACCGTAACTGACCTCAACTTGGCCACATGACAGTCATATCAGTCATGGTGATGGTCACTCTCAGTGATCTGCAGTGATAAAATGCAGACTGAATTAAATTAGCATGGAGCCTGTGCAGCCATTTATTCCTCATACTTTAACCAGTTTAAAGCTGGAAACTGTACCATCTATGATTAAAAAGGTTATTAACATAAGCTGTGGCATATACTAAAGACAGACAGATGGATCTTGATGCCCAATTCTTGACATTGAGATGTCATTAACATGTCAAACAGTCAAGCAGTAATGACTTAGAGCAAACAGATGAAAACGGGGAGGAGCAGCATAAGCAAGCTACTAAAAAGATGCTTGATTTACTTCCTGGATTGAGTTTAGGAGGAAATTTATGACTCTGCAGGCCCCTTATTGTTCCTGCATGTGCTCCCCACACTAAGTTGCACAGGCACAGTGAGATTGCTGGAATGTTCTTCTTTTTTCAGCCTCTGCCAGTCGGGGAACCGATGACAGCAGATTATGGAACATCAAGGAGCTGCAATAACAAGGGGCTTGGGAGTCTTGGGGATGGGAGCTCCAGGCCACAGCCATGCTGGATTCAATGATGAATGGTAATCTTTAAACCAAGACTTCAGATTCTTGGGCTGCAGGTGCATGGACGGTGCATGTGCATCAACCCCTTGTTGATCCAAGTTGTTCAGTTTCAGGGCATGTGTAATTATTTCCCCTCCTGAGGTTACACCATTATTGATCAAAGCCTAGTACCTTCCACTTTATTGCCTGTGCTGTTCATCCTGTTGAGAAATCTATTCAGTTAACTCCAGAGAGCTAACATTTATCAAACATCAAATATTAATAAATCTTCTTGGCACATTTCTAACTACATGTGCAAGCAGGAAACATGTGTTTACTACTGAATAATTTGCATAATGTTTACAGGGTGTGGTTAACAACATAGCAGGCTCTTCACTGGCGCTTTGACATATGAGCCAATAAAAGTACATGGATTGTCCTACTAAGGTAAGCAGCAAGCTGAAGGCACGTAAACCAAGTAGGAATAGTTTATGTTTGACTAAAATCTAATTTGATATTCAGCAATGCATAAATTACTATATAAATTAAACTGAGTAATGCCTCCAATATTCAATGTGAGTGTGTTATTCTGCATACACCATTAATGTGCCTCTGATCTTTTCTTATATAGGAAATTGTTAAAGTGAAAGTAGAAATTTATTATCAATATATGATTATTTTGGCCAAAAACATTCACAATAACAATATTGTTAAGATGTGGAATCCAATCCACTTTATTTATATAGCACATTTTAAAATAGATGGTTGTTATTGTTGAAACACAGAGACATTCCACGCACAGCCAGGAAATCTGCACTCCAAAAACACATTAAAAGACTTGAGACACGGACTACACAAATATGAATGAAATATACTAAAGAAATCTAATACTATAAAGTACAATCAAGCAATTGAAAGATTAAAATGTATTAAAATCAATTAAAGATTGAAATACAATAAAATAAATGAACAGATTTAAAGTTAAAGTTAACATATTAATGACACGTTAACAAAATTCCTTTTCACAGTACGATTTACTGTGGTGTTTCAAGAAGTGACACACAGATAACGTTGTGGTTCTGAAGCAGAACTGGACACACAATGTATATTTTACATGGATAGTTTAGCTTTGAGGTTCTTGAGGATGGTTCTCTGGACAAGACTTAGGTCATTTTTATCTGCTGTCCATGTGAACTGAGATACCACCGTAATGAATCGCATCTTAAATACTACCTGCTGTGCGAGCAAACAGCTGATTCAGAGAGCCCTTCTCCTTCTCTAAAGACTGTCGGTTCTGGATAGCTTCCAGTATGAGAGAATGTGTGTGTGTCTGTGTATGAATATACAAGTGAGTAAATGTAGCAAGTAATTTAAACACCTTATTCTATAACTGCCGGTACATAACTGTCATTAAAACATAATAATATCCTGTTGGGGCACATTTAGAAACTGGTAACAAAAATCTGTTATTTACATGCTATTAATTATTGGTTACTGATGGAAAAATCTTGTATTGATGATATTGTGATAGATCTGTGAGAGAAACAGCTAGTCATTAATGTTTTTACAGGACAATGTTATCTTTTGTGACTCGGAGTGAATACAGTTGTGGAGCACTTAGGGGGACTTTATTACCCTCCTGCTGAGGTTGGTCAACATGGAACCTGACTATGGAGTCCTGCATCGGTGGAGGTAACAATTGTTCCCAGGGGGTTGGGCTATATAAACTATGTGACCTGAGCTACTGTGGCCTGTGTTTAACTTGTCTTCTGGTTGTGTTTCAACTCCTGTGATTGTAGTAAACGGCCTTGTCTTTTCACCGATCTGAGTGTCTGTCGTTCCTTGAGAGAATTTTCCTAACAGTTACCTCAGGATTACAGAAGAGTATTAGGGCCACTGAAGAAAAAAAAGAATTCTAAGATTAAAGTCAGAATTCTGAGTTTTTTCCTCGTAATTCTATTTTTTTCTTCTTCAGTGGCCCTAATCCTCTTCTGTACAGGAAAACCAATCGATTAATCACGATTAATTGACTGACAGTCCTACTATCAACAATTAAAAAAGTAAAAGACACTGCAAGAAATTAAAAGATTAGGATGCTGTACAAGAATTTGCAAGACGAAAGACTTTGGGAGGAGAGCTCATTCCAAAGTTTGGGTCCCAGTATTGAAAAAGCTTGATTACCTCTGGTTTTGAGCCTGAAATTTGGAACGACTAGGAGGAGTTGATTTGCAGACCTCAGTGCCCGTGATGGAGTGTAAGTTCATTTAAGAGGTTTAAAATGCATTTCTAAAGAAGAAACACATTTTCTAATATTTTGTTTGAACACCTTTTCAGGCATTGTTTTTAAAAATTGATGGAACATTTTCATTTTTATTTCCATCCACAGTTTTCATTGATTGTAGGAATCCAGGCTAGTACAAAACTGTTCTCCAGCATATCCCAAATATTTTTTATAGGATTAACCTAATTTGATTGGACTAACTTCCTCTGTCATCACTAATTAATGTGTGAAAATTATGTTTCTGAGGCATCTTTCATAATTTCAGCCCAATGAATCATGGAATAACCATCTTTAAAAAACTAAAACACAGACTTCACAAACACAAAAAAAGTTAATATTTCGGTATTTAACTGGTCACATGTCTGGGAAACATAACTGCTGAACCTAGACCTGAGTGACTAAAGTGACCACAGATCATTTAAATTGCACTGTACACATTAGGCATGATTGGTGCAGCATCTGGACCCGTCACACCAAGTGTAACCTGGTAGAGCTATATCCAGCCTATGTTGCTCTTCCTTTGTGTGGTTTGCTGTGGGTGTAATGAACCAGGTGTTTTCAATATGAATTTTTCTTAGGGGAACACAACTCTATTTAAGCAGCAGACACACGATGCTCTGACTCTTTGTGTCCAGGTAACTGCACATTGTATTTGTACTTTTTTATTTTGTATATTTAGTTATATTGAGACCTTTTATGATTAACCTCTCTCTTTGTGGCTTGGTGAACTCTGTGTCCAGGTGTGCTCGGAGGGGGATCCGCAGGTTTTGTCTAGTAGGAGGAGCCGGTGGTCCGGGCTGTCTGACCCCAAACGCAACACAAACACAAGAATCACTTGGCCGACTGTAGTGTATTGCCACAGACTGATGATAGGGAGTAATTGACCCAATTTTCTCCACTGACTCGTTTCCCCCTCCTAATAGGGCCAGCAGCACACTTGTGCTTAAGGACCTTATTTCTCCTTTTTTAAATTTAGTTTCCTGAATACTTTATTTTTTGTAATAAACTTATCTTTTTGAACTTGGTTCTGATTCTGCACATTTTTGTCCACCTCCTACTGGTTGATCAGAAGCACCTGCGTTACACAAGTGCTTTCGTTGTTCTAGAGTCAGATCTTTATGCTCCCCCCAAAAAAGGGCCATTTTTATTCAGCTAACTAAAGTTCTTCAGTTCAATTACACTAAACATGAGTGATCTCAGATCACATTCCTCCTGTTTTTCTTTCCATCAACATTTTTTCCTCCAGTATCAAGGTTCACCACTTCCAGGTTTTGATGATGAGTTGATGGGTTGTTTTCAACACATTTATAGATGTACCATCAAGGCAGTCAATTAAAAATGGAAGAATTAAACTAACTGAAAATAATAAAAGAAATTAAATAGATACAGAACAAGCTAAAATAGAGTGATATGATCTTTTTTTTTTTTGGTCTTTGTGAGGACACAATCAACAGCATTCTGGTCTAGCTGTCGTTGCCTTGGTGATTTTTTAGAGAGACCTGTAAAAACCCCATTACAGTAGTCAAGCCTTTGGAAAACAAATGCATGCCTGTGAAAGATCTAAGCTTTCTGAGACCACAGTTTCCTGGTGGGACAGTAATATAGAGGAGAGGGACGACAGTCACCAGTCCATCACAGGGCAAACAGAGAGAGACAGAGAACACTTACTAATAGGGAGAATTTAGAATCAATAGTTAACCTACTATGCACATTGTTGAGACAACAGCACCAGGGCCTCAGCAAAATGTCAAACCAGGACCAGTCCATCACAACAGCTCATAAACAGATATCGTCATCTGGTTAAAAAAAACCCAATAATTTCCAAATTTGTGTTTGAGGAAAAAAAGAATTAAGTTCTTCCCTGTAAAGGAGTGAGAAGGAAATGTAATTAATCTTAATCCTCTCTCCTCTCCCTTGGCATTGATATTACCCTGCAGCACACCCGCTCAGTTGCACTCCCTCATCCTCGGTTTGCCTCCATTTTTTTCCGATGGCTCCATCCCTTTTGGCTCCCTCACATCGCCTCTCTGGCTTCATTACCTATGATTGATCCTCCTCTTCAGAGCGATGACACAGCAATGAACTGCATTGTTACAAATCATCTGAGCTACAACAAACAAATCACTACATATGCATTGTAGAGAAAGGTGTGAATATGACACTTAATTATTAAGCAGAAACTCTGAGGTTGGAAGCTTATTGAAGCTTTTATTCACCACTACATTCTAAGAAACTGGTCAACTCCACACCTAACTATTTAGCATTCAGAGATACATAAAGAACCGAGCAGTGCTCCTACATTTACTGGTGTGGAAACTTAAATGGATGAAGAGTTAAAATGTGTTTACAAAGGAAAATGTCATTTGAGGGAAGGTTTGAGCTTGTTGGAACTTTAAATTAATCATTAAGTGTCAAGACTCTAGTTAAACATAACATTCTGGAAATAAAACGAGGATTCAGGAACATAGGAAGAACCAGTTTTTCTCCTTCGTTTTTGTATTTGTGCAGCCTTGTTTGAAGTGAAGCACAGCTTCAGGGAACGAATACGTCTAATAATGTTTAAATAATGAATTATGTGAGTCTAAAAATCTCCAGCATGCTACTGCAACTGTTGTGCATAATTTAAACATAACCTAACACGTTGTTTTTATTTGTGAACAAAAAATAAACCAAAAACCTTGCACAACATATGAAAAATCCTACAAGAAAAGCCATTCACTTTGACACACTTAACACTTACTGTATTTAAGGTTTGACATTACAAGCAAGATAAAGTGTTTCTCACTGCCAGATTTAGTAGATGTTACAACATAATAGCCAAGCATAGCTCTCAGAAATTCTCAAATTAAATGGAAAATGTTTCAGTGTTGAAACTGTATTGCTGCTGGAATGGGGCTGTGCATCTTTACTGGTCTCACGATTAAATTAGATTAAGATTGCAATGCTCTAATCAACGATTGGATTCAATTCGATTCCACAATGCATCACAGTGTGTTGCATACTTATTTATATTTATTATTGCACTTTCTTACTTTGACAAGGAGCCAGAAAATTATGAATTCCCCTTTTAATTATAATAATTTCAGAAATCAATCAGAATGTCCTGAATATGATGAACAGCATAAGCATGCAAACAATTACGGTGTTATTTTTAACTTGAAAACTGCTGGAAAATCAGGAAGCATCTTTACTATACTTTATCAAAACAAATCAAATTTTAATTATGAAGCACTTTTCATGCAAAAAGTAGCACAAAGAGCTTTACACAAAAACAACTTTGAACATTGAAAACAAGTCTACACACACGCAAGTAAAAATCCTAACAATTTCATAAACACACACATAAATCTCTCTCTTTCTCTCTCTACACACACACACACGCACACACATACACACACAACATGCATGCACCACCTTCGCCACCAAAACCACACCCCCCAACCTATTTTTCACCCTAACCTCTAGCTTCTGTCTCATTTTCTGTATATTAACACCTCTAGTATGGAACCGTGGGGCAGAATCAACCATATCCATTTATGCTGAAATCATGTTCTCCATAGCTGTTTTCACATTTTGAATTGGGTGCATAGATTCTCACCAATACTTGCTTTGACACAAGTTGCCCAGTCACAGTGACACTGTGTGGAGGAAAGAGGTAAAGCAGGCCATTGTTACTGCCTGCTGCTCTGTGCTCATTGGAATCGTAGCTGCCGCAACAACGGGGAATCTTCAGGTCGAAAATTGTAATCTCTTACAGTACTATATCAGATCAAACATTTTTTAGATCTTTTGCAGTTGTGTATGTTGTAATAACAACAGTTTAATGTTATTAGTCATATTCTACATCAGTTTTTAGTGTTAAAGGTTGAAACTATTTTTCAGTGTTTGTGTATGGTGGCCCTGAAGTGTCACAGCAACACAAAAGCCACAAGACTACATCATTAGCAGCAACACAAAAGCTGCATCGGATTTTACACCGCCTGTAATGGATGAAAAGCAAGATATTTTAAGTTTAAAAAATAAGTAAACACGTATGTAAATAATGTTTATTAATTTCTGCATGTGCTACCATAAATGTTAACTCTAATGTGTAAATAAAGTGTTCGAGGTAGTGTGTCAGGCGACCTATGCAGCGAGCCAGATGGGCAGAGTTTTCACTCCATTAAAACCGGGCAATCAGCTGGGGCATCAGCCTGATGACCCGGTCAGATGTGACGGCTCGTTCAGTGAGAACGCCCCTTTTAAACACATGAGTGGAACAAACAAATCAGTCGGTGTGCCGATAAACTTAGAAAATGTTCCAACATGATGAATAACATGGATGTGTGGCCTCAAAGAACTTCTGAATTTTTTCAGATGCTTCGGTCGTGTTCCAATCCAATTGTCCTTTCATGCTAAGAGACCTCAAATAGACACTTATATTTGGCAGACTACAACCTGAAAGAAATGCGTACAAAATTTGTGCTTTATTATTAACTGTATGTTTTTTAATGATCAGTTTCGCTCTGAAAGAGCCATGCCTCTTTTGTATTGGTGAAGCCTTGTTTTCTCTCCATTTAAAAGGCAAATTCTGATGCTCAAGGTTAGAGGTCTAATACCCTCATTCCTTCCAATCTCCTCATTTTTCTATTGTGTAGCCAATGTGTAACTAACATTGCAGAAGGATAACTGCACATAAATAACAGTTCTTTGTGCATCAAGAAGTGGTGGTATACACTAAGAAGAGTCAGGAAGAAAAATGGTGCTTCAATCTCAGATAAAAATCTTAAACTATCTTTTTTTTTAACAAAATTTATTTTTTATTGTAAATAAAATAAATAAAAAATAAAAATAACAAAAGTTCAGAGGAAGGTATTTTTTTTACAAGCTAGCAATGCTTTTACTGATGACTCAGATAAATGCATGTCATTTTTGTTATGCCGTTCTTTTGTTTCTATTTTGAGTTTATTTTCTCAAGTACATGTTTGTGGGTCCTCATGTTCTTACAGCTGAATGTAGATATTTTTTGACAGTTTTTTTTATTTAATAATTTTGTGTAAATTCGGCACTTTTGTAATTTGATAAATAATTTCTACAAGAATGTCAAGCCTTCAGATGTAAACTCCCAAATACATCACTAAAGAGTCAGTTTCCACTTAATATCTTAAAACCCTGGGCAATGGACTTCTGTTCTGCATACACAAAACATTGGTGCAAATGTCAAAACATGTTGACGTGCAGAGCAGTGTCTTCCTCTAATGGCTGGGTGAACTGCTGACAAGTGGTGTCACAACTGAGAGCAAAGTCTTGTACCCTGCTGTAGGGTAAAGAAGTCATGAACGAGAGATTTTGAAGGAAATTTTGTATTTTTATTCCTCTTGACTGACTTAATTATTCAGGCTATGCGGCTGCTTAATCAAGCTGAAGTCCTTAGAGTGCGAGAGGTATGGCAGTTAAACAGCATTGTAATTTGACCTGAGAAAATTGGGTGAAGAGGAAAACTATATATGAGGAATGCATCCAAATGGCTGATTTGTCCAGTGGAAAGAAAGGGAATTATACTTTCTTTTTGCAGGATTTCCATTAATTGCATTCATTGTGTCCAAGAAAAAAAATCACAAATATGTCAGAGAGATGTGTCTTTAATACAAATCTAAGTAGGTTGTTTTTTATAAGTGCATTTTATGGTTTTCAGCTTTTAAAAATGAACCTTAATTAGTAATAACAAAAAAAGCCCTATAGATCTTGGGCGAGAAATCAGTCTTGTATTGGTGAATTTTAACAACAATGCATTCTGGACAGATCTTTGTTCTTAACAGCCATTGTCTTCGCCTTCTATTGGCATGTGCATAGTGTCTGAAAGCATCAGTGCAGGATCTACAGATCTTAATGCCATCACAGTATCTTGTTTTTCTCCTCTTCATCTTAGTCCTACAGAGCTGATTCACTTGCATGAATGCTCACTGATAGAAAGGCAGCAAAGACTTCTTCTGAGAAATGCTTTAAACATTTTTTTTTTTTTTTTTGGCATTGTCACAACAGGCAAACGCTTTACAAGCACACTGCACAGCTTGGAATTGTAGCGCTTGGCATTTAACACTGCCATTTTTATTCTGAGAATGATGGATATGGAATATAAATGCTCAGTGACACAATGACCCAGCTAAATGATACAGCCCTGTCAGCTCTTGCTTTCTGCTCCCAAATGCACACATCAGCTCAAATGTGCCATCATCATTTCCCAAGTTTATAGCTATTGCTTTTATTTGAAACTTTTATGAATGTTGAAATCATGTGAGTTCTTTGAAAGCACAAAGTATAAAAAGAAAATATAAGATGCTTTATTTCTATTTTCATCAACATCAGTTGAAATATTCTTTACTTATTTTAATATGATAATCTTTTATTAATAATCATGATTTTTCCCCACTCAGCAATCTTTTTTTAAACATCCATTTCTTGAAAGGAGTAGTGTAATCAGAGTTACTGAAAATAAGTAATGAGTGACTAGAGCCCCCCATAGTGTAGGTGCAAACAGTGCCACATTACAAAAAAAATCCAGGATATGAATGCTGAATGTTTCCGAGCTTCAAAGGAAGGTCTTGGTTAAGGGTTAAAGGTTTTTTCTGGATTTCATTTCGAAGGAAGTGTTGTCAATTCAAATCATCAGCTGGACAACAAATGAAAACAGTCGTGGGGCAGCGTTTCCATGACTCTGCTTTGTGAAATAGGGCATTAAATGCAAGAAACTACTTACAACAGGTAACCAGAAAAGACAGATTCAACAGATTAAATATTAGTCATAGATGTTGACAACCGATTTAAAGTTCATGCAAGATGAATCATAGTCTATGTATCACACATTCATACTATGGGGTAACAGCTGATGAGCTATCAATAGCCAGTTCAGACATTAGAGATGTGATTCTTTTGAACGACCCTTTTAAATGAACGAAGGGAACTGAGTCACAGCTGTGAGCTGTTCATTTGTGAGACCTTCTTTTTACATACAAATCCACACTGCCATCATCACATTTGTGACATCATGGAAGTCGGATGTCCAACACGCTCCATTCATGTGAAGCATCTATGGGCAGAGTTTTGTTCAGAAACAAATACTGTGAGTTCTATCCAAAACATTTACTAGAATTCGCACTGCTCAGGTTTATGGTTTTTTAAATATATTTTTACTATAATCTTTAAAATCTTGTTTAGTAGATTTTATATACAGTAGGTACATATTTTAATTGTTTGTCATTTTTATATATTGTGCAATTGTGTAAGATATTGTAAGAACAAGCCTGTCAGAATGGCTCTTTGAAAGGAACGGCTACTCAAGATCTGGCTCCCTTCAAAGAGCCATAAATCCCATCTCTATCAGACATGTAGCTTCATACCAAAACAGTGGGGATATAGCTCCCACCTCTGAAGTCATGTTGGTTAGTCAGAAGAATGACAATAAAACAATGACTGATGCTGTCCTCAAATGTCTTGGGATGCTTTTGTTCTTCAGTACAGTTGGTGAATAACTGTTTATTCATATGTAAACCATGTAAAACTTTGAATATGTCATTGAAGTAAAATATTAAAAAAATATTTGGGCTGTCATATTAATTTAATATATAAAAAGCTTGTTCTCAAGTTAAATCAATTCATTTTTACTTTTTGTAGAGGACAAGCTGTCATCAGCATATATTTGTTGTGATATGGACATTTTATAATGATTACAGATTAAGTAATACTGTAACTAATAACTACTTCACCAGACCAGACGACTTTAACTTTTTTAGTTTCTTACCTATGAGTTTATGGCACTAATAAAACCCCAGTGGCTGTCTTCCTCCAAAGACAACACAGTACATTTCTGACACCTTGTTCTAAAAACCAGCTGTGGCTGTGAAACCGCAAGATTACACTTTTGGGAAAAAGAAGAAAAAGAAGAAATTACACTGTAATTATGAAAATTAAGAGTTCATTACTCTAAACAGACTATCCATCCATCCATCCATCCATTTTCTGTACCGCTTGTTCCCAGTAGGGGTCGCGGGGTGAGCTGGAGCCTATCC
>JBAMHW010000009.1:26586656-26602196 GCA_037177495.1 Rhadinocentrus ornatus | reverse complement strand
CCTCATCCCCCCCCTGCAACCCCCCCCCCCCCCCCCCCCCCCCCTTCCACCTCCGTTTTTCCAGGCCTCGCTCTGACTGCGACTTGAGCCAGTTTCCACTCTGGTCTGGGGTGTGGTGCACGCTCCTGGGAGACTTCAACTGCAGGACTGGTTAGTCAAAACAAGATCCAAGTGCGAGACGGAGAGGAGGAGAGATGGATTAAAGACACAGCGAGATAGAGAGAAAGAAGAGAAGGGTGAGACAGAGACAGATAGTCCAAGCTATGGACTGCTTTCAACCCAGAATCTGGGCCAAGGAGACAGACCCAGACATGGTAAACTCTGTTTAATACCTGTAATACAGGTGCTTAAAAAAGCCATCTGTGACACTACGGAGCTTTAAGAGGAGAAAAAACAAAGGCAAAGACAGAGTAAGGAGACAGTGAGGCCAACAGAACAGAGAATCATCTGAAAAACATGTTTAACAACTTCAATTGTTTTTCCAAAGTTTATCTAGAGCTCATCTACACTTAAGTCATTAATACAGAGCAATATGATGGTTTGTCAAGCTGCTTTGCCTTTGACTTCTCTGCTAAACAAATAAATCTAAGAAGGTGATTCATCATCTTTCTTCATATAATGAAAATTCAGCCTTCGTGTGAATTTTGAACCACAGAAACAAGAACACAACTACAATAAAGTGCGCAAAGGAGGCTAGAAAAGTAGCTAATCCTGATTAAACTGTAACATCAACATTCTTTACAGCAGATATACCACCCAAAAACACACGGTCGCCCACCTTTACCTCATGAATAACACAATATGCACTCAAACTAAATGTAAATGTGTAAATGTATGCTTTGTAACACATGCTGCACCAAGACATCCACAAAGCCGCCCACACAGGCACACACATTTACTTCTATCCATGGTAAAATAGTAGACAGAGACCTTAGATATACACACACACAGAGCCACACACATATCCACACACACACACCCTTTCATAGCTGCCGCATTCCGTGTTTTATATGCTCTCTTTTATTCATAACATTGCATTTAACACCACAGAGTCTGGAGCAGATTAAGGGTTGTCTCCTGGCGTATGCTTGTGCTTACTCTACCCCAAAGAGCCTGAATGGTATTTGCCTGTTCTCAAAAGGCAATATGAACTTGAACATCTGGCAGTGCTGATCTGTACAAACGCTGGTAAAGGCTTCTCCTCTTTTTGTTGAGTCACAATTCCTCTTTCTCTGGCTTTCTCTCTCTCTCCAGTTCTGACATTTCTATTTGTTGTCTTCTTTCATTTTTCATGCTGCATTTTGCTTGAAAGTAACATGTTGCAATGTTAAAGTTGGAGTTTAAATTGGAGGGGCATTGATCTGAATGTTCAAATGTTTACATGTTGGGGGTGAGAGACTGTACAGAGGCAGAGTCTGTGTTACAGGAGCCCATTATAGAAATCGCTTTTTGTGAAAGGGAAATGCTCTTGAAGGGAGTGACCCTCTAATTCCTGCCAGTCCAAATACCTGGTGCTGAGAACCAGGAAGACCGGGGTCGGGGTTTTGACGGAGCAGAATCTTATCTGGTCTGTCCATTGGTCTATTAGTTTGAAGCTGGGCGAGAACAAGTCCCTGGCCTGGTAACTCTCACCACTGGGGTAGATAGAGAAGGAGGCAGAGGGCATTCTCTGACACTTATCAGTCCTAGTATTTCCTCTGCTGCTGCCTTGATAGGGCCCCTCATCCTGTGAGCAAGGCTATCACTGTTATTGCAGCCCTTTCTCTTGTCTCTGGTGGTGACACCATATAGTCAATGTAAAGGATGCTTTCCCTTTTTCTTTTTCTTTCTTTTCAACAGATATGCAGGCTTTGCTTATTCAAGTTGTGTCAGCACAAAATAATGTTTGTAAAGTGAAAAGGTATCAAGAGGAAAGGGACAGTCATCCTGAGCTGCTGAGAGCGTTGTTCTTGGCGACTCAGCTTAGATGCAACAGGTTTGGTTTGATGGCATTATTTGTACATTGCTACCCATTTCTTAGTGTTAATTCTGATTTAATACATAAACTGGACTCAGTAAGTTTTAGGCTTTTTAATTGTTTGAAAATAAAACAAACAAAAAAGCTCATTCTTGCAGGCAGACATTTGCCTATAAGCATGCAACAAATGACACAAGACCCCCCCCCCCAAAAAAAAAGCACCCACAAGTTGAGCTTTTTTAACGCCATAAAAAGGTACCTTTTTGAGAAGTTTAATATTATATAATCCCATATTTAGAAAACAAAACAATTGAATATTATGCTAATAATACACATTTTGGCAAATTAAAACTATGGTGCATTAAGGTGAGAATTTTGTTTCTGCAGATAGTGATAGACCAAAAAATGGAATTTTAAATGTAAAAATATATTTTTTTAAAGAGTCGGGAATTATAAGAAGATTTAGCAGATTCTCTAGCGTCTATCTTGAAGTTTAGCTTCCATTTCTTCTTCCTGATATTCAGTCACTTTGTGAAACCCGTGCTCGTGCACTTTCTTCCTCCAGTCGACCAGCTGGCCTTGTTGTCCATGTTTACACATTGTTGCTTCAGCACCTGTCTGTGATGCCTGTCCCTCCTACAAACAGCCTCATTCACATCTCTTCTTTCCTATAATCACCATATTTTAGTCTGTCCCTACCCCATCCGCTTTGGAAAAAATAAACTCATCAGCACTCTGGTTTTGTCTGGCCGTGAGCTCGTCTGTGTTGTCACAGCGTTCAGGTAGCGGTCCTGAATAGCACAATCTGCCGCAGTGGTTTTGGCTCGTATCATTTTAACTACACAAAAGCTGCACCTGCCTAGAGCTTTGTCACTTGCAATCAGTGACTGCATCTGCTTTGATTATGTGAGCGGTCTGTATTCAAAAGTGTGTGCACTGCTTTCTGTGTTTGTTTTTAATTTGCATGTCAGAAGCTTGAAGGTATTATGATCAGAACTGCTGTGCCATGCAGCAATGTTTTTTTTTAAAGAGATGTTATTTCTCCTTTTTTTCCCCCATCAACTTTAAAAAGTAAAAGTTTCGCTTTCTGACAATATTTTCACCAATGCAACTTTTAAATTCACCCAAATGTATTCGCAGACGGATTTAAGTGTTCCTACCCTCTTTGGCAGCCAGGCGGGGAGATTGGTCCGTGTGAGATGGTGTATTGTAGGATAATGATGAGCTACCTGCAATGAGATGAAAAAGTGCTCCGTGAGATTCACATGTCTCTTAAATAAATAAGATAAATGAATGAAACAACTGTTTGACTCTAATAATTTAGAATAAACTTGCAGAATTTGGAATGAATTTATTGCTTAAGGTTAACTGGGATTCAGAGTAAACCAATAGTTCCCCAGCAGGGGGCAGCAGAAAGCACAACTCCAACTTTCATCAAAACCCACTATGTAACTTGTATTTTTTTTTTATTTCTTGACTGGTGTTGCTGTTTTGTGTTTAAAAATAAGAGAAAATGATCAATGGAAAGTCAGTCTAACTCCAAATCAAGCTAATGCAAAGCACAGTTGGTCCTCTAAAACATTAAGGGAAACCATGTAGCCTCTTAGCATATTCCCTCCAAAGGCCACTCTTGGGAGGCGAGAGTCCTCATATGGCTGCCTATTCATTTCACCTTATGGAGCAGAACTCTGCACTGCATTCCTCCACTTACACAGGCACCCTGGGCGGCACCAAAATGCTCTCTTAATTTTAGCTGCCCCCAGGCATAAATCAGCGAGTGGAAAAACAGACCCAAAAATGCACAGAGAAAACACAAGAGCAGTAACTACATGGCGATTCTAGAGAAGATTTAGCACTCAGACAGCTGAGTAGGGAGGATACCTTTTCTGAATGGAGCAATTTTAAAGAAACTATTAAATACAAAGAGGAAGGAGAAAAAAAACTGCAGTATGTGATGGATTTTTGAGATTTGATGTAGTTTTTTTTTTTTTTTTTTACCTAACATGCTGTGGCGCTGGTGGTGGGGCCCTTTGTGGTGGACTAAGGGGCTATTTTTTTAGGGGGTTGCTGGGGGAGGTGGATAAGTGGGGTGCTCCAGGAGTGTATGCTAACCTCCCAACACCCCACTTCTTCCAGTTCTGCCTACTCCGTAGAACCCCCAAGGCTCTGGGTGTAGTTTAGAAAGCTGGGGGCCTTAGAACAGGGGAGCCATTGTGTAGGGGAAAGGGGTCTCTACACAGCAATCAAATGCAGCTCCCCATACAAAAATAATTCCACACGTGGAGTGTAAGCGCAGGAGCAAATGAGCCACTGAAGCACTGTCACTGGAATGAGGGAGAAAGTGTAAGAGAAAGATGAACAGACAGGGAGTGAAGGGAGGAGGAAGGGGCTGTTAACCCTTTTCCTACTGTGCGCCACATATGTGGGCTGACCCAGACAGGCAAACAGGCAGCATTGCAGAGAAAACCTCAAACCATCCCACAGAGAAATTCAGGACGGCTGCCCGACAGAGAGTGAGAGTGAATGAGACATAGGGGAAAGACCACAGCTGACTGCTCAGTGGAGGCAAGTCTTGGCCGTGCTGCATATTTATTTGGACGACCTCTTCCTCTCTCAAAAAAACAAACATATCCCGGTAATCTGACAGCACAGTGGGAGGACTGGCCAGTGTTCAGCCTTTAAGACCCTCACTCTTCCTTTGACTCCCCTGTCACATCTGCTCAGAGTCTGTTAGATTACATAACATCCACAAACAGTTTTCTTTTCTCTCCTTCCTATGACTGATGGGTGCTTTAAAAGCTCTGTTCTCCAGTATGACATGCTCATAATGTTGATAGATATTTTTATGGGCTTGTTCATTATTTTGTTGGACCCCCAGCAGGCCTTTGTTGTTTATTCTGTGAAGCTATATGATACCATTGTTTCAAACATGTGGTCTGAGCTTCGTCAACAACCGGAGGGTCACCCAGTTTTAAATGACCTGCCACCTAAACAGGGGTCATCTTTGGAACTATGGGACAAAACTCTATTTTATTCCTTATCTTTCAACCGGTCTTTCAAAAGTCCAAAAGAAGCATTTGCTCTTACCCTCTAAAACTCAATTTGAGAGTGATGATGATTTTATTGACAAAAAGCCATTACTTAAACAATATATCACACACTGAAAGTGAACTACATTACTTTACTAGCGTAAGAGCCTGTTGCAAAACCAAGACTGAAATCTAGTATTTTCACAGACTGCATCTGGCATCTC
Organism: Rhadinocentrus ornatus; assembly: GCA_037177495.1. Classification (NCBI taxonomy): domain Eukaryota; kingdom Metazoa; phylum Chordata; class Actinopteri; order Atheriniformes; family Melanotaeniidae; genus Rhadinocentrus; species Rhadinocentrus ornatus. The sequence continues at coordinate 26,596,986 of JBAMHW010000009.1, read as the reverse complement.
TGCAACATCATTACAAACTCAGCTTAACTACTCTTGCTTTTGCTGTTTGAGCTGTGGGTGCAGACTGTGGAAAGCATTTAAAACCCCTTTTCACCACTGCAGAGATCTAAATTCTGCCCAGATCCCCAGACCTGATGTCAAACGAGCATGCAAATGTGGCTACTTTCAAATGACGCCAACAATTAAGTGCCAAAAACTGCGGTTCCTCAAATGTCCACTCAAGAATGGCTCTGAAAGGCTGCCCAACTTCACAGCAGACATAAAAATGTTTACAGCCTGTTTTTTGTTCTTCAGGGTTAATTTCCTTGCTCATAACAACCGTAAAGGATCTGCATTTTTATCCAACTCAAATTCTGTTACGGCGTTAGGTTTTTTATTATTAAGGATGCGGTTGCTTGGAGTGGCAGATGATGTCACATGATGGACAGGCATCAGATTAAATGGCTATTCAGATCTCTCTGAGGTAAATCTGCCTCCAACAACACAAGATGGCTAAATGATACACTTAGGGCTTCAGGTTTATAGAATTTGGCACGATTGATCTGCCATCTGATGAAAAACAAAATTAATATTGGAATCCTCAATTAAATTAGTTACTTAACCCATTTTTTCATCCTGGTATTATTTATTTTGCTTTATTCCATAGCACATTACTGCCCAATGGTACACTTAGTGTTAAGATGTGGTTAAAAAATGAGGGGAAATTATTAAATGCTGGTCTATGACTTGGCGTAAATGTGAAATTCAAATGGACTGCACACGTGTCTCACATCCCACCACACCACTTCCTTCCAAGTTCAAGTTATTATGCAGAGAAATGACAGAACTGGTTGTTTGTTTCGAGGCCTCAACTGACAGATGTGGACTGATGATAATGTAGTACAACAAAACATTTCGGTGTGGAGGCTGTGCTGGATGGATGGACAAAGTGAGTGAACCTGACACAGAGAGTACATTCCTTCTTTTTCCAGCAGCAAACACGAACCTCATTTACCTTGACCTCAAAGACCGGGGTGTTCTTGGAAATACAGTATTGTGTGTGATGTGTAGTCACATGTTGGAAGGCAAAAAGTGTTTATTGCATTATGGTGCACACTTCTCAACCGACTCTCTTGGAAGGCATTACAGTTGTAAAAAGGGCCAGCAATAGCTGTCCTGCTTCCTTTCTCACCTTCACACATCTGGGTAATCGTTGGATGAAGTGGGTGTGACTTTCATATTGTTCGTTCAGGAAAGTTACTGAAATTTGCAGCACTGCCACATCCAACATTTGAAAGATCCTCAAAGAGAGTGAGTTTCAGTGACTTTAAATAACCCTGAAAGTACTTAAATCAGATGAATTAACAATACTTCAGAACAGCTTTTATGATTTAGAATTCTCTGCAACCCCAAATATGGGATGAAACATAATTTATCTGAAATATATCCCCTTATTTGTTCTTTTAATAACGGTGGTGGAATCTCAAAATCACATAGATTGTTCAAATGGGTTGGAAACTGATAAACGTAAAGGTTTATTAATTTAATTTCCATGCTTAGCAAACTATTGTGTGACTGCTGTAGCATACAGATGGAAGGAAAAGACCAGTTCCATCAGGATAGAGATGGACAAACGATCAATTTAAACCTAATTATCTATGATATGCAGTGACCTTTCCTGCATCACCTCACTGCAGAGCTTTAAGAACAGAGATGGGCTGACCATTAGGAGTATGTAAAATGCTAAGGTGGTACTGAAAAATTTAGAGATAGAATAACAGACAGTGATGCATTAAAATTTTTCAAACTTTAGAAGCTTTTCTTTAGTGCTGATGCAGCTTTTGCTAATGTTGCGTGCAGCAACTGCAGACGAAGGGTTGGATCAACACAACATGTAGCAAGTGCAACCTGTGTAGAGCCAGCATAGCCCTCAAAGACCGGATAAAAATATCCCTCATTGCATATTATACAAGCAGTGAGAGGTGAGTGTGTTATTAGTTTGTATTTGCAGTAATAAAACACATTTAGTGTCAAAACGCTGGTTTGTGTGTTTTATTGCTCTCTATGAAGTAGTTAAGCAAGTTTTATGTAAATTATTCCGTGTTAATCAAATTGCAGAAAATTGTTGGTTTCAAATTTTACAGGATCATTTGGCCTATTAATATTTACATCCTAAGCCATCTTTCCAAAGGCTTTTACTTATTCATTTTGTCTGTTCAAAGGCTCAGGTGAGCTAATGAGAGCCAGACAGGTGTTACTCATTTCAAAAGTGTGTTTTGATGTCTCATTTTGTGATGTTTTGTACTTGCATAAGAGAGTCTCCAAGATGTGCCATTGGAAGAATTATTTTTCACACCACGTTTTGGAAAAATCAAACTTTAACTAAAGATGAACACGTCTCTGTGATCCCCTGAATAATATCTGCTTATGAGCCATGTCTTGTTAATGCAACAGAAATTCCAGCAGTGCTAAGTGTCTGAACCCCAGTAGTGAAGTAAGCAGCCGCAGACTGCTTCATAATGGTGGCTAACAGCTAACAGTAAAGGGCGCGGGGCCAGGCTGTTGAGCCCCTCTGCACCAGTGATAATCTGCCAATAGAAAGAACTAATGCAAGGGGAGCTCAATAAAAATGTTGTGAGGGAAGAGAAGGGAGAGAGAGAGAGAATGGCCTAGCTCTCTAGACCTCCTTTTTCCCCTACTCAGCCTGCGAGCCCAGATGTTTATGGTCTGTATAAACTATTGAGGGCTTGAGAATGTCCCCCCACTCTGCAAGCAGCAGCAGTGCAGAAGCCCAGACTTATCACTCTCTCTCTCCCTCTCAGTCTTGACTCCCTCGCTGTAAATCCATCCAGACATACAAGCAATGGCGACAGCTGGGAAACAGAACTATTGCTATTCTCCAACTGCACTCAATCACAACCATCTCAAACCATACACACACACAAAAAATATATATATTTTTTTCTGTTTCACCTTAAAGCTGTTTCTCATGTTTACAACCTCCTGCTCTTGTCCTCAAATAACTACTGTGTAATTTATCGGTAATGGATGTATTCTTTCATTCAGTCTCCACTATAGCGTTTCTTTAGATCTACAGCCGATCAGCTCTTAGTTTTCTGTCTTGTTAATGTCCCATCTGTCTTCTCCCCTTTTCTTTCTCTGCTTGCTTCCATCTCTGTGTATCAGAAGACACAGTCTCTTGCATCTGAGATTGCTGCTCTGCTTCCAGCACATGTGGTATCAACCCGACCTACATGGGTGTGATAAAGCAAACAGTCCGCGGTCCCTCCCTGACAGACTAATTTGAACAAATTCTCAAATTGCACCCCAAATTGAAAGCACATTGGGGTGTGGGCAGCTACCACTTACAAAAATCTGGATAACTGACCAACAATGAGGTCAAAATAATGCAGGCAACTACCCTTGTTACTGTAAGCAGCTGGGTAGCCAGACAGATGTTCAGCTTGTGCCCGCTGTTGCACCAGTGTGGTCGTCTAAACAACATTTCTGCACATGACGTGGCAGGAGTATTTTGTTATGGTATGGCTAAAGGGTGGGAAGTGTGTCCCTGCCCTTTGCCAAGTGTACATGTGAGGTAGGAATGTTAATCAGAGGTTCAATAAACAGAACCAAACACATAGATGGTGCACACAGATGTGTATTAAATAATGATGATTGGATCATCCAATTTTTGGAGGAGGACTGAGGGTAATATATAAAAGTAGTGAATGGGGTTAGAGGACAACATCACATAACCTACAATCACTAATACTTCCAGGATTTGGCTCAGCCTTTCCCTTTTCTCTCTCGTTTTTTGTATTCTGGAAGCTCGCCTGAGCTCTGGCTCTCATGAGTGAAGCCAGAGGTCTATTTTCTGGACAGGGCTACTCCTCGTCTATGATTGTGTTTGTTTGTGCTCTGGGGGGAGAAGAGAAAATGGCTTTAGTTTCCAAATCATCAGCCCTGCAGGGTCTCCATAAAACTTCAACCAGCCTCCTCTCCCTTCTCGTCCTCCTTTTCGGCTTTCCTCAAGTGTACTAGCATGGGTCCTCTTACCCTTAGGCTCCTTGTGTTAATATTATGCAGCGCTCACATCTCAGAAAGCTGCCCCAGAACAGGTCCCTCAGCCTTCGTCTTTTTGATAGGTGGGAACGGATCCAAAGCAATTTTAACTTGCAAGTGGGGAGGATTCCCAAGACATCTCTTCTGTCTCCAAAACACACAAAGTCTAAATCAAAAAAAGGGCAGCGATGGGCAGAGTCGCGATGCAGCAAAACTGAGCTGGGGCTCAGTCCCGCCAGTGGCCATAATGAAAACTGCTCCACAGAATGTGCCCAGTGGCGGTCAGACAGATCCACCCGCTGCAGCGTTGCACAATGAAGCTGTTATACTCATGGCAAGCATCTCTTTCTACCCAGACGAAGTCCATAGAGAAAACTGTTGACACCCACAAAACACAGTTCCCATTACATCACATCAAGGTCCTTCGCAATTTTTAAGAGAAATGTTAAATTTAGTTGAGCTAGCAGTCACTCCACCCAAACTGCTGTCATGATACTCTGCAACTGAAAAAACTCACACTGCTCAGAGGCACATAATCCAAAGCATTGAAAGAAGGGACAAACTGTTCCAGCAACAATAACATCAGTCCGGATTTACTCACTTCAGATGCACAGAATACCTACTTTTTGAACTGGCCATCATTACGTATTCAAGCCACAGCCACACCAGATGTTACATCTTATATCAAAACGTCATTTGCATACAGCCTCAGAAAACTGGCTTTCGTTTCCCAACAGAAACATATGAAGCAGGATTACAGCGAGGTACTCTTCAAAGGTAAGAGGCTCACATTTAGTTGCCTCCATTGCAAATTGCAGATCAACTTTCTTTTCTCTGCTGAACATACAGGCCTTGCTCGATTCCTGAGGCAATGCACCTGGGCTTCATCTTTCTGTGGACCATGTGGAATAAGGCATTGCAAAGCGTATTGGGTGGATGTAGGCGATGATTATCTCGACAGGGAAAATAAATCTTGTTGGTTTCCACGTCTGCTAAAGACGGGGTACCCATTATACAGAAATGAGTTCCGGTAAGTTAAATTTTATCGTTATTGTTGATGAGATTAATATAGTATAGTGACAAAAGACGTGAGATTTTGCTTTTTCAGAGTCTATTTCACTCTCACTTCTTTTCCAAAAGACAAGAAAAGATATATGGAAAGAGGCAGGTGCCTTAAGTCAATTTAGACTTGATGGGAGATGCCAAGAAGACACACACCAGTTCATAAACAACCCGATGTACCAACTAACCCCCCAATAAAATGACCAATTAAGTTGTTTGTTCATACCCTTTAACTCAACATCTTTTAAACTACTTACCTTAAAGTCAGCTAGAAGGAAATATGACTCATATAAGCATTTCCTCATTGAAGCAATTACCATTCTGAAGTGTTTTCTTAAAAAAGAAAAAGCCACAAAATCCTCTACACGAGGTTAATGCGAGTTTGACATATTAACATGGAAAATGTTCTTTTTTGCTGTTGTTTGTTTTTTTAATAGCAAAGTTACGTTCTGTCAATAACATGGTAAAATTTTACAGATACAGCTGAAATTTCTTCGTTGGGTTTAAGCTTTAGAACGATGTGTTTAGGGTTACAAACAAAATCACTTTAAAACTAAAGAACATCATTTGTACTCTATCACTGCCATTTTAATGGACACTATTGTCACACTTCAAATGCAATTGCTCTCAAAACCTCTACAAATCTAACTATAGGTCATTGTTATCTGGATGAAAATCAACATTTTGGAAGGACACAAAGTTTTTTTTATCCTGTAAAGTTCAGGACAAATTTTTTTCATTTTTTTGCTGCTTTGTAAAAAGAAGTCTGCTTTCTAAAATGTTCCGCCTTCGTATCTATTTATCATTCAACAAAGTCAAATATTTGTTTCAACAAAGTACACTGATCACAATTGCTCTACATGATTCACCCCCCTTTATTCACTTTTACAGCTAATTTGTAAAAAGTGGACTTACTTTCCCTGAGGTAATTGAGATGAGAGAGAAGAACTTCTGCGTTGTACATGGTGGTGAGCCGGAGGAAGTCGTCTTTGCTCATCTTGCAGAGTTCCTTGCCATCCATGTTTTGAAACATTGCCGTGTCAATCTCTAAAAGGCCGTACTCCTTGATGGCCCACTCTAGCCACTGGCGCACATGGTCCTGGGACCACAGTGATGGGTCTGCAGGAAGACAGAAGAAGAGAGTGGAAGTTCATTGGCTGCAAAATGCTTGGTTATGGACACTCAGGGAAGACAGCTGAGGAAGTCTCATTTCTCACAGAGGAGAAAGAAGGGGGAGAAATCAACAGAGAGAAAGCTAAATTTACTGTCAGCTTCAGGTTAAGAGAGTCAAATGGGTAACTTCTATTTGGGAAAAAAAACAACAACATATGAGTAAAGTTTACCAGAAGCGAATGTCTCTTAAAGATTATGAGGCACATCATTAATCGTACAATAATACACACTTCCGATCTCCTTCATATGATTGTTGAAATTTTGCTGTACTACTTTGTCCAATATGGTCTTCAAGGCAACTGAGACAAGCACACACAGTTTTGCCAAATGTTTCTCTGCAGAAGTCTGCTATACTGTACTACACTGCAAATTTGGAAACCAAACCACCGAGCTTAGTACTTGTCATTAAGGAGAGGGGGTGTATTAGAGCTGCTATATGACTAATAAATGAGTGGCCATTGCATCAGTTTAAGGGAAACATTTGACAAGTCTTTAAATGGAAACTTCACCAAGACTCCATTCAGTTCTAATTAAATGTGTGCTCATTATTGGAAAAATACAGCCTTTCTCTTTAGCTTGCTGGCTTATAAGTAACGGCGTAATCGACTTAGTAAGTCACGTTGAGATTACTTTTCAGGCTTTAACCCTAAAACAGCACTTGTTACTCCCTGTACAGCATTATTTCACATGCAGAAAAAAATAATTCATGAAGCAAAGCAATTAATTAAATAGGTCTGGCAGACAAACAGACATCTCTACCTGCCTGCATTCAGCCATGCTCTCATGGGTGACATAAAACACAATGTAACAAGGCTTTAGCTCGTGTACATGCAAAGCAGCAACTGGACTCAAAAACCTTTACAGCATTGTTAAAATTAGACCAAAGAGGGGAGTGATTCTGTCTAATAAAATATCAGTAAATGTACTGAACAGAAACACGTCTTTATGAATATATGACAGTGATTGTTGTTAATGTAACAACCCAGTTTTACAAAAAACATACGATACATTTGTCCAAGTGTAGAAAATATAAATTTTTCATTGTCACTGTTGTGATACAATCCTGCAAGCTTGTATAAATTTATATTTAAACCAAATCATGTGTTTTGATTTATCCCATGACTTGGTTATCTTGCTTGATATTATAGCTGATTGTTGTAGTCGAATGCATTGTCCGTGATTTTATTGTGATATCTGTAAAAAACCTTAAAAATGTATACTGCTTTTAGACTAGTTTTGCTTTTTAAGAAATGTTCTCTTATTTTTTGGCAGTTGAATCACACACCAAAAGAAGACAGTAGACACATTAGGAACAATCTGTCATTATTTCATTATTTTAAGCACATGATTCTTTTCATTACTTGTTTATCACGATGCCCAAACTTCACAGTGCAGGTGGTAAACCTATTCCCCTCTACTGCCTTTTAAAAAACATGTTAAAGTTGTACAACGTCACATTAGTGACCACTTCACATAAAAAGTTACAATTATTAAGAAAGTTACAAATGGAAAAGGAAAATGTAGGTATCAAATACTGTTGGACCTTAAATTCAGTCATTATACATTTTTTTTAAGCATGAGTGAAGGTTTTCTGCTTAGTGTTTCCAAAATTATGAATTTCTGGCCCAGAAAGTTCAGGCACCTTCTCATTTTTGAGCCTTTATGGTAAAACATCTACATTTCATCCCGTGGACTAATGTAGCTACTTTACATTCAGAGCATTTTAAATGTGAAATAATCTTCAAACTGGTGCTCATAATGCCACTCCTACCTGCAGGTACAATGACTCTCCGCTCATTGGTAGTCATGTTGGGTGGAGGAGCGCTCTTCTCATCCATGTAGTTTCCATAGGTCATCTGAGATGTGTCAGTACCCCCCACCAGTTTATTACATTTACCCACACTGCAGTCCACAGGAGACTCCCTGCTGCACAAACACACACATAAACACACATATTGTTGCTATAAAAATATTATCAGCAGATAAATTGGCTGTTGTTTAGTTTTCCGTCTTGCAATTGACTTCGGCATTAGATATTTAAGCCCTATACATTACTTGCCAAGTACATCAAAAATTAGAAGCAAAGAAACGACCTGTTGAATGGCAGATGACAACACTAGTGACTCCCTGATGTGATTAAGGAAGATAATAAAAAATAAATAAATATAAGAATGTAAGACAAGGGGAGTGGTTACTGTGTTGTACCTGGATCCGTTCATGTGCTCGTATTCTCTCTTGACGTTGACCCGCACAGGCTGGTTGATCCACTCCTGCTGTGGGGGTAAGGGATTGATTTTGTGGGTCTGGCCGTAGTCCTGTGTGCCAGATGCAGTCATGTCTGTTTTGGGGAGAGGGGCAGCAGCAGCGTATGGAGGCTCAAATAAGGACTGGTCTTCACTCACCACTGATAGCGCCTCCTGCAGGTGGAGGGAACAAATACTTGGTATGGTTTCTCAATTCACTTTACAAATCTGAGCAATTAAAAAAAAAAATAAACACACACAAAACATAATAATTCATAGTTTAAAATAATCATTTCAACCTTTAAGAAATGGACCTATGTGCATCTTACTGAGAGTTAGATTACAAGGCAGTCATTGGAAACATCTATCCTGACTCTAAAAAGATACAAATCAGTACTTTTACAGCTCTTTAATTCCTCATCTTTAAAGATATGAGCAGGCAGATTGAACTCATAGATATCACACAATATCAATCTCATAATCTAACTCTCACAAACACAAGCAAATAAACCTCAAGTCTCTGATTTGACACTACCCAGAAACTCATGATGTTGAATTTCTCTTGTGTATTTTTGTTTACAGTAATTATGTGCAGTTATGGGTCATATCACAGTCTGGCATCCTCAGTAGTTTATGTATACAGCCCATGTAGCAACTGTAGCTTCCTGTTGATGTTAAGATGACTTCAAACATGCCCACAGTGGGGCATGACAAAGTTCAAGGATAAGATGCCACGGACATCCTGGTATACTCACAATACAATTTATTACCAATAACCAGAAGTTGCCAGTTGCTTTCAACTAAAGTAAAATACAATAAGTCTCCCACGTGACAATTAATAATATTCTAATATTTCCATAATTCCCAAGGTATAATCCTTTTTACTGGACTCGAAATTCCCTGGAGTTGGTCCACCTCGTCTGATTGTTGGGCTTCCCTCCATGGCTGAAGACTCAACAGAAGCAGGGGGTCACAGCTACACTGACCCCTCTGCTTTGGCTCAGCTGGAGCAATGTAAGTTTATTAAAGAAAACAAACGCAGAAACTCACAGAGCAGGCCAAGATATTGTGTGGTTTTGACATTCTCCTTGTGCAATGTCTTCGAAGTAAAACATGGATTATGCATTTGATGGGTTGAAACTGAACATGCAGAGACAGTCACCAGCTCAGATCTGGGCTAGTCATGCAGTTTAAGCTGGCCCACAGTGTCTATGCTACTTAACAATGACATGGTAAGTCAGCTTTTGCCTTAACTACTGCATTTGTCATTCTTAAAGATAAAACAAATACAAAAAAAATTTCGCAAAAAATGAGTAAATAAAAATAACAAGAAGCCAAAATATGAGGGGAAATCATAGCAGTGCAAGCCTCAGAGGATTCGACTCAGTTCTGATGTACATCTGGATCTGATACGATCTGATGGCACAGCTTAGACCGAGACGTGTCTAATCCCAGAGGACTGACTTGTTTCATTCCAGCATGCCACATATCTGCTTCAGGGGGAAAATGCTACTTGATATTCACTGATCAATATTTCCAACATGTAGCCGTCGCATCCCTGAAATGTTACTTTATGAAAATGAAATCCTTGTGATCTCACAAAACTTTTCCGTCCTAAGACATGCCATGCGAATGGAAAGTTTTCACTTTTCTCTGCTTGAATGATAAATGTAATTTTCCCAAGCACTCGGACTTTTAGATATTTACAACAATATGTGAAATAAGTGTAGAGGAGGAGAGAAAGAGAGGAGAGGAGGGGGGGGAGGAGAGGGAGGGTGGGATGGTGCAAAGGAAGGGGAAAAGGGGTTCGT
>JBAMHW010000009.1:26523010-26575510 GCA_037177495.1 Rhadinocentrus ornatus | reverse complement strand
AACATCAAATCTTTTCACGCACACTCTCAGACGGTTATGACCCAGACGGGAAATTTTATGTTCAGAAGAGTGTGAGCCATCTTAACTTAAAGTTGTAACATTTTGATGTACTGAATAAAGCTTGATTTAAAGGAGGCCTAATCAAGACAATGTGGTACCTGTGGCTTTTAGCCTACGTGATGTGCCCTCTCTGAAGATAAAGAATCGCAAAACTCATGAGTAACAGAATTCAAAGCAACATGTCAAAAGTTGTTTGTAGGTCTGTTAAGACTAGTTCCCACAATGCAGCGTGCAGACAGCTTCCCACTTGTGTGTGCAGTGATAATTAGCAAGGGGAAGTATTAAATTAAAGCGGCGCAGTTCTTTTATGAGGCGAGCATTTATGAAGGTAATAGCATCCCTATAAATGAAGGACCTCCCAGTGCCGCCTGATATGTCGCCACTCATCAGGTCCAGGGCAAAGCGCTGATATGTCCACTCCATGACCTCATCTGCTTGCTGCTGGTATTTTTGCCCTTGGGGCTAAAGCTGACATGAGAGCTTTGGAAAATGGTGGACATGTGGTGGGGAGACAAAATGTGTGTTGTCATTAATATACTCTGGTATGCACTAATCAAAAACTTCTCACAACACCAAATATATATATATATATATATATATATATATATAAAGGCCACCTTTCTTCTGCCAGTTTGGCTCCAAATGTGGACCCATCCTGCTGCCTGGGTCTGGGAATCCAAGGTGCTCTCTTTACATTTTTAATCGGTTTTACTTTCCAAGAGGAAGTTATCTTTACATGAACAACATGAGGCTGAGAGTAAGTTCCTGAAAATGCTTGCTGCTGTGAAAAAAAGTAAAAACAAAAAATCGGGGGGAGCAAGAGGCAGGCCATTTAGAAAGCCTAAATCATCCCCTTGAACTATAAATCCACTGACCACTCATCATTCAGCAGCATTTTAAAAAGCCCTAAAAGAAAAACACTGGGTGAAATGAATATGCTGTCACCTCTCATTTCAGTCTGGCCCACTGGCTCAATAAGAAACGTGTTGTTCCTTGGAAGGCTGCTAGCCCGAGCTGAGCTCTCAGGTTTAGGGTTTACCCCTGTCCCCGCATTCTCAAGGCTTTCGCTTTGAGGCCAGAGTCTCTCTTTCCTCCCCCATGTCCCCCCAGACATGTCTGACAGGCTGAACTCGATGTGGGCTGCTCACCAGACTACAAAAATCATTCATCTGTGCCTTCAGACGGTCAAATCTGGATCTAATAAAACAGGCCTGCCTATTGATCCTATTCATTTGTGAAGGTACTTCCACCTCTCAGCACTTGAGGGCTCTCTGGCTCAAGCTAGTGGTGGCTAATTGAAGGTTCTGGTACTCCTGTTTATGGGGACATTATGTAAAGAGAAAAAGGAGGTAAACCTTAAGATGAAATTAGCATAACTGTGTCATTGCTAGGGAAACAGTTTCTTGCCTTTGTTTTTTGTTTGTTTTTAGAATAATGCTGCTTATTCTGGTATTTATTCCAAGAGCCTCATATTGGATAACTTAATGACTCCAAAACAAAACTTTTGAGTGAAGTTATAAAACAAAATACTCAATTCAGGATTCCTAAGGTCAAATAGAAGTATGCCCCCTTCACCTGTGATGCAAAGAAACTAGTCACAAGAAGCATAGCATGCTATGTACTGCACCCACCAGATGAGATCAGGACATTGTTTTCTCTGGTTGCAGCAAAGCCCAACAAAGGCAACGCTAGAGACCACCTCACGCTGGTCGACCAGCTCAGGAAAGCATTTTAGGGTGAAACGGGAGAGAGAGTGAGAATGAGTCAGAGTCAGTTTTAGGGCTGTGTTTATGTGTGGGTGAGGGCACTACCCCAAACGCCTAGGCAAACCACAGCATTCCACAACAGCTCTTAAACAGACAGGGCGACACTGCCATCAGGGATATCTGGGGAGTAAAGTGTTAACATATGGTGTGGGCTATCTGAGAAAACTGGTGATACAAACAGAAGCCAGGAGGTGGTTGTGCCAGCCCCCCTGATGGTATTTTGTACCAGCTCCACTACTTGAGAAAAATGACATCACGAGACTTTTGTTTCAGTTTAGCAAAGTGACTGAAAGTAATAAAAGGGTTTACAACATCAGGTTATTTTTCCCAGCTAAAGCAACCAAGGCATTAATTTCTAATTTGAATAATACTAATGCCTCTTATGGCAGACAAGCTATTTCTGTATTTCAGACATCCCCTGATAGAGGGCACAATTGAGCCATGAAACAAGTGTGGAAACAGCATCGTCTTGTCAGGCTTATGGTTGAAACTTTTCTTTTTACAGCTCATTGAGTTTAGCAGGCCTAAAAACTTCCACAAACGTCTATTCATTTGCTTCTGTATTAACTTTTGTCATTTCTCTGATGCTGTTTCTAACAGAGTTTTACACATTTAGGTTCTGACCCCCTAACACAGGCCAACAGGAAGAAATGTTAGTTTTCTGTTACTAAGAGTGCAAATGAAAACCAGCAAGAGAGTAAGAGCATAGCGTAGGTGTGAGCAGGTAGTGCATAGTGGTGGTGACAGTCCTTTGGTTAGAGAGAGTGGGAGGCTGAGGAGAAAGAGAAAGTGTGCTGGTGAGGGGGTGTTATGTGAACAAGGTATCTGAGAGGATGCAGAAAAGGAAATGAATGGAAGTGGGGTGGGGGTTAGAAAAGAGAAACAGCCTGTATAGTCAGTGAAAATCCAAAAGCACAGCGTGGACTTAACATCCTTAAAACCATCAACAGAGCTTTAAAAATAGCCTACTTTCTGAACAGTAAGATGTGGGAGTGGGAGTAAGGTTTGAGTGAGGTGTGGGTAAGTGGGGGCGCCAGGCAGTTGAGGTGGGAGTGGGACTCACAATATGGAAACTGAATGTGTTTAGAGGTGGAGAGGAACATAGAAACCCTAACCTGCCAGGGACCAGCAGAGAGAGATGAATCAGGGATTTAGTTGTGTTTATATGCAGGAGACGGAGAGAAGTAGGGGGGTGTAGGAATAAGACAGTGAAAGTGGAAGAGCAAGTCCCGATCAAGCCCCCACAAACTCGGCCACCACTGACTTTACGCTTGTTTAACCCTATTCAGTTTTGTAAATATTCATCCATTGCTTTTGAAAGTTCATTTTAGCCAACAAAATAGTTTTTTAAAGCTTTAGGCTTTACATTTGCATAGAATTTTTCTGGTGTTACCCATAATTGAACCCTTTAGGCTCGTTTAGAGGTCTTAAAGTTTTCAAGGCATACTGTGAATGAGAAAAAATGTTGAATATGAATCAGAATTTATGAGGGCAGTAAAATGACTTGTTGTGATATCACAGGTTGGCAGCCATATTAGATTTCATAACTATTGACAGTGGACCATGGCCGAACGCTGGCGAGCACGGCTGACAGTAGAGGTAGACCATTGCTGACGGCCAATTCACATGTCTGCCATTGAGCGGTGGAAAGAGTAACAGGTTTGAGATCTCTGGTCTGGTGCTTGTCGCAGTTTTGCGAATTTTGCCCCTAAAGTTTTAATTCTTAATTATTTTATTAATGAGATAAATGAGATATTAATTAATGAGATTAGCAAATGATTGCATTCTGTTTTTATTTACATTATAAGAACTGTTTTGGAATTGTGTTTGAAAAGCAGCTGCACCCGAGCAAACCAACATCTATTGTCCTGGAACAGGAAGACACAAAATAGCCACAAAAGGACGTTTGTACTATAAAAGAGCACAATACATGGAAATCAATCAGAGTAAGATAATGAATTAAATGAGTAAGATAGGTATAATAAATACACAAAAATTTATGATTCCCTTTATTTCCAACAAAAGTCTGATTCCCCAAAAACCATTGCTTTGTACTTTTACATCTTTAATTCATAACTTGAGAAAGCTAATTAACCAAACTGTGGCATCCAGAGAAGCTCTAGATCTACCAGCACTGCCTCTATAGGAATGTTGTGCAAGATAATCAATCATTTAAAACATTAAAATAAAGTTAAATATATTGAAACTGGGTAAGCTGGACTTCCTTTATATGTGTTTATGTTTATACAGGCTCAAGTGTAGTTACACCTGCATGTGATGGTTATCCTAGATAAAATACATGTAAAGTAAAAAAAAATCAAATTAATCTTCATAATAATCCTTCTTACTGGTTTAATTAAAAAACAGATTAAAGTTGCTTGTGATGACTGAATATTTAATGTGTCACAGGTGTGTTGATTTCATCTTTAATAGTTCCTTTCATAACAGATTTCTTATGTTCCGATGTGGGATACGTGATGCCTTTTTTCCTTAGAGTAATCTCTATAGTTACATTTGTAAAAGTTTCCATTAAGGAAATAAAACATTTTCTTGCAGTTGAACACTATTTGTTAAATTCAGACAATTTCAGATAGACCTCAGCGAAATAAAGATGGAAATTAACTTTAACTGGCTCCAGTTACCATCCTTTTGGTCTTTTTTCCATCAGTCCTTCTCTCAGGTTATTTTTGAACTGGAAAAATATGCCTTACTTTTTTTATCTAGATATTTAACATACAGAACAACACATTTCCAAAACTAACTATATGACTACTAAAAAACACGGAAGAGTTTTATTTTTCAAATTATTTCACATTTCACACACATGTTTTGATGGAAACCTCTACCTTTGACTCTATAACTTCCTGAGTTTCTCAGTAAGAGAAACCACTTAATAATTTTACCTGAGACTTGCGACTTTATAACACAAAACCGCATTCTTGCAAACCTGCTAACCAGCCAGTAGTTATCACACACCATCAGCTGATATGCCTGATATTGAAATGTCAGTATTCTGGTACAGATGTCACAATCTTGTGTCCCTCGGTGAAAACTGTATCCCTTAAGTCTTTACATGTGTGTGATGTAGCAGTAAGTGCAATTTCTTATTTACATTTGTGCACATGATCTTGATATTTTGGATACTTATTGCTGAGCTATTTATTTATTTGCTTGTAAAACCCTGAATTTCACCTTAAATTATCAGATGATTAAAGAGATATCTGTTTAAGTATATCCATTTTATCAACTAAAACATCCTGATCTTGCAGAAATGTTTAATAATAACATCTTTAATGCTGCATCATAATGTTGGCGCATCTGTGCTGAAATTACAAGTTTCAGATTGACTAAACTTTTTGCTTTTGCACAAAAAAAGGGAATCAACAAAATAATTTACTGGCAAGTATTTTATTGTTTGACTTATAGATGACCACCTACCAAATGAATGTGTTAACAAAGCACATCAGAAGGGTGGTTTCAAGCATTCTTTAATGTTGATCAAGAAGCTTCACAGAGTTAGTTTCAAGACACAACGCAGACTCAGCTGAAAACCAGCCACTGACAACAGCTCCTTCTTCCCTCTCACCACCCTGATAAGCCTTCCTCTACAGCCTGATTCACACCTCTTCACAGGCTGAATGACATGAGCAAAGCCGACAGATTTGCTAAAGGCACTTTTGTTATCGTCAGTGTGAACACAGTGGGGATGTAGAGGAAGCTAATGATTCCCTTGTTTTATAAACCATGGTCAGTGAGATGCTCAGGTTGACTTTCAGTCTCAGGAACTTAATTACGTCCCACAGTGGAAAGCACCAGATTAGCAAGCTGAAGTAATAGCAGGTTTTGTTTGTTAGAGTTGCATTGATTGAATAACAGAGTGAAAGGAGATAGAAGAGAACACTCACTAACAAAACCCTCCACTTTACTATCAGGACAGCATCACATTTAAGATCTACAAACTGTAACAGTGAGTACACACAAAGAAGTAAAATGACAGCTTTCACCAAAATAAAGGCATAAGCTGCTTAATCTGGCAGAACAAGAAGAATACAGTTTTTAAAAAAGAAGTAAATAAAACAATCTATGTGTTCTTGCAGGATTCAAAACAGGCTATGTTTGCATTTCCAGAGCAGGAATCACACCTTCCAACTACTGCTCTCGTTTTCCTGTCTCATGCACACTTGTATCTTGTGTTTGTGAGCTAAATGTCTCAGAATTTTTTTCAAAGTTTGTGTGTGATGGTGTTATGTTATCTCCTTTTCCATGATCATCACTTTTAAATCTGATGACCGTGAGAAAATCTGAGCAAAGGCTGGCTAAAATGCTTTTCACAGAATACAGATGACTGAGGTTACTCATGTCCCTGGCTGACATCTTTAGGTCAGAAATCTCCCCTTTGACATTTAGCATTCTGTCTTCTTTACTGCTTTGAAAATGTTTGCTCTCCCTATACAGAATGCACCTCCTAGGCCTGCCTCTCCACCTCTACTCTGCATCTCTCTCGTCTCTAATGAGTATGTGTTACACAGGCATTTGGAGAACCTCCTCTGCTAATTACATGACAAGCATCTCAATCTGGGGCTCTAATGAAGAGGAATAGGGAGCTGGAGACACCGCCAAAGTGGCGGGGGGTTAAGTTCACAACTGTGCAGGGTGTTTGAGTGAATGCTTGTGTGAATCAGGAGGAGTATTCTGGCAATGGGCCAGCAGCTTATCAGCAGGGCAAGTTGGACTCAGCATCTACAGTTCTCCCCTTCCGCCCTCAGGATGCTTTTTCCTGTCATCTTACAATAATCTATTTTTGTCCCCCCTTGTTTTTCCAGTAACTTTACACATATTAAAGATGGCACAATCTTGGAAAAGCTTTGAATTATGATGCAAAATACATGTTCTGTCATTGCTTATTGTCTTGTGTGCTGAACCAGGTTTTCGGATGCAATTTTAAATGTGCAGTGTTAGTTTCAACAGGGAAATCAGTTGGTCATGGGTGTGCTATTTATTAAAGAAGGTATTGACTGACAAAAGCCAAAGCTACAGTTCACACTAACACATGGCCTGCAAATAAACCCACACACAAAGAAGACAGAACCCAAAAAGAGTGAAAGAGAAAGCACGACCTAGGCAGAGATCCAGCTACTCAGCATGTGATTTGGAGGAACTCACTCTGTCAAGAGGCACACGAACAGAAGATCGCTGTCCCGTACCATCCCTCGTGAAACGCTTGAGAAACACAAACCATCTGGAGGCTATAGTGCACACTCTCAACCCATCAAATATTGAGGATGTTTGTCTGATTTACAGAGCCTATTTAGAACTGTTTGGACAACTTGGCTGAGGGATTGGTGCTTTAATTAAAAATAATATTAAGAGCTAATATTGCCCCCAAGACCTTTGCCTCACAGTCAACAGTGCAACAAAGTCACGGTTCTATGGTTGGGAGTAAGAGTCTGAAGCACACAGTTTTGAATGAATGTAGTCAGGCTTGACACAAAGCCTTCTCCATATTCTTACTCCACAGAGGCCACTGCTCTTACTTTTCCCCTTTCTTTCTGCTGATTCCAATTGCATCGAAGACTGTTTCAGGCCCAAGCCCACTGCAGTGATGGCATATTGATACTGTCATAAAATATTACATCCTCACTTTATTCATTAGAGCAGGGCTTTAATCTAAAAATATCATGGGCAGAGAATAAAACAGAGTTTTCAGCAGCAGAATGATCAGGCCTGCATTTCTCTCACTGAGCGCCACAGCTCGGAAACACTGAGGCCCAAAATAGATGTTCTTCTCATAAAGGGCTCCTTCTTTGTAGTCGGGATACAGCAACAACATCTGCAGGGCAGTTTCTATGGGGGGAACAGATTCGGGCAGGCTATCAAAGAGAGGCGATCTCCTGTGAGAAGTGGTGGGTGGAGGACGTCCATATTCTTTTTCCTTTTTTTTTTTTTTTATTCTTTGCCTCTCTCCTGCTCCTTCCCTCTGTCTCATGCTTCCAAAAATCTGTAGCAATCAGGATGATGCTAATAAAAGACCATTAATATCACCTGTCAGAGCTATCTTTGGAAGATCCAAATTGAGAAAATGAGACAAAAGAAGTCATAGTCTGGAGCTGCTCGACAAGATGCAGGGTAAGTGGAGGGCAGATATTAATATGGTTAGGTTATTGAATTTTTTTAAAAATCGATCACGTAAACAAACAAGGAATCAAACAAGAAACAAACACGGTTCAAAGGAATCTTCTATATATTGTAACATTAAAAGAATATTCTTATCTAGCAATGTGCTGTTGCAAATCAGCATCTTTTTCTTGGTTTGTGACTTTGGAATTAATGTTAAGCACAGCCTACATGACATCCTTTCAGGGTTGAATTTATATGATAAACTTGACTGGATTTAGGTGAGAAATATATGCGTCAGCAATGGAAAATCGAAGAATGTTTACTGAAGCATTATTTTATACATTACATATCTTCAGGTGGAGCAGCGATGTAGATGCAAGGGCAGTTTTTACTAAGCGAAAGATGGTGGATGATGGTGGATGCCATAAATCCCTGCAGATCTTATGACTGATGATTTTTACAAGCCGTGATGGCAACGCTTTCACTATCTGTTTAATGTAAAACATGAGCCCAGCCAGCAGACAGACAGAGGCACTGAGCGGAAAAAGATGGTACCATAATAGGGAGGTGAAAGGCAGGGGCCAATGTGATGATAGTGGCTTCATGCAGAGCAGAAGTGTATCAGGGGCCTCGCCTTTGAACTGGCGGGCCAGCTAATTGAAACAGCATTGCCGGGGCATCGGTGTAAGATCTGGATCGCATTCAGCCTTGCTTTTATTCAATTTGGTCTCATCACAAGGGCGTGCCCCATGCCTTTCTCTCCACATGGCAATAAGTCATACCCTCGCCTTTTGCCCTCGACGTGTTGCCCATCTGTGTCCCCCCGGGGCCTGGGGGGGTGCGGAGAGCCACAGAATGCAGAGGGATTCAGATGGGGTCTTGAGAAAATGCAGGCTGCATGCTACAGAGCCCCTTATGGTACTTCTTCACGCCTCTCACCTTGGACTTGACCCCCCTTCTTCTTTTCCCTCCCTCCTGAGCTCTTCACTCACTCACACACACACACACCTCTTTTCCCCCAGACTTAAGATTTACTAGTAAGAGCAGTGGCTGTCAGGAGGTTTGAACCGTGCACTTTCTAATTCAAACAAATGCTTCACTGAGGTCAGAGAATTATCATGGAGCCACAAGGTGTTTCAGATCACTCACAAGTGTTAAAAGTTGAGCTGATAGAGGGAGGGAAGAGGGAGAAGGAAAGATGCTGGCTTTTACTTGCAAATAATGCAATGTAGTGAAGAGCTTGTGAGCTTGCAGCATGAAAATGATTAAACAAATAAAGCAATATATAAGCAAATAAACTGATAAACCACTCCGTTCTTATCACTAATCTCAATCGGAGCAGGTAGATGTAGATCTTGCCTCGTGCTGGGGGAACTTCTCTCATTTCGCAGAAGGTTGACCACCGTTTCTGTCACAGCTTTAATTATCGTCCCACAAGCATTAGATGTGATTTGATGCTGGGAGGGAGAAATATGTGATAGACAGGGATGCACAATATATAAAAAATGCAGAGCAGCAGGTGCATTAAGATCAAACTGGAGATTGATTTTAACCTGGTTAAATGCCACAAATGACCAGCATATTGCAAATGCCAACAGAAAAAAGCTGATTTTATAAAAGTTATGACTGACAAGCACACGTGTTTAGAAATGACTGAGGTTTGAATGTTTTTTGTTGTTTTTTTTCAGGTCAACATCACAGGAAGATTAGCCATTGTCATAATCACATCCCACTCTGTGTGATGTTTTCCTGCCCCTTTCCTGCTGTTTTCCTCTGTTCTGACTACATGTCAACAAATAATGAAATACACTAATTCAGTTTATCTTAGATTAAATTGAAAATAGACCGTACATATCTCCCTCATTGTTTATTAGTCAATTTGATGTTGCACAATAGTCTGGAGCTAGCAGTTCTTTTAAATTACAGCAAAGTGTATTTTTGGAAGGATATGAGAAAAGTTCAAGTTAACCCTTTGTCGACCAGCACAAGCTCCTCTACAAGCTTCCACCTGCATGTGAGCCGCAGCTGCATGTGAAGTCCAAAGACTACATGCAGCGGAAAAATAGGATTTGGAGAGGATCACCGTGCGATTGAGGGAGGGACTAAAAGTGTGCATAATATTCCTTCCTCTGTGGGACTCGCTACGAGCAGGTACAGCATCTCTGCAGTCCACCGCTCAGCTGTCACGCTCAGCTGTCCAGCGCTTTCAGATTGCATGAAACTTTGAAGCCTTGCAGTCGGTAAGTACCAAGTTTTAATTGCAATACTTTAAAAAGTCTAGAGTCTGATTGAGAGGGTGCTTATATATTGCGTTTGGAGCTCCTTTAATAACGCACATGCTTTTTGCTGCCAGTAAAGTTTTTTTTTTCTTCTTCTTCTGTTATGTCCGACAGAATTTCTCATGAGGAATTCTGATTAGACTTGAAGGGCACTTTAACCTTAAGATTTCGACCTGAAAGCTGTAAATTTAAAAAGAGAAAGAAAGACGGAAAAAAATAAAGCTAATTTACACCCTTTTCTCTTTAAAATTTGACAAGATAGTCAGTTCTCGATTTTTGCGTTTTAGAAATAAAACATAAACATAAACTAATGCCCGCAAGGGATCTATTTATATCACAAAATTATTCACTCCTTACACTTGTACTGATTTAATATTTTTAAACCAAATCAGTTACGTTTGAAAGGCATAAGGTGAAGCAGGGTTTTGAATGGCAGAACTGATGTGCGCTTTTTTTCACCGCGCGTATGAGCGCTTCTTTTTCTGAAACAAGAGCATCTGAATCTTATTGAGCTGCTGAACATCTGCAAGCATTGAGGGCTGGCGCATCTCCCCTCAGTCTGATAGCAGCTGCCACGATCTACAAAACGTTTAACATATGAATGTGAGGAAGATGGAGACCTGTATTGCAACATGCCACTGCCCATACACACAGCATTCCTCCTTTACTGAATCCAGCAGTTTCTCGTCTCTTGTGTTGATGCAGCTTCAAGCTACAATGTTAAGTGATAAGCAGAGTGTGTGGGAGGTGGGGAGGAGGAAAGGAAGAGGAAGGAGAAGAGGAGGAAGAAGAGAGTTGGATGAAAGGATCAGCATAATGGGAAGGGAGGGAGACAGTGGGAGAAGAGATTAGTAAACTGGATTAATTTTCATTTTATTTTTATTTTATTTTATTTTTTCTTCAAATAAAGTGTAGTTAAAAAAATCAAACCACTTAAAACAGAAAACAAAATATGTCACAACTTGACATAATATCCTGAAAACGTTTTGTCTTTTATGTGGAGCTGATGTTGCAGATTATTAAAACCCAGCTCAAATTTCTTTCTTTTTTGACCCCCTTGCCTCTCTCTCTCTCCTCCCTTCTCCTTCTTTTCTCTCACACACCTACCACCCCAACACACACACACACACACACACACACAGAGTATACCCCACATCCTTGTACACACAAAGTGTAAACAACGTGTGACAGATAGGTCTTTCCACCCAGCCTCAGCCGTTTGCGTGTTGATCCCTTCAGCAGGCCCTGCTTCTCCTGTCCTCGGTGTCCACGATGAGTTACTACATGGATCCAGTTTCTTCCTACCCAGCCCTTCACCCCTGTGACCGTCTGGCCGCAACGGTAAGACCTTGCTCGTAAATTATGTCTGTGTTAAGGATACCTACCACACAGCTGGCTAGCAGTGTGAGGGAATGAGTGTGTTTGTGTGAGTGTGTGTATTAGCAGCTTAGACCATTTGCAGGGCAGGAATGTGCACAGGAGCACTAGATGTGTAAACTCTGGATTTCATCACTTCACAGGAGTACATTCAAGCGTCTTTCTTGTTCTTCATTTTCGTTTTGAGTTTACTCCACTAGTATTGCACTATTTTTTTATTTTTTTTTTCTATTTGGATGTACCGTTTTTCATTGTTTCATCAAAAGTTAAGAAACTGTTGTTGAACAAGAAGATATTCTACTCTGTTGCACAACCACCCTGCGCTTCTCCTTAGCAGGCAATACTGTAAAGCACAGACCTGCAGGCCTAAAGCATTGCCAATAAGCAATCGTACTGGAGTCAGGCAGTGCCCACCGATCAACTTCTCTCAGCTTAACCATCTTAGCGGTGCCTAATACTCTCCAAATAAGAGAACTGAATACAGAGTCAGAGGCAGTGGCTGCTGGGAACATTGGGATTCTTGTCAGGTGAGCGTTTGAAGGGTGAAGGCCAAGGAGCGGCAAAATAAATGCCTCCATTTGTATGCAGAGAACCAGCACATTAGGATAATAGACTGAGGTTACATGCAAATGGCAACCCCACCCTGGCCTGATAGACAACACGGAAGGATACAGCACCCTCGGTCCTAATTGGCTCAGGTGGTTGGGCTTGCCTTTGAAATTGAGAATACTGTATACTAGGGCTGCTTGGGCAAAAGGTGAACCCATGTCAATGCGGTGCCTCCACTGTTTTGAATTTACATGAATTATCTGCAAAAAAAGCAGAGGTTCTTATGTCTTTTGTTTTTTATGTTTGCAACAAAGACAATGTCTGTATCTTAAATGTATCATAAAGACAGCTTGTGGAGAAGTGATGAAAAATTGCTTCTACCTACCTTAGCAATATAAAAGCAACACCACTGCAAAATGAATCAGTTCATTTACAGAATTTATGGTGCACAGCTTCTCTACTGAAGTCTATACACAGCAACACACCTTTAATAGAGCATTCATAACCTTCTACCACCTTTTCTCCACAATAATTATTCTGTTAATAAAGATACAGCTTCAAATAACCCCAGAAATGCTATTGATGACACACTTACTCGCTTTCATTTATTCATTACTTGCTACAATACATAGAACACACCCAGTTTACATAGAAATGCATTTAAGCTGGGATTTCAGAGATTTATAAACCGTGTAATTTGTGAGTCTAGAATTTGACATGGGATGGGCTCTAAGAATTGTCAATGACCACATCAGATGCTCCATTTCAACATTAAACCACTAGGGGACAGTTACATAAGACTGTTTTAATGACCACACAGAGAATATTGATTATTATGACGCAATGATAAGAAAATTAACTGAGTCAAAGTCTTGTCATAAAATAGCCTCTCCTAATTACATTTTGAGTTGTTTTAGTCACCTGCAATTCAGCTTTTGTGCACCTGTGTAGCAAAACATAAGGTTTTGTAAGATGTATGTTTATGGTTACATGTCTGTATGTGACCAAAGTATTGATAAACAATGTAATAAAAACTACATAATCTAATCCGACATTGGGATTTTATGCAAACTATTTAAGTCTCATTCAAAACTCAGAAGATCTTATAATTAATATGCAAACTTAGCTACTTATAGGCTTAGATAGAGAAGACCTACAAAGTCATAGGGGAGTGCATTGTAAGATAGACAAAATAGGCATGATTTTTTCAATTATGCGTCTTAATTTGGCGAAAATGGCAATTTCCATCTAGGCATTAAGGTCTGAAAATGCATTTCACATAGACATTCAGTAATAATGACGCTGCCCATAGAAAATGTCACAAATTGTCAGAATAATGTCTTCTCTCCTGCAGATGTAGAGGTGGCTCAACAATCGCTAGCATTGACAACAAAGTCAACAGCACCTTCACAGTGTTATCCTTGTTGGATTAATCCCATCAGAAATTATGTTTCAAATAACATAAGAACATGTAGAGACTAATGACACTCATAGCAAACCCAATGTCAACGTTGTTTTTTTCCTCTGTTTGTCCACACTTACGCTACTTTATGGCTGGATGACACTGTCCATTTGTGCTTCTCTCAGCTCACACAGAGTGTAAGATAATGAGAATCAAACCAACATCAGGCCTATGACCAGGTCTTTGAAAAACTAACAGGATGTCACCCAAGAATGATGATGCCACGCTAACAGGAAGATAAATGAGCCTAAACTGGAAGGAGAGACGACAATAGCAGACATCACCATTGTTTGTGACTCTTGATGCAACAGGCCTGTCAAAAACAGTGTTCTCTGGTGGTGATGTATTATATCTAATACAAAGTTTGCTTACAAAAGACATTCACCATCTACAATGAACTGTGTCTTTCCCTCACAAGAGCAGAAGTAATCCATCTGAACCACAAATTTTGTGTCTGCATTTTACTACTTTGTTCTGTGTTCATGACATTTGTGGTCTGCAAACTTTAAGCAGTGTAGACACTAGCTAGTTTTACACAAAGACTATAAAAATAAGGCAATCAGTTCATAACACTGTCTTCTCTTTCCTTTCTGCTTTCTGTCCAGTTAAATCTAAACAACACACATATAGGCTCACTCAGCAGAGTGTAGACTGTCCAATAATTCTGGAGAGGTTGCATTATTTGGTGGGGTTGTACCAATATCTGACAGGTTGTGCAGATGTGTGACAGGTGTTTGTGTTTAAGAACATAACTCATGTGAAACAATCCACAAATAAGGTTCTTTTGCTCTGATTTACTATTTTTTATGCAGCCACAGTCTGTTACTTTTCACCTTTCATTTGCACCTTTTACTATTAATCGGGGAGAGCATTTGAATGTTGATTTTGCAAACAGGACCAGAAATTTGAAATAATTATAACCAAATATTAATAGAAATAATACAATTATTAAGATGTTTGGTAGGTGGACATATCTACAAAGGTAAACCACATAAAATACTGAGTTCTTACTGTCGCACAAGGCTCCTTGAAATTGTTGGCAGGTCTCTGCATCTAAAGTTATTTTACACTTTAAACGATAAAACGATAATATGGCGTCGATGCTATCTTCACTGTTATCTATGTATAATCCATAAATCATCCATCTGGCTGCCTCCCTGCCTAACTTTGCCTGCAAGCTGACTGACTTGACAGCAGATAGCTGTACTCCATGTAAACTTCTCCAGAACCCTGTAAACTGGCCTCCCTGTCACATTAGCCATCCATGAAGCTGGGAGGCTACTGATAACTGCTGCTAGGGCTAAATGGAGACGGCTTATCAGATTGGCAGCCACTCTGTCTGCCAGTCTGTCAGATACACATATGACATATGAACATCTTGCACCGCTTTCAGCCACATTTCACATTGTGCAAATACTTGCCTCAGTCAAAACTCACTTACTGAGAAATCTTTTGCACGACTAGCATAAATGCAAATGACAGTATTTGTAGCATAAAGAAAGCTAGCTTCACACTTCTTAACATGATACAAGACAAAGAGCAGAGTGAAAATGATCAGGAATCATCAAGAGCGAAACACTATCTCTTAAGGTTTTTGTTTGTTGTCAAGTAAAAGTTATGATTTGCTAAAATCCTCCCTTTTCTCTTATAGCCAAACCAAATTTAATATATCTCCTGACTCCGCTGTGAAGTGCTGACTTTAGACTTCCCCCACGTCCTGTCAGTGCAGCCACTGGCATGAACATTTGAGTGATAAGCAGCAAAAAAAAAACAAAAAAAAAACAGGAAAGATAAATTAAATGAGTCAGATTTAGCTTTGAGGCTTATCTTCCTTGAACTAATAATAATAATAATAAAAACAAACAAAAAACAACTGCTTTCTAAACCCAATGTTAAGCTATTCAACAATTCAATCAGCTACTTTTTATCTTTATAAAATCCCAGCCTTCATAAATGATTTATTTTGCATTGGCTGGTAGATAAAAGTGGGTTTAAACATATTAAGTTATTGGCTCAGTAGTACTGTGTGATTTTCTTTTTAGCTTAAATTTAGCTCAGCAAAATCAGGGATTTTGATGCATTTAATCTTTCCAAATGTTTCATATTTACACTCAGATCATTCAGAGGTTGAAGTGGATGCTTTTTTACATGAATCTTCCTCACTGTGGTGCTCATTATAATTATAAAGTTTGTCTTTAGTTAATGTATATTCCATAAGGTACTGATTTAAGGAATCAAGTGTTCTTTTTTAATTGAAAGGAGTAAAATATATTTGTACCCATCTACAGGGTGTTAAAAATCACTTTTTAACAGCCCTTCCATACATAAATCATCTAGCAGTGAAGAACAGAAGTGTGCTTCTGTTTCCTGGTGTTCTGATGTTTTCTGAACTACAGTTTGCTCTGTTTATCCCCAGAGACAGAGTGGAGGAGTGGCAGTGGGCCCTCAAACCCAACTCCCAGGTGTGGTTCACCCCCAGCAGCAGTTTTACCCATCACAGCCCCTTCACCCCCATGACATACCCCTGCAGGAAGTACCTGACGGACATGATGTGTGTCCTACAGGTAAATACAAAGACAACCTTATCTCAAATATACTGTGTGCAAGCCTAGCGAATATTTATAATTTGTTAGTGGATGCTTCTGCAATATCTCTAAGATTTTGTTCAAGTGGTTGATAGAAACATATAAATGGATACTATTAAAGTAAGCAACATAATTTTCCATCATCTCCATAAATTTCCTCATCTCCATAAATTTCCTCATCTCCAACAAATAATTTGCCTTCTCTTATACACATAACAGTACTTGCTTTAGTAATCAGTCTACTGAGTAAACAAGACATAATAAACAAGACTTTGTTTCAAATGCTCAGTCACATATTAACATTAATCTCTGTGTTCTTGGCATAAACATAAAACTCCCTTATTAAGTCTTTAACACACACACATGCACACATACACAGAATTATTTTCCATCATTTTAGAGAACCACCACCCAATCCCCTTCCTAACCTTTAACTAAGTCTTCAAACTAAACTGAAGTGATTTACATCGTTGTCTCCATTATAACAGGGAGTCCCCAGAGGTGAACTAGGTAAGCAGATTTACATCCCCACAAAAGTAATACACAGAAACACACACACATGCACAAAGTCTCAACTTGGCCTGTTGTACTTGATCTGCTGCACTAAGGATGTTGGTGATGCTGACCCTGAGGGCAATGTCTTTACCAGATACCACTCCCCCCAGCCCTCGGGTTTGATGTCTCTCTCCTGCTTTTTCTTCTGGGGACAACCACGTGCCCAACATTTTTCTGCCTCCAGTCCTCTGTTTCTAGTTTTGCTTTCATTGTTTTTCATATTAGTTTACTTTATCTGGAACATTCCTTCCAGTGCATTTGCCTGCGTTTGACTCTGGCCTCATCGAGTCTTTAAACGTGATTGATGCTGCTGGACTGGGACACACGCCACGGGAGGAGGGAAGGGGTGCTTGGGTGCACAAGATCTCATCCGTCACCTCCCTATGCTGGATGCAGGGGGCAAGACAGGGGGCCAAAGGGCGGCCATCTTTTTCCCAAGCCTCTAGTTTGGTCTCTGGAGAGGTGGTGGTGGGGGTCTAAGTGAACATGTGTGTGTGTGTGCGTGTGTGTGTGCATGATTGTGACTGCACAAGAGGGAGTCAGGATTTGATGGGATTTGCTGATGTTTGTTGCCAGAGACACACTCCTCTGGAGCCCTCATTTCATCCCTCCCAGCGCTAAACTGTTGACGTTAACATTGCTGAGTGGAAAGAAACGACCAAGGACTGACCCTTTATCTCTCATCCTTAAATCCATGCAGACCCTATTTCAACATATTATACACCTGGAGATGCTGTTAGTCATTTAAGCTCTTGAGTGCTGTCATATAGACTGGCTGAGGTTTCTGTGCTACAAATGTATGCCGTTATGAATTGCTGCTAACCTCAAAGACAGTTAAATAACCTCTGACACTGTCTCTAATCACTTTGCTGTTGCTTTGACTCATTTCTCGCAAACTGAACTCTCTGCCTCCACCTTAGATATTTGGTTCTTGCAGTTTCCCCGTATAATTAGAGTACATTTTCAACTTGCTCGTGCTGTCTGAGCAGTTTGGCACTTTGGAGAATTCAACTTTGAACTCACATGAAAATGTACAAATGTGGCTTTAAATCACATTTTCCTTCATTAGAGATACATGCGTTTCAGCCGACCCATTAGAAGTTTTATTACATCCCCATCACTTTAACTGATGATTTCATGAAATTATTGATTAGAATAACTTTTTTGTAGTGTACTTAATGTTTTCTTAAATGATTGTTTTGTTTAATGATTTTGCTTTTGGATTAGTTAAGGATATATTTTTTTCAATTGATCTTAATTTAATTTATTTTTTTTCTGAACCAAAGAGCATTTCTGTTGCTACACGCACAACCTATTTTACTGCTGATGAGCTGAGGAGTTGTGTCAGACGGCTAGCTTCCTGCTGCAAAGATTTAAAAGATGGTAAACATTTGTTTAGTCTTCCAGGCTTTTCATTCATACACTCTGTCCTGTAGTTGCTATTTTTGGGTTAGACTGGCAGATTTTTGAGTGACAGCTGATCAGAAACAAGATACACTGAGCAGCCAATGATTAGTAGTGGCATGCACGTTCTTTGCACGTTTAGAAAAACACTGACATAGTAAATAACTGTACTATGTAAAAGTGATGCTGAGTAAAATTTACAACATGCAGTACTTGTTCAAACCTTTATGAACGTTTTTTAAGTTTCAGTTATTAGTTTACTCCTCTGAGTTCAAATTTTGAGTTGCTTTTAGCTTGGCGTCCTAGTCACAATTCTTCCCCACTTCTTGAAAAATGAGAGGTCTCAGACAATGATCTACTACAGATTATGGGCTGTTTTAACTAAGGCGATAATTGGCCACTGGGCACTATTTGCAAGTCATCTTTGTGGTGTGTTCAAGTGCTGTTTTATTTGTTTTAACAGTCGCAGTGCAAGGAGAGAGGCTTCTCATTAGCACTTATTCCTTATATCAGACCTCAAGAAACTGATTGCTCATAAAGTACTTCACAAAACCCTACTTCAAAAAATAAAAAAAGGAAAACATCATTTTAAGTGTCCTCATGAAATTGAAACTGCATTTGCAGTATTCCTAAGTATTTAAAGTTCAAGTTCAAGTTTATTTGTATAGTACACTTACTACAAGCCCAGTTGCTCAATGCTGAACAATAAAACATTTACAAAGTAAAACAATAAAATCAATATATCAGTAATCAGTTTTAAAAAAATTACATAAGACCGGAATAAAAAGCAAAAGCAAGAAAATGTCAAACTCAACTATATTTGGAAGCCAGTGCAAAGAAGTAGGTTTTGTGCAAAAACTTAAAGCCAGAAACAGACTGAGCAGATCTAATGCGGAATGGCAAGCTGTTCCGCAACTTCAGAGCATCAACCAAAAAAGCTTTGTCACCCCTGGATTTGAGCCTAGAAGAAGAAAGAGCTGTGTCGAAGACGTCAGAGCCCTGGCTGGAGCATGTTGGTGCAGCAGCTCAAATACAACAAAGCCAAACAATTTCGGGCTTTAAAAATAACTTATAAAATTTTGTTCTGAGTCCTAAAACTAACAGAAAGCCAATGTAAAGTAGCAAGCACAAGGGTAATGCATTCATGTTGTCTCCTCCCTGTAAGCAACCAAGCAGGTGCATTTTAAGCGAGTTACAATTGGTGCAAAGATGACTGATCAAGGCCATAAAACAGGAGGTTGCAGAAATCTAAGTGGGATATGATGAGCAGCTGGATGGCTTTTTCTAGGTCTTGCCTAGGCAAGTAGGGCTTTATCTTGCCAAGCGGCCTCAAAAGAAAGAAAACACTTTTTACTACTGAGCTGACCTGACGATGGAAGTTAAAAGAGCTAACAACAATCACACCAAGATTTTTCACATGGGTAGGACAGCATAAAGTAAATGGAACATAAACACTTGCAGCACCATTCAGGAGCTCAGAACTTCCAAAGACCACAATTTCAGTTTTCTCATTTAAATGGAGAAAGTTCAATTTAATCCATGCTTTTTTACCTCTAAAGCAACTAAATAGAATAGTAAGAGAATCTCATTTTGGTTTAAGGGGCTATAGTATTTATTTTGACTAAATCAAATCCATTTTTTTAACTTGCACAATAACTCTAAAATTGTAACTTTATAGGGATAAAATCAGAGGCTTCTCTGAGCAGATAAGCAAATCCTTAGTTGTCAACATTACAATCTATATAAGCAACCATACAAACAGTATCGGGAAGAGGTTATGGGATGAAATACTTTGTTCATCTTTAAGGTGCTTACATTAGAATTTTACAGCTTAGGTTCTTTTTCATTGCGAATGGACTGGGGCATTTTTCAATGAAACTTGTCAGTGTGAGAGCGACAGAGTACAGAACAGATGTGGCGGGGGATGTTGGACGTTAACAACGCAATGCATGTTTGGCTTTGAGCCCAATGTCACACACACTGCTTCCTGACAGCAGCCATGCCACAGTGATGTTTACACAAACCCAGCTCTACTCGTCACTATCCAACATTCACACCAGAAGGACCTGCTGCAAACCCCACTGTGAAAACTCACCGTGTGTGTGTGCATGGAAAAAAGACAGTGTGAATGTGTATCTCTGTGCAGTCTCATTGTGATCCAGACGCAGACACACATGTGTGCACACTTCACGTATTCATTCATTAAATTCACACCCCGCACTCCAGTGTGTATTGTATTACAGCATCCTTTCCATTCAGTCAAGCAAACACACACACGCACACACACACGTATACACACATCCACTCCCAGGCACTCATGAGTTCACTGTACATTTAAACGTGCACTCCCATTTAGTACATGCAGACACAGCTGTGATCTGGCACTCAGGGACCATTGGCCTGTGTTTTATTTGATGTGATTTGACAGCTGGACAGTTGGATGGGGAGGGGAATGGGGTGGGGAGCAAAGGAGAGTGGGTGGAAGACGGTTTGTAGAGAGAAGACGGATAAGGAAAGGGATAAGTCACAGGACTGGGACTGTGATAGTGGGAGGAGAGGAGTTAAGGGGAGGAGGATCTGAGATGTTGAGCCTTGGGTTGCTGGGCGAGTTGAAGGAGGGGGTGCTTAGCCTCTGATGAAGGGCACGTCCTCACGGGCGCAGGCCCATTTTTATTTCTAAAAGTAAACAGGCAGCCTGCTGGGGTCTGGGGGGTTATGGGAAAGGAGGAAACAGTGATGCTAATCAGGCCGGTGCATACTTCCCCCTCTAACAATATAACAAAACAAGAGGGGAAACACGGAAAAGCAACAGACAACTGTAGAGGAATGGGCTACACAACTGCTATGGTCCGATATATGTGCTACACAACATGATAGCACTGAGACAAGGGCTGTTACTCAATAAACAAAGGAAAGAGATAATCTGTCGCTATGACCTGGTATTTGTGCATTTTATTTTTAGAAGTCTTAACTATTTCAGCTAGATGCCATACTTGACTTTAGAGAAGTAATTATATATTTTTTTTTAATTAAAAAAATTATGTTAGCTCACATATTTGACTTTTTTTTTTTCCAAAATTATTACTCTTCCCAGACAGCATTTGAATATTTTTCTTTTTCTTTTTTTAATGATGTGACCATCACCTTATAGCCAATTTTTGAACTTCCCCTTCCCAGAGTACATCTTAACACATCACAACATAGAAAGTTGTGATGTGTTAAGTTCCTCTTGATTGTGCAGTGAGTAAGTACTGACTTCAGTTAGGGAACACACAGTTCTGAAAGGCACGCAATAGCTGACAGATGATGATGCAACAGATGCCAGCTCATCAGGAAAGGTGACTCTTTAATGAGGCATGAGAGAGACCTCCCATTGTTTTAAATTCTATTGTGAATTTAGTGTAAATCAGAGACAGTTGGTTGCAATGAGTGTGCACCAGTCGTGGTAAGCGTGGGTATTTTGTTGTGCGTCATTACTTGATTCAAAGTCCATCCTGTTGTACTTTTAGGTTAATTGTCAACTGAAATCATTCAGTATAGGTTTTTTTCTCTTTTTTTTTTTACATAAAAAAAGATAAACTTCTTACAGTCTGGTGGGTGTGTGTTTGCAGGCAATTTTGTCTCTCGAAGCCAAATTTTTTTGCTTGTTGTCACTGACTAAAATGTAACTTCACACGTTTAGTGAGGAATCATTTAAAACTACAGACTGCTGTATTGTGTTCAGTCTTTTTAAGAGCATGCTGCTGACAGTGAGCAGGGAGGGCAAAACGAGAAGAGGGAAGGCTGGGAGGCAAAGAGCCTCAGAGGGGGGTGGGGATAATTGAATTATCTCCACAATGGAGTGATGGGGGGCACGTGGTGCTGCTAATGGAGGAAGAAATGTCCTTTTTAGCGAAGCTAATTGTTCAGAAAAGAGCTGAGCCTTTGTTCAGGGAGGCCCTGCTACTTTCTCAATGCACTTACAGAGCACACAATTTAGCAGAGCACGCGCACATGCTTGCACACACACAAGCACATGATCTCAGAAGACACTTTGAGGCAGAAGGAAGAGATGCACACACTCACACACACACATGCAGGATCCTGTCCCAACCTAGCGTCTGATCTCAGCAGGAGTGCATCCAGCCTGTGGCACCTTTAAACAGTACCACCTCAGATAGAGCTGAGACTGATCTGCCAGACAGCAGCCACAAGGACCCCACTGTTTTACTGTTTAACTGTCTGCTCTCACACTCTTTGTGTGTGTGTGTGTGTGTGTGTGTGCATGTGCATGTCCATCACCCATATGTGTGCGTGCTTGAGTGCCTGTAAATGAGTGACTGATTGATGACATGCTAAACGCGGTCTGTTCACACAACATACCAAGCCCATCACGTCATTCTCTTATCTATTGTCTGAGATGCATTACACCTCGATTCCATCTTAGTAAACATTGCACCTTATATGGTTGTAAAAAATATGGAATAAAATGCAAACCCTTAAGACTTAGGAGTACCCCAGACTCTTGCAACCTGCTGCAAGGGTGTCAACATCAAACACAAATATCTCTTGACAGCTGAATGGATTGCTCCAAATCGAATAACCTTTCAGTTAACTCTGTGAGAAGTAGCAGGTGCAACGGTTACATCTAAGGATTATAGACAGGCGAGCAACGCAGATGTGCCAGAGAGAGACAAGCAGCAAGCAGCAGAGAGCCACAAGGAGAGGGAAAGCTGCTGTACTGCAACATAAAGGAGTAAAGACTGCTAACTGTCAAAACGATGGAAAGAGCATTTGCCAGGTGAAAAAAAGAAAGACCGAAACTTTAACTTCTTTTATCTGCAACAAGTGTGCTGGTACACACATTGGATGTCTGTTTTATGCCTATAACACAATGAACAATCCTCGTGTCTGAACAGGAAATAACACGGTTGTTTCAACAATAGTTGTTTTTGTTCAAATAATGCAAAACTTGAAGATGAATTTATTGTTTATGGTCACTCATTTCCTTGTGTTGTGCTATTTATAATAAAAATGTGTTTGTTCAGTTGTACACCAGAACATTAAAAGGACAATTGATGCTTTGAGAAAAGAGTGTGACAGTTTACATTTTTTTTTTAACAATTATGTCAAACTAAGTTTCATTAACTCTGAACAATTAAGAATAGAAATTTGAACCACAGTTCTTTTTATTCCTTCAAAACTGAAGTAAAAACAAGAAAATCCAAACTGAAATGGGACACAGCCTAGATATTAGTCAGCAACACCATTAAATCCTAAACGGCTGCCCTCAGGCTCCAAAGGACCCAGGCTGTCTTTTTAAGAACAGATACGAGGGAGTTCATTAACAGAAAACAAAGAGGTCCAGTCAGAGAGAGTAAGAGGCTGATGAGCCGACTGGCTGAGATAAATTGAGAGGTACTGTCATACCCCCCCTTCCATTCTTCTTCTTCTTCACCCCCTCTGCTTTGCCCCTGGTGAGGCAGCTCTTCTCACCGCAGAACCCACCAGCTCTCCTCCCAGATGAGGCTCCTATCAGGCCAGTGAAACCCGATCTGGGGCTGCTAATGGAGCTGGCGAAGTACCGCCGGTTTAAAAATCCATGCCTGATCAATATCCCTGGCTCCCCAGCCTCCCTCCAGATCATCCCATTTTGCCATACTTTCATTCAGTACATGCAGAAGTATCATATTGATGTGCAAGTCATGCGTCACAGTGAGTTTGAGGATGGATTAAAAAAAAAAAGAGTACCGCTGAGAAGAGTAAAACCATTTACATTGTTACTGTAATGAACAAAAGACACACAATGGGTCTATTAACAATAACCTGGATCCACAATATGCCTCCAGTTGTTCTGCTTTTCTTAAAAGCTAAAGTATAAGACTCTAATATTACCATATCTGTTGCCATGGGAAACGTTTCCAAATAGCAATGCCTTGTACAGAGTGGAGTCTTGTGTGGCTGAAGAGCCCACTCTTTCTCTGTCTTTGTTCTTTTTCAGTGGCAGAACAAATTCTTGATTCAATTTCCACCAAGGCATGGTCATTGTTCCTGATTACTGTCGATAAGAAGCAGAACATAACTTAGAATCAGAGCAGCCAGTTTGCCTTCTTCAAACTAGGTTTTTGCTGATGATCTTGGTGACAGGTGACCAAATCAGACAAATTGTAATGGAAGCATGATTAAACTACATTTATGCCTTGCGTTATTTTTAATGTAAATTCCTGCACCTATTTTCAAAGCTGCACATTGACACAGTTTTCTGACACTGCAGTGTGAAGAAAATCAACATGGCAGGTTTTATTGATCAGTACAAGGTGAACAGGAAATACTCTGAAGTGTTTATTAGGGTGAGTTACAAGTTATGGGGAAGCCTGGGCCTGCAGAATATATAGCCCAGACTCTCATTTCAGGAAAAACAAATGTTTATAGACATACTAACCTACATCAAAATTTGTTTTTATGCATATACCCTGAAAATCTCCTAATGTCTTCTTAACTAAAATGTAGCAAAAATGGTACAATGTCTCAAGCCGCTCTTCATTTCTTTATGTATTGCCCAGAGGTCCAGAAATAAGTGCAGTAGTTTATTAAAATTTTTGCTTCTGTGCTGAAGAACTCTTCAAGAATAGTACTCCAGACTTCTTGAAGGACTTCCCAAAACTCTTCTTTGGATGTTGATTGCCTTTTCTTCATTTTTCTGTCAAGACTCTGAAGTCTGAAGTCTGGACTCTTGGGAGAATTCATCACTCCATAACTTGTTGCCACTGATTTTCAGTCCACTTCTTTTGAAGTTTTACATTCCTCAGCCCTTTACCCCTGTTTCCCTTCTTTAACAATAGCTTCTTTAAAGTCACCCTTTCATGAGATCAATTTCTGATTGGACTTTGGTGAACAGAAACTACTGTATCAGGTCTTTGCAGGATTTTAAAACTGGTTCATCCCCCCAGTTAGTTTGTGTTAGTTTGTTTATGGTGGAATGATTTGTAGATAAGTGATTTTGAGTGGCTTTAAGGATTTAAGTAAAAATGAAATGTGAAACTAGCCAACACCTGAAGAAAAAGTTTGAAAGACCTTGAGAGAGCCTGGAAAACCATTGCTCAAGAAAAGATGACTCGTTGGAAGCAAAATACCAAGAAATCAGGGGTGGCTCAAGAATTTTGCACATTATTTATAGTACTGCTCGTGTTCAGAAAGAATCAGATGGCAACTTAATTGAATTCCTTGCTGTCATTGTCCCCTACACAGCCTGTATGCTTTGAGCATTCATTTGGTAACCTACACTGGGTAATGTTATTGTAATTTCATAGTTTGAAATGAAGAATTGCATGATGGAGCCACTACATCAACTGTGTGCTGTCAACTTTCATTGCATTCCCCAGAAATAAGGCTAAACGTTATTTCTGAAGCTAGTCAGCAGTCCCCACATGGCTTCAGTGTTTTCCCATCCCTGTAAAAGGCAAATTTTCGGGAAAGAACAGACTAATAATTGCGTCTGATGACGTGAGGGAGAGGAGGAGGGGGGGGGGGGGTCTTGGCACGAGCAGGTTCTCATAGCGTGAATGTGTGTGTGTGTGTGTGTGTCTTGAAAGGTGGTGGTGGATGGAGGAGGAGAGGGGGCATTGTAATTGAATTGTGAATCAACTGGCAAGTCAGTCTCTTAGCCACGCCCCCCTCGCGCTGTCGTCTCGCTCCGGCTCCTCGCAGCGCAACGCCCATAGGCAGAGACAGAGAGGAAGGAGTGAGTGAGTAAGAAAGAACGAAGAAAAGAGAGAGCGTGTTCACGTATTGGAGAGGGAGAGAGGGAAAGAGATAAGTTAGGAGTGAAAGAACCTCAGTCAGGCTTGAGGAGATAAATATAAGAAAAAATTTTAATTCCTAAACAAATCGGCCTGTAAGAAATAACTGCGGGGCGCCAAAGGAGGTGAAGATTTTCCCCCTCTTGTTTTGAGTTTATCTTTTTTTCTTTTCGTTGTTGGAGCAGTTAGAATAAAAGAGGGACGCGCGGCGTTTTTTTAAAAGTCACGCTAATGGTCATGACGGCAGCTGTCGATATGAAACCGACGTTAACAATCATAAAGGCTGAAAAAATGGACGGTGAGTAACAACTCTAATGTAAGAGATTGACAGCTAACACGAGACTGTAACATCACTCCTGAACGTCTCCTTGTAACACAACCGGTTGCTGGCTGGTTACGTGGATGTGAAAACGCACTGTTGTTCCTCGGCTATTTGGATGTGTCTAGAGGGACAAAACGTCCTAAACACATTTTTGTGCCAGGATGTTGTTGATTGCTCAATATTGGACAACACGCAAGAAACAAAAATGTATTCACTCCAAAGGCATTTACAGTCATGCAATAGTAGACTGTATGTGTGGGATCCTCACACTGCACTGAATGGACGAGGCTGTGAACTGTCTTCAGATGAAAACATGGTGTTATGGTGAAAAAAAACTAACTTTTTCCATATTTGTAGCCATTTTTTGAAGACGAGCTATAATTTATTATGACTTGTAGGCAAATGCCAAATATAACTGGCACACAGCATGGCATCAAGAATGTTTATAGTTTCTGCACTTTTTTTTCATGAAGTAGAGATATGTCCAAATGCATTCCAAGTTTTATGATTCCTTATCTGTAAAGTTTTTACCCACCTTTTTAATTTATTTATTTTTTATGTATGTTGCTTAGATTGACTATTTATAAATGTTTTGTAGGTTTGTTGGACTGTTTTCTCTCGCTTATCCAACTTTGATCCCTCCAGAGATCTCTCACCCATCTCTGACCCATATATCCCATGTCATGCAGGGGTGAGCCAAGGCTCTCTGTCCAGCCAGCTTTGGTGGGGAGGGTGGGGGAAACAGTGCCTAACAACTCCCCTCTGCCTCCCTCTCTTTTCCTCTTCATTTACCTCTCCTGATCTTACTCCCAGTCCTACTCTTACTCCTCCTCAGCTTCTGAAATAGACTTTCCAGCAGGAAGGGGAGGCAGGCTGAGGTGAGGAATCTGCACTGCTGAGGCTTGCCTCTCCAACTCCGCTGCCTGGAACACTTGGCCTGCTCCAGTACGAGGTAGTGATAGGGAAGGCCACAACCATGAGCTGTTTTGTGGGGTTTAAACCTCTGTATAGTTTCACTTCTCATTTTCTACACAAAGTTTAGTTACACATGGCAGCATGTTTGGATGATTTGCATTTTGCTGGTTTTAAAATGAACTAATCCCCTTGTGCGTGTATTGCTCAGGTGGTTTTGAGCCTGTTAGTGGAGCTGCATTGATGCATCATGGAAACTTTATACTAATTGCAAGTGTTGACCCACTAAGGGGCTATGACTCACCACATTAACCAACTTCTCCGTGCTGTCAATACCTGCAGAGCATAGCTTCAAACATATACACCTCACTGGCTCACAAATTGTGCTGACAGCTGCAGTAAATTTTGCCAGAGCGTAGCACTATCTTGCAAAACCATTTCACAATGCTCGGTCCTACTTGCGCTCACTTGGGTGCACTCGGGTCACGCTAAGCCTGCCAAGGAGCAGTTCACAACTCCTCACAAACTTTTCTCCAGCTTTATTTTGAATACGCACACTGTTGTGGTTACTTGGGATTGCTATGTTTACAGGATACATGTTTTACCAGTGTTCAAGGCTGTTGCTAATCCAAATATGACATAACAGAGCCCCAGGCATGCAAAGCTCATAACAAGCTCTTTGCCTACAATTTACTAAAAGAGATCATTCAAAGGCAGATTGCATATATCTAAAGCAGCTTTCCCAGTGCCTGTTCAACTCTTCATGAAGCTATGGGAAGAACAGCTGTCTTTTTTTTCCCTCTAAAACGCCTGCTTCTACATAGCATACTGTACATGCATGCACACCCCCATGAACAGGCTTAAGCAGTTTCCAGCCCATCTTACTATTTTGTTTTGTTTTTTTGGGGGGACGGAAGTGAAGCCAGTGTCAGCTTACTCAATGCCTGTCCTCACTCTCCAGCTGAGGTAATTTCTTTCAAAGCGGTAACACTCTGCTGGGGTCAGAGGTGAGACCAAACAGAGCTTCTAATGTTCTGCCGAGCCCTTATTCCTCTGCTCTGCGTTACAGTAGGCAATTCCTGGCACAGCACACTTATTTCACGGTCACCCAGATTGTGGTAGCTTGCTTTTGAAAGCATAACGTAGCCATAACAAAACTCAGCTCCACTGAGAAGAGTCTGTAGGATTTACAGGGTGGGAAATGCGTAGTCAAGCAAAGATTCATCCAGTTGTGGATTTAATACTCAACAGACAATACATGTCAATCATTTATAGGACAAGTGTCTTTTAGACTTGAGCTATTTGTCCCTCTTTCACTTCATTTCTCTGTTTTGTCATGCCTGACAGTCGGGGTTCAGTGACTGACAGGAATGTTTGTAAGCATGCCCTGCTGGGTGGCACGCATGGGAGCGTGGAAGGAGCTCGAAGGGAGGCTTGTTTTAATCTGATCAAAATGCTGCAGTTTGTTGTAACTGGCATTTCTGATGCATCTGCAGAGAAGCCTTATATGGCCTCAACATCCATGTCTAATACATACAGCAAACTACAAGCACAAACAGACCATGCTACATGAATTACTCTGACAAAGACTTGAATCTTGTTTTTCTGTGGAACTTCTCATGTTGATGCTTTGTGGATGCATCAGGACAGAGGGCGTTACATAAGCTTTAGGTTTTAGCTGTGTTGTATTTGTGTCAGCACTACTTCAGTAGCACAGTGTAATATATGCCAATGTTTGAGTGTGCACGGCAAGCTGGCAGCTGTGCAAACACGGTTTGGGTCTCTTGATGTGGTCTGTCGATGAACTTCGCCAAGTGGGGCTAAAGGGTAGTTTTTTTTCCCTCTGATGTCTGCTGTGTCAAACTTGGGACAATCTTGTTTGCGAGATCAGAACTTAATCATTACATCCAGATATCAGCTTTTATAATAGGCCTCCCCGTTCTGGTTAGTTATGTCAACAGACTGAAGTGGAGGTCTGTGATTTTTTTGTTTTTCCCCACAATGACCATGACTTTCTGCACCTCCCGCGCTGTGCAGTGATGCTGGTTTGTTACGTGAAATGGGCTATCCCCTCATTTAGTCAGTTTCATTAATTGCTCCTTCACCGAGCCTGTTATCTGCTCTGTTGCCCATATAAAACGTGAAACCATAATACTGCGTGGGTCCTTTCTGAATGCTTCCCTGGTGACTACACGCCTTAATCTTCTCATATAAAGCTTAGTCATAAAGTAAGGCGTGTTAGCACCACATACGGCAGTTTGCTAAAAACTAAACATATGGTGTGAGATGGGCCGAGTAACTGCAAAGGTGTGGTCAATATGATGGCAATAAATATTTTTAAATGAAAATTATCAAAATGTAGGGCTTCCTTTTGCAGCTGCATCTCTTCAGCCTCTCATTTTACTCACATTCTGCAAAAAGCCAACAACCAAAGGAAAACGTAATCCTTGGCTGAGGAAACAAAACCCTAACAAGCATTGTTTTGTAACAGATAACTCCTCAGTTTCCCTTTTTACCTCTGTTTCCCTGTCTTTCTGTTGGCCACATGAGCTTTTCTCATGACTCCTTGATGTGGTATATGGTGAGTTCCTAGTAAGTGCACTTTTTCCCATCCCCAGTCATTCCTAACTTGTAATCCCTGATTCATGGCGCTAGACGCCTGGTAAACCACCCGCCGCTGGCTGTCCTCTGTGTACCTTGCTTACTGGTTTCTGTTGCCACATGCCTTTCGGCCCTCCCTACGATTTCCAGTCTGACTGTCCCTAAATGGTTTGACTCTGCCCCTACACGCTTCCAAAACTGCCCACGCACCTCAGTGTCATCTTGAGGGCTTTTCTTAATTTTTTTTTAACCCTCTTGAACTGTTGTTTCTGTCATATGATTCCACATTTAGAAGCTCTGTTTCCTGTAATCAAATGGAAACAGGGTTAGAATAGAAACATGCCTGCTTTGAGAACAATTCCACCCCTTTTAAAAAACGGATTATCAGCTGTCCACAGCAAGGCGATGTCACTCACTTTGTTCAGGGTAGTCTCCAGATTTCCTGAATTTTTCTTTTGCTGCACAGCAAAGTGCAGATTATGTGTTTCAGTGATTGCATATTAACTGGTTTGTCCCAAACAAAGGATAAAGAAAATGTGTGGCTGTGTTATACTCCTGATGATCTAGGTTTCAGACTCAATCGGATATTTAGGCTGTCGTTGATGCTGCAAAAAATAAAAACCACACACTGTTCTCAGCATTTTTTTTTTACCTTAGTTGTCCCTTTTGCTCAAATGTCCAAACAAAATAAAAACTTCTATTACAAAATCCTTTTATTATTCCGATTGCATCTATGAAACAGTATTACTTGTCTTTCATTGGAGTCACTCTGTCTGCTGCCTTAAATTTAGCATTTGCTTTCATGCATGTGTTACAAGCTACTTCTGAGCTAATTATGAGTCAGCAAGAGGAATTTTACAAGATATGGTTATCGCTTTCATCATGACCAGTCACATTGTCAAGCAAAGCGGCACAATATCCCCTGAAGTCCAGTCATTCTTTGAAGAAATGAGTCACAATCTGTCTGTGTGTGCCTATCTGTGTTAGTGTGTCTTTAAGGGTTAGGGGTAGATAGAGAGGAGACAGTTTGAGTTTTACATAACTTCAATGATGTCCTCATGTTTTAGAAATCACTTCCATCTCATCTTGCAAAATGCTAAAATTTTACTTAAGTTATTGAATTTTGGTTTTCATCTGTTAATCAGTGAAGTCAGCCAAACATTCATACCATAATAAGATAAAGGAAGCAAGATGCGGCCAGATGCCAAAAGTTAGATACTCCTATTAGCCACAGAGGCACAACACTGAGCTTAAAATAGAAGGGCGCTTCATCATCCAGAGCTGAAACTATTTTGCCACTTGGACCACAAGTCATTTTTGGTCACATTAGAGGAAAACAAGAAAGCTGTGAGAAGCACATTAACAATTGTAAAACAGAGGTGGAATGCAAGGCACGCAACATGAAAACACTGCGGTGTGGTGGGAATTTATTTATCAAGCATCCATCTGTTACACATCACTTGCCTTCAAACACGCAACGGTCTCTATGTATGAATTATGTGTAATTGGAAGCAGCCATTACAAGACTTACATGCGTTTGTGTTGCACCAAAGAAGAGTTGCAAGGCATCCATCAGTGGGTGTGAATGTGTGGCTGCATACTGTCCCATATCATTCACACTTGTATCAGGAACCTGGTTGTGGAATGTATCCGTTTGGACAAAATATGGGGCATGCACCATGTTTTGTGGAAAAAATGCAGCAGGGAGAGTAAACTGTTTGTCAGATATGTCGTGTGTTTGGTTTAATGCCTAAACAATTCCCCCAGAGCATCCCATGTCTGTTTATAACAGGGGTGGAAGCTACGGGTGGGGAATGTCAAGTTTGGGGCAGTTATCGTGGATACAGTTAGCACCACCTACTTTCTCCAGAATTTTGTTGGCCTGTTTCATAATTTCTATACTTCTTCCTTCAGGTTTTCAGAGTCCTTCTTGATGTGTACTGTTTTCCCCTCCTTAAAGTAAAAGAAAAGGGTTGTGCAATCCATTTTTGTGATAAGTACCTTACTGTTGCTCAATCATAAATACTTGAGGCATACCTAAAAGCAAAGCTTTTTTTGCATTGCTGCAGATCACAGAACAACAAAGCTTGAAGGCAGTTAAATTTTAAAAGAGGAGCCAAATCTTGCTCAAAGCAACTTGCCTAGCTCTTCTGGAAATCTAAGCATTTCCATCAAGTCTTTGCAAAGATATATTTAGCTTCTGTTGCTAATGGCGTGGATCATTCCAAACACTATGTCGAATCAAACGTTGTAACTTTGGCATAAACACAGGAGTTAATGCACTTTCACATTATAAGCTAATATGATTTCAGTGATGGAGGGAGTGGAAGGGAGAAAGACAGAAAGGCAGCTATGGGGTATTAGTCTGACTTATAGTCTGCTTCAGTAGCCAGTGTGTCTGTGGTGGTGATAGTCTGGGGCAACTCTGTTTTCGTGGCCAAAGACAGATGTCAGCAGTAGTGGTCCCGTCCCATACAGCTGCTTTACACCACCACAGACTTGTGTTTCAGGAGGGCAGCCAGAAGCCAGTGGCTAGGATCTTAGAATAAAACTAGTGTTTCAGCACTCGTGCCTGTGATGGTGGGATTTTCCTGGTTTTCCGTTGGATCGCTTCAACCCAACATTGTCCTGCTTTGGGTCATGCTGGGGTCTAGTTCTGGTCTCGCTTCATGACCTCGCCTACAGTTCTATTCCCAGTCCTTGGCATTGAGAAGGGAATCTAAACAGCGTGGCCGACTGAACAAAAAGCCCTCTTAAAACCAGACTGCCACCCAGTACTCCTCCTCTTGCTCCACTGCAGCCCTCAGTAGCCACTTTATAATCCTGTGGCCCTTCATGCTGGTTGGGTTTATGACCTTGCATTCCCAGACCAGGGCTCCAGATATGGATCTCCATCAAAGGCACTGTCAGCTCTGGTCTGCATTTAAGAGAAAATTAGAAGCTCTTGGCTGGTTATCAAGACCTCCTTCTCCCTGCACCTAGTTGCGACATTGCTGATATGTTCCTGTGTGGACGCAGAGATCATCAGAAAGGTGTTAGTGCTGGCTGTGAAAATGACTCTCACCTGAACCCACAACTCACCTCAGTCGCATAGGAGGTCGCAACTTAGCCACAGGAAATGGGCACTTGAACTTATTCATAGAAAACCCACATTTATTGCTCAGCTACAGAAGGTCACATAATGGGAAACATTAATTGCCACAGTTTCAGTGCTTATAACCAGCTTATGACTTTTTAGATGCTCCACTCACTTTCATCACAGTCTGTTTTTTTTCTCACGCCAGCATGCATCCACTTGTTAACTCTGTAGGACTATTTTTAGCTCAGTTGCATGGTTGAAAGCATATTGTCCCTTATTTGTTGGGTCTGGTTGCCTGCTCTGCTTGTATCATTGCATCATTTAGAGTGGAGGCAGCAGTCCAGGCTTTATGAATGAACTGAGCCTCCGCCGGAGGCTGGGAGATGGCACTGATCCTACCGTGATGTCACTCTAGAGACGAGGAGAAGAGAAGGAGCTTTATGAAACCTCCCATTCATTTGTCTCCCTCCATCTCTCTTTCTTTTTGCCCACCCCTGGTTCCCTTGTCCTGTGATAGGGCTCAAATTACAGGCTGGTGACTCACCACCCCTCACCCACCCAAGATGCTCCCATGCTATCTTCCTCA
The DNA here is from genome assembly GCA_037177495.1 of Rhadinocentrus ornatus. Classification (NCBI taxonomy): domain Eukaryota; kingdom Metazoa; phylum Chordata; class Actinopteri; order Atheriniformes; family Melanotaeniidae; genus Rhadinocentrus; species Rhadinocentrus ornatus. Next base: position 26,542,078 of record JBAMHW010000009.1, on the reverse strand, counting down.
GCCCTACCGTGGCCTGCTACAGCCCAGTGGACTTTGGCCCCAGCCACAAGAATCCCAATTTCACGCCCACGCTCTGTCGCGCAGGCAAAGGTGGCTGCTAATTTACTTTGCATGCATGTGTGTGTGTGTGTGTGTGTTTATGTGTCAAGCAAACATAATCCCCACTCTTAGCAGCTTGCCCTCTACTTGTATCAGAAAAAGAGAGGATTCAAATACCACATCTGTCTCCCTTCATCTGTGATTCTTAGAATACATTAACACACACTCTGCATCATTAAAAGAAACAGCCTTCGTTTAATAATTTCCATTGCAGGCTCTCTTTTTATCTTTTTCTTTTTTGTAATCTGAGCCATGTTGGAAAAATGTGGACACCAAAATCTTGCCTTTGTTCTACACCCTCTCCCACATTTCTCGAGTTAAGTGGATGGGACTCATTTTGTGGACGGACCAGCACCATCTAATGTGGAAAGTGATGACTTGTGGATGTTTTAACTCTCAGTGCATGCTGACCATTCAGCATCTAATGGGACTCGCAGGCATTGAAATCGTATCAGGACTTCATCATTTACTAGAGATCGTCTACAACCAGGCTCGGCTCTCTCGCTAATGGATGCACATTGTACATTAGCACTGCCGCGAATAACGTTCACATGGATCACTCACTGTGTAGGCTGCTTTATTACCACTTCGCCTTTACATTTAGAGTTTGCCTTTCAACGCTGCCTTTTTCTTTGATTTGTAGTTTTAAGATTTCAGCTTGACCCGTTGAAATGCAAGGAAGCAATGTGCATGTGTATGACACACTAAATAAAGAAGACAGTATATTTTCCTGACAGCAATTTTGCATGTTTTCTCCAAACATAGAAAACAACAACTAAAAAAAAGAAAGAGAAGCCACTTCAAACTCATTTGAAGCTGAACAAACAAGTAATTCAAAACAAAAACAAAAGAATTAACATAAGTTGTGTTTCACGTTTTATTTGGCCTGTAATCATGGCTCACATATTTCTCTCTTTAGAGAACGCCTAATGTTAGTTCTCATGCGCTATGGTTATGAATGTCTTTGATGGAGGATTTAGTGCTAAAGTGGGTTTCATGTCTTGTGTACGCAAGTGCACGCTGGGGCCGGGTTGATAAAAGCGATGGGGAAGGAGGGGCGTAAACGCTTCGAAAGTGCAGGCAAACTCCATTCGATCCAGCTTAAACAAACGGGCCCATTTTGCCTCTGCCATGACATCAAAGCGCAGACTGTCTGAGCCCCGGTCCCATTTCAGTTTGCAGCCGTTTGCAACGTGAACATTTCTGCACTACCGGCACGGCTTAAAAGTAAAGTGAGCTCAGTAAAAGGCAAAACTAACAGGCGGTCAGGTGCAGCTGAACACAGATGGCTGGATCATGTCACATTTTGATGTGTGAGAGCTTTCTGACACCAGTTAACTAAGATCTTATGTGAAACTGTAAAAAAAAAAGTTTTTTCTTAGCTACTCTTTTGACTAGAATGGCCAACTTTCTGTTTGTTCACCAGTCTACTAGAGACCAATATATTATTACAGGCCTAATTGAATCACATGAAGAAGCAAAGAGCTCTTGTCTGCCCTCTGTCTCAGGGTCTGTTGTGAGGCTTCTTTCTTCAAGGCAAAATAAAAAAAAGATTTTTTGTCAAAGACAGAAAAAGGAGAAAGTGGGAGTCCTAATTTTTGCAGTCAGACAGACATTGGTTACGAAGGAGGGACAGCTGCTGTGCATTCCAGACAAGGTCGAGACGTCAGTGAGTGGTGAATACAAGCATGAACTGAATGTTGTCCTAGTGTACTGCTCTCAGATAAAACCACCAGCCGCTGGAGATGCCAGGACATCTGGGTTCGACGAATGGCAGTGCCTTGAGGAGAGGCGGCGGCGGTGGGGGCTGTTACTAATTTGCTTTTAGGGCACGCCTATTGTGATTTGAACTATAAACGCAGTCAAGACAGATCATTTACAGAGGACAAGCTGCTGTTAAAGCTCCAAGCTGTACATTTTTCATGTTAAAAGCTTATTCTGCAAGATATATTACACTTATAAAATTGTAATCATCTTCAAGCATGGACCGAATGATTAAAAAGATGCATATAATTTAAAACTCTAAAGGGCTTCGTTGTGTATTTGTCAAGTTTTTTTAGCAGCCGTTGCTAGGGTCTTTTTCCCTTCTCCCTGCTTTGCCCCTTTCTCCCACACTTTTGCAGCCTGGTCGATCTAATTAAGTGAGTGCGAGTCATCAGGCACCGTTTAAAGCCTTCAAAAGGAGCTCTGTTCCCACTGGGTGCCCACTGGCAACCAGCAGAAAACAGTGACCCTAGTGTGCGATTGAGACCCTTGAGACAGCCCACCCCCCTGCATCTTTCCAAGCCACCCGCCAGCAAGCCGCAGTGACATCATCACCTCATCCCTCGACCCTTGACCTGTCAGAATGTCTGACCCCCCTCTCCTCATGCTTGGTCTTGTGACAGTAGGCCTACTGTGTCGGGGCAACGTGGTAGGAGGGCTAGCAGGGGTCAGGCTGTCACTGATGGGCAGCAGGCGTTGCTCTCCCACCCAGGAAGCCGGGATATGAGGGAGAGCAACGTTTGAAGTGTTTGTAAATAAACTCTCATGTCTGCTTTAAAGCCAGGTGAATTGGATTTAGCAAAAGATCCTGTTGATGTCAGAGACTTTAGACATCCAATGACACAAAATTAACATAAAAATCTCTCTGATCCGAAGATAGATTGGTTCTGATGTGGAGACAGTGGCTGTCTAGACAGAGTGTAATTGTTGCACCGTGTTGTTGATCACGATAGCTGTAAATGTGTGGATTTCTGTGTGTTAAGTGTGTCACATTCACAAGCCTCTCTGTCTCACCTCACCCCCTCTCACTCTCAATTCAATTTTCCATTTTATAAGGTTTATCAGCATGAAATGCAATACATGATGTGTTGCTGTGGCTTGGGATGCCAATTAGAATTACAGCAGGATGTTATGTTAGCATATCTGTTATTCAGATCTCAAATGAAACGCGTATTGACAATACTCAAAATGAAATTGTAATTTCTATTTGTGATTTGTGTTTGGCAGATCCGGAGTGCGGAGATGTTCCCCTGCTCACTCCGGGGAGTAAAGAGATGATGTCCCAGGCTCTGAAGGCCACCTTCAGTGGCTTCACAAAGGAACAGCAGCGGCTGGGTATTCCCAAAGGTAAGAACTGTCAGCTGCTTGTAGTCTCATTGGTCCCTGTTAACATTTCTATTGAGGAAATCAAATTTCACCAGTTAAACACGAGCCTGCAAAACTACCTCGATGTGTCACATGCTAGGGACACACATTCTTTCACATCACAGACTAATTCAGAGCTTACAGTGAAGGCATTTTTCAGTGAGACTGAAAACCAAGAGATGCCCAGTTATTCCATATATCACAGTATGCACATTTAAGTGAAGGCAGCTTTGACTTTCAGACAAACTGCACAGCAGCTTGATGCTGTTTACAAGCAGCACGATTGCTGGCATCGCCATGTAATCGTACTTAAACAGACAACTACGGTTTTCAGCTTTTCATTACCACTGCAGTTTATGTTCCCTTCTTCCTCCATCTACTTTCCTGCTTACTGCGTGATAGTTTGCTGTAAGCGCCTCACCAGAAACTACATGTTCTGTCATGTATCAGTCACAGGTTGAGATGAGTGTCTGCATTATTGTGCACAAGCAGTAAATCCTCTTCAACGTTTAAAAAACATATAATAAAAACAGACTCTAATGTTTTCAGATCCCAGACAGTGGACAGAAAGCCATGTGGCTGAGTGGTTAACATGGACAGTTAACGAGTTCAGTCTGAAGAATGTTGACTTTGACAAATTTGGCATGAATGGAGCCAGCCTATGTGCGATGGGGAAAGAGCGCTTCTTGGACTTGGCACCTGACTTTGTGGGTGACATCCTTTGGGAACATTTAGAAATGCTCCAGAAAGGTAAGGCCATTGAAACTTAAATAAGATCATTTAATAGACTAGAGGATACAAACATTAATTTCTTTAATTCCCTGCTAAATGACAGAAGAAAACATTGCTGATATTTAATTTCTGCTTATTCTACTTGAGAACCTTGTTGGCATTTACTTCAGTAACAGGAGCCAAACAGGAAAAACACAATTTGGCTCAGGTCATTAATTTTTGATAATGCTGGATGGAGTTACATTATAAAAAAAGAAAAGAAAAAGAAATCAATGATGAGGTCACTGACTCTCACTCTCTATCCATTTTTCATGAAGAGGATACAAAGCATTACCCCATCAATGGACTGACCTCCAACTTCCAGGAATCCCGCTATACCTCAGACTATTTTGTCAGTAAGTACTCATCACTTCCTCCTAAGTCATGCTGTCTAAGAGCCAAAGATTTATGCTGCAGAGAGTGAGCCAGTAAATGAAAAGGGGATTTACTGTTAGAAACATGTTCTTTTTCTTTCTATTTTAAATGCATTTATATTCTGGATATTGATCTTTAGTCCGTTTTGCAGCTCTACGTTTAAGCTGGCCAGACATCATAGGAAATAATCACAGGTCTAATCAATAATCTTGCTTAAAATCTGCAAGATTCATCTTGTTAACTTTATGCTATGTTTTGTTGTGGACTATTCACAACCTGAACATTTGAACAGCAGTTCAGCCCAAGAGGGATAATGACTCTACTCTTCTCAGATTGATTTTCATCTTCTGCTTTGCTCTCTTCTTTCCTTTTCTGCTTTCTATCCAGACTAATTTCCTTTTGTGTCTCCAGGCTATGAACATGCTCAGTGTGTCCCTCCTTCTGAGTACTCTGAGCCCGGCTTTATCACAGAGTCCTACCAGACTCTCCATCCCATCAGCTCGGAGGAGCTGCTCACGCTCAAGTACGAGAGCGAGTATCCCGCCGTCATCTTACGAGACACAGCCCTGAATGCTATGCAGGGCGACTACTTCTCCGTCAAGCAGGAGGTGGTCTCCCCTGACAACATGTGTGTGGGACGCCTCAGCAGAGGTGAGGGGCTCACATGTACTACACGTGATGAGAATAGTTGAGATTTGCGGTGCAAATTGTGCTGCATTTATTTAATCCTCAGCCTTTTGTTTAGATCAGACTCTTGAAGAACACATCCACAAGTGCTTGCATGCGTTTGTGTGTGCGCATGTAAACGTTAAAGGTGTCTGTGGGCGTCTGCCTGTGTGTTTATGCTGAAGCTACCAGAATCTTGTCATGCCACATCAGTGTGCATGTATTAGAAGAGAAGAAAAGCAGGGCCTCTGGTTGGTTTGTGGTTCAAGCAAACCCGCCTCACACACTCTAGACAGGGTTGGGAAAAAAAAAAAAATGCTATTGTTTTTGTCAGAGTGATACACGAACCAAAGCCACAATGTGTTCTCTTCTTACCGCCTGTCCCTTATGTAAAGCAGTTCAAATGGTGTAACCTTAAAGAGAGCTCTTTTTTTTCTTGTTTTTGTTGGCCTCCTTTCCTCGACTCAACCTCTACATTCTGGGTAAGGAGATAGAGGTGTCATCCTCAGTTACAGAACATGGGGTTTTCTCATGAAACTGTTTGCTTTTGTGAATACACGGGCTTGTTTTCTCTCCCTGTGATAGTTTATAGATGAATTAGCAGCATGGTTTACATTCATAGCCATAAAGCAAGGCTTTTCTTCTCACAAATCCCCAGCTGTATAAATGATAGCATGTGCCATGAACGCCAGTCAAGGCTCCTTTCAGCGCTTTGAGCATTTGCCTGCAAGATTTAAGGTCAAATCATCATGCAACTAGCATGCCAAGCTTTTGAGCGTTGTGTTGAGCTCTCCCAACGTGGGAAAGTACTTTGTAGCACAACTGATATCCACATGTGGCTTTAATTTTGCCAACTGAAGATTTCAGCATCGGTGGAGGCACTGCATTATCTGTCATTTGTTAATGACTTACCATTCAAAGACTCTGCTTATCTTTCCTGGGGCCAAAAATACCAAGACAATTTGTGTGATTGTCTTCTATTTAGAATAAAATCCAAATGGTGGTTGTAAAAGTGAAATGAGGTGTGAAATAAAGAGAGGAGCACAGCACAGAAGAATATAGCTTAGTGAGGGAGAATATATTTACTGATGTGGTGTTTGCTTTTTTTAGATTAATATTTATTAAAACTTGTTCTTGTGTCAAATATCTCAAAGGTTTCATACAATTCTTTACCTTTACTGTAATCCAAGATGTCCGAAGCCACCTCTTGCTTCCAAGTTAGACTTTCTTGTAATCTTTTAAAGTGGTCTTGATCAGTAATTCTCCAGGATTTTTTAAGAACTTCCAGTTTTTATTTGGGCATTGGCTGCTTTTTCCACTCGTGTTCAGTCTAGTCCTTTCACCTGTACAGTTTCACATGTGCTTCTGTTTGTAGAACTACTCAATGCTGAGCTATGAGTCATTACAGAATAAAAACACACATCTAACTCAAGGAAGGAACTACATTTTAAATTTACCTTTAGGTACTTTCTTACTAGCAGCTTTTGACAAATAGATTTGTTATAGTTTTGAAATCCAGTTGTTGAAAATCTCTGGAAACTGGTGTTATGGAGTGCTGAGCCCTCCCAGAGCCCGGACCTTTATGTTTTTGAAGCAGTGTAAGATCATCTTGACAGAAAATAGAACAAAAGACAGCAAACACCCCAAGAAGAACTTTGTAAAAGCATTTAAAAAAAAAAAACCTGGACCACAAAATTAAATAAATTGTGCCTAACAGGGTTCATATTGCATGAAACAATAAAGGTGGTCACCAAATATGTACTTTCAAGGTTAATAGAATTGTGCAACCTCTGTTTTTATATACTGTATTTCCACTTAACTTTACTTATTGTTGCACTGAATGTTGTTTTCCTAGCAATATATAAAGAAGTGAGGGATGGTTCAAGACATAAGAACATCTCTTAAATCATCTTAAGGTAGTCGGACATGGTCTGAAATCAGACTTTATTAAGAATTTTCACCACAATGATGAAGTAAAATTCCACATCTGTAACAACGTTTTTGCTCTCTCTTCTTTTCTTGCCTCTCAGGTAAGCTCGGCGGGCAGGACTCCTTTGAAAGCATTGATAGCTTTGAGAGCTGTGACCGATTGACCCAGTCATGGAGCAGCCAGTCCTCATTCAGCAGCCTGCAGCGGGTACCTTCATATGACAGCTTTGACTCAGAAGACTACCCTACTGCCTTGCATGGCCACAAGCCCAAAGGCACCTTCAAAGACTATGTGAGGGAGCGCTCAGAACTCAGCAAAGACAAACCCGTCATCCCAGCGGCAGCATTGGCGGGATACACGGGTACGAGTTTATACATTCCTTGATAAGCGCCTCAGCATTTACCTCACGCTTGAAGCAGATGGTATTAAATAATGCCAAAGTAAAACACAGTGAATGAGAATATTATTGGTGTTTAAAATGACTATATTCCTTGCAGATTTTCCATTTTATTATCTAACTTATAATAAATAATTTTTAACTCATTAATTTTTTACATATAATTTCCATTACTTCAGTGAACAGCTGCAACACACTTGTTGATGCTCTGCAAAAAGCCCCACACGTGGGAGTGCTCTATAATGCACCACTTTTAGACAAAAAAAACCCAAACAAACAAACATAAAAAAAAAAAAAAAACTTTACCCAAGTTGCCCAAGTTATGCACATCACAGGAAGCAAAACAGATTTTGCTCTTGCCTTTTTTTTTTGGTTCTTATTTTCTCTCTATCTCTCTTGCTCTGTCTTCACTTTTCAGCTACCTCTTTATCTGCAGCCCGCATCTCAGCCTATTTTTTCCAGGTCGTCCTAGCAACGCTGGTGAAACATAGAAATTATGCCTGCCCCTGCGTGTAGCACCAGAACAAAGTTATCTCTTTATCTCATAAGGCACCTTTGTACTCATACATGCGCTCAAAAAGCTGGTTTATATATGTTTTTTTAAGTTCACTGAGATGTGGAGATATTTGCTACCTCTGAAGCAAATGCACCATTTTAGCATTTATGGTTTTTGGTTTAAAAGAAGCTGCTGTTGCTACTTATAACTACTTACTTGGATGTCAACTGTTTTATGCGCATTTCTGTTTCATTGCGTAAGCCTCTTCTCAATGTTAAACACTATATTCATATATAAACCAACACTGGATTGTAAAGAGAGATAAGCAGTCACACTGCAGAACCTGCAAGTCTTTGGGACTTTTTCAGTTCTATTTAAATTATAGTCACAAGGCTACATGATTGCTAGCATTTAAAAAAGGGGAAGTCCGAGTATATTTTTCAACGTCACAAACAATGCAAACGTCAGATCTCATTAGACTGAGCTAAAGTTGGTATGTACGACTTAATTGGTCATTTCTGTGGTCATTAGTTCACAAGCCACTTGTTGAACAATGAGTCATTCATTTGTAATGATGTTGGAAAGATGTAATTATGTATTTATAATCAAATATTGAAGAGGAAACAGCCTAAAGCCCCTCTAGAGCCCTTAAAGGCCGTGGTTCTGCCTGCAGCTCAGTTAACTTAAAGATAAATCAGAGTTTTTAATCGGCCATAGTTTTCTTTCTAATTTGTGTGAACTTTCAAACACAAGTGTTGAGTAACGTATTCTTCCTGCTCATCTGCACACTTATTTGTCTAGAAGGCTGACATGCACGTATTGGTCATGATAACAGGATAAAGCTCCAAAACAAGTGTTTAAAGCCTGTTGCATGGCGTCTTCTAACTGAGGAGAAAGGTTCTCCTTGGAGCTTTGAAAAAATCTAAATTAATATTAGTAGAACATCTAAATTTCTTTTCATAAAAGAAAAATCTCCAGCAGCCTCAGGTCCTTAGTACTTTACAGAGTGACTTGAAGAGAGTCCTTCAAAGATGGAACCATATCGTGTGTGCATGTGTATGCACAACCACGTGCACATGTGTGGGAGTACAGGAACCAAAGGGGAACAAAATCAACCTCATTATATAAAAAACAAACAAAAAAAATCATTAAAATGAAAAAAACAAACTTAAATTAACTTCCAAAATAATATTTATGACAACTTGACAGGTTGCTCTGCTCAGCTTCCTGTTCTAGTCACAGCATGACAGGTGACACTTGTAGCGAGGACAGGGAGCTAGATAAGGCTGCAAAGAGATAAGTAGGGCTTCAGTTGTCATCTTTGCAGACAGAGGTGTAAATGGTAAATTATCACAGGAAACCACAGTCACCAGGCAGCTTCTCAGCATGTTCAACCCTCAATCAGTATAATCATACTTGCCTTTCTTACTTCTCAATCTCACACATCTTAAAATGCTAACAGAAGGGTTTTATTTGCATTGCAGCAAGAAATTGCATAAATAAAGCTGAACAACCATGCCATGTATCGTGTGTAAAATACTTAATAGGCTCAGTCAACTCCCAGGGTTCATGCTAAAGGTGCAAATGCTCAAGACTGGTTTAGTGTGCACTTAATGCTGCTGTGACATTAAGCCCCAACCGTTTTGCCACTGTATGCTCTTTCAATGAGGCCCATTGTAACATATTTTTGGAAACTTTTTATTCCCCCCTCTTGTTTTTTTTTGTAAGAGGGTCGCCTGCATTTTGCCGTGAGAGCACAGGGGTTGGTATCACCCTTGTGTGGGCCGGCTGTTAACAGCGGCAGACTTTTGGAATGTGAGCCAATGCTTTCAGTCTGAAAGAGATGCTGTGTTGCAGAGACACTTATTTTCCAGACCTAGCCTGACTGCTGTCATGTACCTTCTCCAATCCTAGCAGGAGTCAGAGAGGTCTGTGAAATGCCATTTTTCAAGTCTTAATCCCACACGTCTGTTAGCCTGAAAGCTTTTGTTTGCATTGTGTAAGGGTATATTTGGTTTTTCTGAGACACTCGAGAGAGGTGACTTTTGCTCAGCCCCAGTTTTGCTGAGGCGGTGTGTGCTGCATAGGCAGGTGTGATTTCAACATGCAAGCCTCAAAAAGTGGGTGGGTTCGTGTATATGCAAAGAAACCACACGATCAAAGTGAAGCGCTCTGAATCTAGTTCACAGACAAAACCAGCCTTTTTTGGTTGTCTTTGTTCTGCTTTCCCTCCTTTTTCCGTGAGCTGTTATAAACTTACATTAGTTTTCAAATTAGGCTTTCTAGGTTATTATCTATTATCTTAGTATATAGTTTTGAAAATGCATCCCATTGTATCATCATAGATGACTTTTTAGGTGTTCTTCCCCTGAAACACACACGGTCTGACTTGAAGTCAAATAGATGTGCTATAGAAGCCCAAAAGCAGTGTGGCTTATTTTAAAATAGTGATTTCATCGGTAAGGAACTCAGACACAGACTCTAGATTCACATACAGTACAGTGCAACTGGCAGAAAAGGGAATCCACGATGAATGAGACTGTTGTACGGAGGAGGACATTTAGTTCTATTGCTGTTCTTCAGCCTGACCCAGATTAGAAGGTTTACTTTGTCCCTTTTCAGATCTAAAGTAATAATTGGCATGAATATTCAACAGTTTCATGTACAGAATGAGTACATGCTGCTGCGATGTAAAGTCAAATATCTCTTGCATTGAAGTGCATTAGCGTTTTGCATTGTTCTAAAACCAGCCCCAGGAAAAAGGAAAAGACAAAAACAGGGTTGCATTTTGCATTTACATTGTATTAATGCAGAACATTTTCATCCATAAAGTCTAACTTTAAAAACGTCTCAAAAATTGAATCCACTTGGTCATGACTTCCACTTATCTTAGAGAAATGTGTGTCCTTAAGTACCAATCTTGGTGTAATAGACTCAAATGAACACCTTGTCTCCTTCCATCTGCTGTGCAGGCAGTGGCCCCATCCAGCTGTGGCAGTTTCTTCTGGAGTTGCTGACCGACAAGTCTTGCCAGTCCTTCATCAGCTGGACAGGGGATGGCTGGGAGTTCAAGCTTTCTGACCCAGATGAGGTGAGAGGTCGTGACCCTGCTGGTCACTAACGCACGAGATGGGAGGTCTTAAATAGCTGGCCAGATGAACAAGATGTTTTCTTTGTAAAGACAGTCGCCTGTTGTGTCTGGCTCTGCTGAGGTTTTTAAGTAGGACGTTTTAGCCAATTCTGCATCAGTAGCATAAATAGTTGTTAATCTTATGCTGACATGCTTATTCCCTGTGCTGTTGCAGGTTGCTCGAAGGTGGGGCAAAAGAAAAAACAAACCCAAGATGAATTATGAGAAACTGAGCCGTGGCCTTCGTTACTACTATGACAAGAATATTATCCACAAGACGTCTGGGAAACGCTACGTCTACCGCTTTGTCTGTGACTTGAAAAGCCTGCTGGGCTACACACCCGAGGAGCTACACGCAATGTTGGAATTAAAGCCTGACACTGATGAGTGAACTCACAGAAGGAAAGAAGAAATGAGGACAAAAGTTAAGGAGCCACACAGACTGAGGCTCATAAAGTGGTCTTAACTGTTTGATAGAGTTGGTAAACTGTCTTTTTTTGGGGGGGACCAAAATGTTTTTATTGACTGACTATGGTCTTTGTCAACTTTGAGCTCCTTTCTCTCAGACCATATTTTAAGTGAAGGGCAGAAGTCAAAAAACCTGTAGTCATACCCCATTGCATCTGAGATGTGTGTGTGAACGCATGTGTGTGTGTGAGCGTGTGCGATGTATAGTGGTGGTTTTAAGCAGCTCGAGGCAGGTGAGGTAGAGTTCAGGTTCTGTTCTACGTAGCAAAGTGAGCGTGAAAAAAGCAGCGAGACACACAAGTGTTAGAGACCTGAGAAAGAGATAATAAGATGATTCTGCTGGGGAAAACAGAGGAAGGTTATTATATCATATTTACACACATGATTACTGTTTTTTCTCAGGCAAAAAGAGTGTTTTAGCTAGGACCCCAAAAAGGTGTAATTACGAATTTGTTATTTAAGGACCGTGTGCTTGTGCCAGTATTGTATTGATTGTAAGAACCCAGTTTAAGCCTACCAGGCCAATAATCGGAGAGGTTTTTTTTGTTTTTGTCTATGAGGGTTTAAAAGAAGAATCAAACATTAAAATGCCAAGTAAGACCTTTTTGATCTCAAGGAGCCTTTAACTGAATTGTGCTGATTTGTTATCAGACAACACTATAGACACTGGCCCTGTGCTTTGCAGGGTGCAAGGACCTGTTGGAGATTACTCATACCCAGAGTGTCTGCAAGACAATTGAAAGTAGCCGTTGCTTTTAAAACTGACGCTTTCTTCTTTATGTATATGTTTGACACCTTGTCAGAGACACATATTGTGACTGAAACATATGCATTTTTGCATATACCACCAGTATTCGCTAACTGTAGACAATCTATGTGGGGAAATTCAGGAGTCTTTGGTAAGAAAAGTTGTTTAAATGTGCTAATTAGATGAAAAATTTGTCAGGTCACTGTCCATGTTAGCGTTGCATTAGATGTGTTTTTATAGATCTGTTTGTCCTGTAAAATTCCAAGTTGTTTAGCAGAGGGAGGGGATTTTTACAAAATCCAAATAATGTCAAATGTCAGTTAAATTTTTTGTTTGTTAGGCAGTGCATTTTGGCCAAAATGAAGCAGTGATGGTGTGATGTAAGAAAAAGGGATAGGCAGTGAGAAAATGTTGATCGGGGGGATGAATGGAACCTGGTTGGTATCGATGAATGTGACAAAAGGAATCTCGTGATGGAAAGTGGATAGCAGTGGACAGAGAGGATGCAAGTCAGCTAGCTTAATACGTTTAAGACTGATGTTAGATGATTCAACTTTAAGTTTGTGTGTGAGTCAGTGTGATGCCACCGTTATTCGTGCTGTCTGCTCAGAGCACATGCATAACTATTCACTGGTTACATTTAAGCAAATTGGCAGCAGTTTCCTCCCTGCAGTGGGAACAGTGGCTGTTACACTGGGAAATGCCAAAGTTGAATATTGTCTTAGAATACAATGTTATTGTTTACAGTGGCTGAATGTTACCCATATGGATGAAAATAGCTTTGCAGATGTCTATTTGTACAGATTGTATTTCATAATGCTTTATTGAGACCCAGATTCCACAAATAAGCAAGAGACAAAGCAGGAATAATAACCAAAGCCCATGTGAGGTCTTTGGCCACGGTGCTTCGGGTAACCAGTGTTTTAGAAGACAGGGACCAGAAATCTCTCACGTATTTGGAAAATGTTATCTTTTATCTTCTTTCTTAATATATTGGAAAGCACACAACTTTAGTACAGAGTCTTTGCTGATTTGAGTTTCCCACTGAGTGCAGAAAACAGATGTTGTATGTTCACAATGTTTAACTGGTAAGAAGCATCATTATTGTTGTGGTGTTTATACAAAAGAGAGAATTGGACCTTAAAGAAGTGAACTGGTAATAAGCTGCACTGCATGTTCATTAGTTTCTATGTGTTGTTCAACACTGTTCCTTTTTTAAATATTTTTGACATCAGTGTTTTTAGCTTTACAGATTCTCAGTAATGACAAGTTTTTTTTTGTTTGTTTTTTTCCCTCCCAGCATAAAGTAAATATGTTACTGTGGCTTCTAAAGAAAAGAAAACATTGTATTTCTAAAATAATTTGCATTTCCAACATTGTTGTCAGGAAAATGTACTGTTAAATGTAGGAAACCACAATCTACTGCAGGATTTGTGTATTAATGTCAGGCGAGTGTAAACATACCAGTATTTTGTGGCATACGCATATCTCAGAATGGATTCAGAAGGAAAGCCTTGTTGTTTTCGGATGTTCTTTTTGTGTATATTTTATAATGTCTCTGTATTTTTTTTCATGAGATTCATTTTTATTGTATTTAGTTCACAATATTTGAATATTTTTCAATAATTTATATTTTATAAAATACAAGAAACGCAGACAGCTGGTGCTTTCATGGGAATTTAAAGGTAGCGCAGGACAAAATAATGTAGCGATATAGTTTTGTTGTTTTATTTTTGTTTTATTTTTATATTTTTTCTTTTTTTCATATAGAAAATAGACCTGTCTGCTAGAGAAATAAAGGCTGATGCTGGCCCATCAATGATTTCTGCTGGAAAGGTTTTATAAACTGTAGCTTCTATTTCTAAAATGTTATAAAATATATGTGAAGAAAGAGTTTATCCCACTGTGTGGTGTTTTATTCCCTTCTTTTCTCTTTCATCCTGTATGACATTTCAGCAACGAGATTATGTTGCATACGGTGATGCAGCAGTCTAGTTTAGCTGTGCTGTTTAAGGTTTGTGGAGTTTGTGTTTTACATCTCTACAGGAAATTTTGGAACTAGGACCTGATGTTGACTCATGAAATGAGTTCTTTATGACATTCCTTATATGATCAAATCTATAACAGTTGCTTATATAGAAAATCTGTTTAGAAAATTTACTTTTAATAGTTTATGTGCTGATTTAAAGATAATCATGCAGAACGAGGTGAATAGTTTCAGAGAACAATTGCAGACCCAAACTCACAACAGACTCTTAAAGTTAGAAAAGGTTGCAGTTTAACTGAAGAAAAGCCAAAAAAAAGTAAAATAAAATGGCCAAATTTTTCCTACTCTTTCCCTACAGAAATACATCCTAAGTAGAAGTAGAGCATTTCTTCCCCTCTGTTATTGCCATTCATATTTGACATATCACTATACAGCAGTGCAGCAGAGGTTTTCTAGGTTAAACATTAAGCCTCCTCTCACTTAGAGTTCATTCAAAGGGATTTTTCCCCACAACGATTTCATCTGAGCTCCTTGACCAGGTTTCCAGACATAAAGTCTCATAGTTCCAAAATGCTGTAGTATTAGTAAAAGACAAAAAACAAAAGAAAATCTATCATTTTTTTAAGCTGCATCTCTATGGAAAAAGTATGTGAATGCTCAACTTTATATACAGCTGTAATAGTTATGTTCTGCCAATCTCCTCCCTTTTAAGACTTCACTCTAAAATCTTAGATGTCCATGTATGACATTTGATTTAGCTACAAACTCATAATCAGCAAGGACAAGTTGTTTGAGGCGTTAATCCACCAATTCCTTTGTTTGAGTCCAAAATCTGATCAGCATTTTCACCCTCTGGGGAAATCTTAATGTAAAATATACAAGTTTTAAGTGATCATCAAAAAGCATACCTTTGCCCAAACCCCTGCTGCCTAAAACTCTCCAGCAAGTTTAATGGAAGGGTTTAGTCTGCAACAATGTTTAGGGGGGTGGTCAAAAGAATCCACATGAGTGCTGGGACTGAAGGTTTCCCAGCAGAGCATTGCATTCGAACAAAAGGTTATTCCCTTCACCTGTCTGTAGTTAAAGTTGTGGCTGTCCTCTTGGTTCACTTTAAAATATTGTGTGTCCGGGTGTTAACAAGTGTTTCTCATGCGCACTGATGAGGTGACGTAGAAATCTAACCAACACACTGGGGCCCATTCATGTGCTTGTAACCCCTCATATAAATTCCACTGTAGATAGAAAACATGCAGGGCCATGGAATACTGCCCCACACTGCACAGCTGTTTGGCCCCTGCAGCCGCAGTGTAACACAAAGATACAAAAACAAGATCACGAGAACTGTGGTTCTTTTTATTTCACAATTAAAGACTGAAATGAATGGCTAAAACAGACACAACATCAATCGAAAGATGTGTTTATTTATTTTGGGAGAATTTATATTATTGATAATAATGTTTTACAATGTAAAGTAATAAGTAATAATCAAACTCAAACTAAAATGATGGAGCTGCCTCCTCACTCTAGATATTCTTCTCTTGCATCTGTTGATTGTGTTCAGAGGGCAGGCTGAGGTTACCCAGGTGGTTCTTCTCTTGTTCCACCTCCCTCGCTCTGACTGGGCTGGTGATCCAGACCAGACACGATTGCCAGGCAGGTTTTAAAATACTTCCCCAGACAGAGCATGTTTCAACAGAAGTAGAACAGAAACCAAATCATTATGATACTACTCAAATCCGCCTATTCCCCCATCCAAACACAGACAGAAAGCTGGCTCATGCAGACTTAGCTCTTTTTTTCCAGCCCTTTCTACCTCATTCAAGGAAATAGAGAAAAAAAAAACTTTCACTGATTTAAGCAGCGTTTAAAGGTGAAAAACTGCAAAGAGGAAAGGACGTCTTAGCAGAAAGTGAGAACAGTCACACCTGGCAGTCACAGGAAGATACCATATAATTTCTGCTGCTCCTGACAAAAACTATCCTCACCTGTCATCTTCAGCTTTCAGCTCTGCATGCTGCAGTGCAGCTCGTTTGTCAGATTTCAAACTTAAATATTTATCTAAAGGGTCTTACCAAGCGACATCTGTCTTCTGCATGTAATCTTAGCATGACCGACAGAGACAGAGGGGCATTAAAAGAGTAACCAGTGTAGCCATGAAGAAAATATTGACCGAATTAGACGCACTGTTGCAATAAAAGCTTATACTTTTGAATTTGGTAGAATGAATAAGACATCATTATGTGCCCTTGGATTCATTTTTTATATTTTAGGATGAAAGGACGTGTGCTCAGACAAAAAGATTTGTGCACTGAGGTATGTTTGTTAGGACTACATATGCCTGCAGTGCTACATTTTAATCAGACCCCATTATCACAGTAAAGAAAATGTATACAAATGCACCATAAATACTTCTTAGCATACACTTCTTTATATTGATTGCTCTAGTTCCACTCTCAAAACTTCATAATATCACAAAAATTTGTGTACCTCACAAGTTGCCAGAAGGAACCCAACTGAAAATATCCACGTCTCCAAAATGCAACACACGGTTAGATTTAGTCATTTGGTGACATTTTGCTATTCTGTTGCTTTGTGAAAGGCAAATCCTAACACACACACACACACACACACACACACACACACACACACACACACACACACACACAGAAAACCATTGAAATGCACATGTAATTCTAACCATTAATTTTATTCCCTATCTTGTAATTTAACTCCCTAACCCTAAACATTCAAAAGTATGGACACAGTAAAAAGTTAAGGATAATGGACAATGTATTGCAAACTCACAGTTTACTTATTTGATGTTATTTTTTATCGTTATATTTTAAAGGTTAATTTCAAATTTGCTTGGCAATCAGGTGGAGATGCAGCTAATCTGTCATTTTACCACGGCCCTAAAGCTAAATATTAGGCATAACAGTAGTTCTGCCGCATTTCTCTTGTTTAAATTGGAAATATGTGCCACCTAGCAGCACTAAGTTATATACTTTGAACCTTTTAGCCTTCTCAGGATGTGAAAAAAAGAGCTAGAGGAAACAAATAATTGCTCACATAAATGTACTGTAAACATCAGTCCAACAGAACTAGTAATTTTGACATACAGAACTCAACTCAACGCGCTTAAAGTAATAATATATCACATCAGTTGGATAGTTATCAAGGAATAGTCTGACGTTGGAGAACACAGTGTAGTGGAGTCTAAGTCATTACTGAAAAGTGCTGTCAACTTTCAGCTTCAGCTGTAGCAGCCTAATAGACCTTCCGCTGTGGATGGGAGATAAGTATCTCTTTTCTCCCTTTCTTAAATTAACGTCCTCTTCATCGAAAGAGAATCCTTGTGACGCACAAGACACAGAGTTGGTGGTTCCATTACGCAGAGAAGTTGTGAGATATGGCCAATGCGTCCCAATGGGCCCTTGTGGCTCAACTTGAGGCACATTTGCTGGGGTCACTATAGACTCTAATGGTGTCAAGGGATTAGCATGAGTTACATCTACCATGTCTTCTCAAATATGACCCCTCCCATGGATTTTGGAGGGAACATAAGACTCTTTCTCCTGACTTCAAGTAGTTTAGTCTTTTGCTATAAAGGGAAGTCTCAGCATTAGCATCTCCTTTTCCCTGTTTCTTGTGTTTATAAATACTCTAAAAATGGAGGTTTACTCATATTGACTTTTAAATCCAATGTATCTTCTTCAGCTAAAGCTCCTAAGATTAGAAGGTTGGACACACACTCCATACTTCTCTCCCTTATTGTATTGTTATAACTGAGATGTGTTCAAACCACATGTCTTGGTAGGTGCGGTGACTGTATTATCTAGGCCTATAAAGGGCAGATCCAGGCCATCCCCTGCTTTGGCTGATAATTTGCATTTTTATTGCCATTGTCACATCCTCAGTTAATACAGCATTGACTGCATGAGCAACCTCTGGACCTGACGGTTTCACCTTGCTATCCCACCTGAAATGAGAGCGCCTGCTGGCCCTGGATCAACACTGGCTGAAGCTCTGGTACCAGTTGACCTGGTATTCTGGGACGGAAATGGAGTGTCCTCTCATGTTAATGTGGACTTTCCATTAGGAAAAGATGATTGATTTGTGTTGTACTGTTCCTGTGAATAGGCAATAGTCTGGCACAATAAAAGAGCGAGATGGGGCTTTGTGCACAGGTGAGGCCATCTGTGAAGTAGAGTGTGACTGAATCAGGGTGGTGATGATGGGTGGAAGAGGCGAGAGGGGACTGGGAAAGGAGACGAAAGAAAAATGAGAGATGGAATAGAGAGCTGAAGGTTAGAAGGTGACAAGGAGCAAAGGAGCAGTGGAGGGTTTCGAGTTGTGAAGGGATGGGGAGATGAGTGATTAGAGATGGCAAAAGTGTGGAAGCACTCAACTTCATTCATTTCAAATGCTGTCTCTAAACTAGACGGCAGAAGGTGGGAGCTTTTGTTATTCTAAGATTTATATTTGTGATACAACTGAAGGACCACAAGTCTTGACCAAGCATCACATAAAAGGGTTTTCTCGATTAAAACAGGCTTTGGTCGCTGTCCAGTTGAACAAGTAAATGTTTTCACTTTTGTTTTACTGTGAGTCGAGTGGGATTCAGCAACTTTCCCAGGACATCTGCTCCCAACGCCCACGTTCATATCTCCATCCAATAAAAGTACTTCTTTTACCCCTGTGAGCTGTGGCTGCCGTGCAGCCATTGGCCAGCCGGGCCAGAGCCTCGAAAGGGAAGGCTGAGCCCTGAGAATTTTCCGAAACATTTTCCTCTCAGTCTTTGCTTTCACCAACATCTGCTTCCAATCAGAGCTAGTGAAAAGCCTGTTTCTTTTTCTCTTTGCTGTGTCACTT
>JBAMHW010000009.1:26495923-26522910 GCA_037177495.1 Rhadinocentrus ornatus | reverse complement strand
TATATATGTATACTAAAATATACACTAAAATATATATATATATATACACTGAATATACTTGGATGGGGATATAAACAGAACATTAATTCTCCTACTTTACAGTTTTATATTTTTGTCTTTTTATGCATTGTTATTTATTTAACTAATAATAGCCTTTTAAAGAGTATAACAAGCACTGATGTCGCTGTAACTGCTGTGTTCAGCACTTCTACCCACCAGCTTCATGAGAAACTTCTACTAAAGGTCAACATCCTGGACCACAAGTCTCTACTATTTCTTCTCACTTAGTTTCTTTCATTCATTTACAACACAACCCCCCTGTGTGGTCATGTCTGGTGCTCCTATTTCATGACTTTCATCTGCAACAAGTAAACAAACTGCAGAAAAGCCTTGCTTATTATAGCAGGTACTTTCCAGAGATATTCAGAAAAAAAGCATGGTGATTCACTGTAGCCTAAGAGAAACACAGCGTAAGCAACAGTCTCTCCTATTCTTAGCAATAGCTTGCGATTAGTAATACTGTCTGTGTTTTTTTCTGCCAGCAAACTGCTTAATAGACGTCAGGCCCCACGGCTAAACAATCATGGGAGAAATAACTTGGAGGTTATGGGGCTGGTCAAGTGAAATTTAGAAGTTATTACCGACAGTTCTGCACAACAGCTGGGGAAAAGTGCGGAGTCCAGCCCTCAACAAAACTAAACACTTTTTTACAGATAGGAATAACAAAAATGCCAGTAGTATGATGTTGTATGGCTGAACAAAAATAGGGTAATTTTTGTGAATATATCGATAAATATATACATAAATACTGTATGATATCTTAAAATTGGTCATTCTAAATTCTCCCAAAACAGAAACATTTGTCTAAAATTGTTTTTCAAGTCCAAAGACATGTATGTTAGGTTAATTTGTCACTCTTAATTTTCCCTAGGACTGAATGTGACTGGTTGTCTCTCTGTGTTGGCCCTGCGATGGACTGGCGACCTGTCCAGGGTGTACCCTGCCTCTCGCCTGCTAATTGCTGGGATAGGCTGCAGCTTCGCCGCGAACCTGAATTGGAATTAGGGGTTTAGAAAATGGATGGATGGATGGATATCTTAAAAGTTACAAATCAAACATATTTTTGCCAAGCTTTTAAGAAAGAAGCTTAGGCTCCAGAATAGATAAAGATACAAGCAGCAGCTGTCTGATTTTAAGCTTTCTCCCACTGACCTTTGACTTTAAACACCATTGACTTTGTGGTCCTGCTCCTGCTGGGCACATCCTAATATACAGCACACTGGAGATCCTGGGTCAGGCTAGCTAGTAAATGCACAGTGCCTCTCCTGTAGAAAGTTCAAAACTTTTATAATACTTTTTCCTTATATAAGATTAAAAACAAATATATATGAAAAAAAGCTTACTTTTTGTACCAATAAATTTTCAAGACTTATTTTCTTTCACCAGGCATGTGTGTTCACTTAGTGGCAATTAATGTCAGAAAGCAAACATTATAGGGTGCAGCACACTCTTTGTAGGCTTGAAATATCAATACTTGAATAGAAGAAATGCCAATCAAGTCTAATACGACTTGTAAAAAGAGAGATTTAATTTCCCCGTTGACTTCTTGCTCCATAGCATGGATTGCGACCCTATACCAATTACAAATCATTTTTTCACTCTTATCAGTCTATCCTGCTGGCAGTCCCTGTTCCATTGGTCTACAAAAACCCACTTGCAATTATTTTTTGAACAAAGCATTTTGCAAATGAATACAGAAAAATGACTGAGAATGTGGAAGAAAAGATGAAAAAGAATAAGTGATGGCAAAGGTCAGCTTGAACAAAGGAAATATGTATCCTCTGATAGAATGAGTCAACTTTTAAGACTCCACTGTTATTTGAAATGCAAATTATGTTGATAATGATAAGTTGCATTTGCCGAGATGTGCTTAGATTGTGCACTACCTGCAGATTTAAACTAGTTTTCATTCATGTACTGTTTCAAATAATCTTTTTCCATAATAATTTAGATTTAAATGAAAATAATTTCCCAAATCTGAAAGATAAATACAATATTTTTTCATATAAATATATTTCAGTTGTGATGCACAGAAAAAAAAATCTATGAATATAAAATGAAAAGAAAAAACAACATCCCAGCACCTGCTATCCCACAGTCTACTGTGAGTCATGAGAACAGGCTGATGATTCGCCTCATGACATGTTGCATGCTCTATTTTGGCTCAGTCTTCAGACAAAGGGGTTTAAGTAATTACCATATACAGATGAGCTTAGAGCAGTGTTTTTCAATCCTGGTCCTCGGGGACCACTGCCCTGCATGTATTAGAGGTGTCCATGTTTAACACACCTGACTCAAATGAATGGCTCGTTAGCAGACTTGACTCAAGCAGTTTAATTAATCTGAATCAGGTGTACTGGAGTTGGAAAGAACTAAAACATGCAGGGCAATGGTCCCTGAGGACCAGGTTGCAGAAACACTGGCTTAGAGTGTGATTTTTATAAGAAAAGAAAAAAAGAAGAAGAATAGTTTATGATAAAAATCTCACGCTGATTTAGTTTTATGGACAAACACTATTAAACTAAGATATTTTTAAGCACATCCCCCTCTTCAGAGGCCATAATGAGTGAAGTACAAATTCCCAAGCTTTAGCACTTGAGAGGTTAGAAATTTGTGGGAAAATACAGAAACACTCAGCATTCACGTGAAGACATATTTATACAACATGAATGAAAGTTTTTATGTTGCAATAACATAGTAAGCACCTTACTTGGGCTCTGAGCTGTTAGTAAAAGCAGAAGGAATAATGAGTTGCTGTCCTGGTGCTTAGGCAGACGACAATTGGGAAACCATCAGAAAGACAGATCATGGGAGATGTTGATGTCGGATGGTGGCTTGGAGAGTTTAACACACTGTATTTTAGGGGGAAAAAATGCCCAGTCTTACCAGAAAGTGTAAAGTTTCTTTAGATATACTTAGCTAGTTTCACAATCTAGCTTCACTATGTTCAGTTGTCAAATTTTAGGTAAGTATTTTGTTATGCCACATCAAATAAATAGAAATCAAACTATTTATAAACATCTAAACCTATATAGAATGTTTAACCTTCACCGTGTATTTTAAAACCCCTGACTGTAACCATTAGCTGAAAAGTGTTTGGTCTTAAGATTAATTACCACCCCAACCATCCTCCAAATGGGGCATATTTTTGGTGTAGTAAATCATTTAATTGATATTTGGAATTTTTTGGAAATGACATCAATAGCAATACAGGCACTTTATTGCATTAGAGAACAGCAGAAGTAAAACATAGGTAATATATTTAGAGCAAGCACTTATACAAAGGTTTAATGCATAAACAAGTGCTGTCCTATTCATGTACATTGTATGAAAATGATAGAAAGAAATCATGAAATAGTATCTTCAACCATGCAACAGCTGAGTGATGCATTTAAAAATGGCACGTGTTGTGGACACGTTTTTCTAACTGAGACCAACCAGAGGACGCAGGGTCCTTGATCATCAGGCAGTGAAAAGATGCTCTTCTTGCACAAGCTTGTGCATGTACACATGTACAAGTACACATGTTGAATGAGGAGGCCTTAGAATTTCTACTGAAAATGAATCTCAAAGCCCCAATGTTAAAAAAATATGAGCATGGAAATAAAGTCTTATTTATATTTAAAGTCTATGTTTATTTTTACATGTCAAATGAATCATGTGTGTTGGATTTCTACATTTTCAAGTGTCAAGAACAGTCTTTAATTTATTATTATTAGTCTATAAATATTTGAATCTGAAGCATAGGCTCACAACTAAAGAAGACTCCCTTTTTGGGTAAAAAGTGGAAGAAGTTTAATTTGTTCCCCTTTGAAATGGTCGCTTTCAGTTTTAATCAGATCATTAAAGATATCAAGTGCATTTATGTCCCAAGATTCAGACAAAGCACTGGCTAACAGTGAGGCATTTTACAGTAAAATAAGCATACCCCATGTCACTGGTCTTCTGACAACAGGCAGTATTAGACAGCAAGTTCCAGAATAAACATGGCTTTCTAAGATAATATGGCCAAACCATTACTTAATCCGCTCCCCACAAAAACTGAGACTCAAATGCCAAATATCCTGCAAGCAGGACAAAATTGATCTCATCTTTTTTCTCTCTGCAAATTAATGTTAGTTTTAGAGCCTCCTTCTAAAAAGATATGGTTGATAAACATTTTTTTTAAAATAAATAAATAAAAAGAGATTAGATTTAATGTAAGGAGTACAAAATCCAGAATTGGGTACTGTGCTGTGAAATGAATTAGAGATTTTATGAGGTCACTTCAGGTAGAACTCTGCATCCTTAGTATTATGAGACTTGTTCACTACCTTGGATCTGGTGTATCACCATGGCAACTTATGATGGAAACCTTTGTCATAAGAGATCAATGCATGTAAAAAGTACCCCCTCCTAAAATAATCTACATTGGAAAATTAAAGAAAAATGTGTAATAAAAAACTTTCAGAAATTTACTCAAGAGCCAGATGCTAATGGGCTTTTTGACAGTTTTAAAAATGGTGTTATACTGTAAAACAAATTCCCTGTAAAATGTGACATTGGTTTTAAAAGAAAATATCTAGGGGACACAACTTCATTTTAATCTAGTTGTTAATAATATTTCTCTTAAATATGTTATGTAAACTTTGGAGGGCAAAATGTTGAAAAAATGAACATACATAAGTTGAATCAGTGTATTAAGATAAGTACATGAGGAATGGTGACAGTGAGGGAGCAGGATTTCCCACAATGCAGTTCACTTCTATTACCAACAAATTGGAGATAATTCATTGTAAGAAATTTTGCACTTTTACTTTTACATTGGCAAATTAGTAATAGTTAAAATAAAAATACTTTTTAAAAGTACTTTTGAAAGATGTTAAAAAATCTAAAATTAACTGGTTCATGGTCTCTTTATTGACCTCATATCAGCAGTAATCCACCTTTGACCATAATTTTAGTCTATATACATGCTCTAGACACAAAATACAGTTTACCTGTTAGAATGTTGATTGTTGATTGATGTTGAAAATAAATGATTTTTAAAGGTCCCATATTATGCAAAATTTATTTTTACTTTAAAGGTTTTCTATTTGTCATATGTATCCTCATAGCCTGTGTATGAGGCCCAAAAAGGAGAAAATTCTGTCTCCTCTTTTAAAAGTTCGGACACAGAAACATCCTGTTCTCCAAAGAGCTCACTAGAGCTACTTTTGGAATGGCTGAAATTAAGGACCAAGGTCGAATTTGGTGAAATACACTTTGCAAACAATGTTGTTAGACCTCTGACACCCATATGAAATTTTTAAAATAATGTATACAATGGGACCTTTAATGAATGTTGGTATTGTCATGTGACTGCTCTCCAGTTTGCCTACTAGTCATCCCTGTATTTAACACGAGTTACTCATGCAGCTGCTAGAGTCTGACTTTATTTGAGCAGTAACCCCGTCCAAATCAAGTTCCTGCTGCAAAGTAGGAAAATCAATTACTTTAAGTAAGGTGGTCATGAAATCATCATGTGTGTAAAAAATAAATCCAACATTTTGTGAAGCATCTCTTCTGATGTATGTGAAATTTATCGAATTAAGTTTCTTTAAAGCAAAATAAAATTGATCCAGTTTGTAAAAGTTCAACAAACTAAAGCCATTTTATTTAAATTACTCAATCCCTCAAATTAACAAAAACTTAGGGGCAACGAGTTTGTGCAAATTTTTTACGTAAAACCAAATACAGCAGTTAGATTTTACAGTGTGCTGCATGCCAGTAACTTAGGTGACATGAATACAATTCTTAAAATCAAAGAAGAGGACCAAAGTATCTGCTGTTTGTGCAGCAGCTGTTTGCAAATACTAACTTAAAGAAAGATTATTTGCTGCAAAGAGCTCTGCAGCTGTTCATGGTAACATCCAGATCAAACCTATTCTAATACAGATTATGGTGTTACACATTATATAATGATATATACTAAACATGCTAAATTTCACAAACAAGTTGATTACATTTGACACAGCATTAACAGCACATATAAACTTCTAGGGAGTTCGTCTTGGACTAGCAAACAAGACTAACTACATCTTTCCATCTGTTTGCCTGCATAATTATGATCTGTACTTATCATATACTGCGATGGACTGGTGACCTGTCCAGGGTGTACCCTGTCTTTCACCTGAAACACTGCTGGGATAGGCTCCAGCTCACCCCGCGACCCCTAATGGGAACAAGCGGTACAGATAATGACTGACTGACTGACTTATCATATATACATAGATGAAGATGATGAATATAGATGAAGAGAACTCAATTCTTCCACATGGCAGGAATAGTGTTGTCAGGTTCCTTTGTGTTTTGTTCTGTTTATATGGGGTGTGTGATTATAAATATGAAGACATTTATTGTCTCTGATCTCTGTTGACCCACAAAAAGGAACTTTCCCAAGCTGATTATGCAAAGTTTGAATTTCTGTGCCAAAACACACTCCACAGGGCCATTTAGAAAAGTGACAAACCTCAACAGTTCATTTAGTATAAACTGCATGAACTGTTGAAAATGTTTAACACTGGACTCTGGGAAAATCCAAGGTGTGGTAATTCTTAAAGTCATTGAGCAATATTTCATTGCGTGTCATCAATGATAGGCCTAATCAACTGTATATATAACAAGGTAGAACAATTACATCAATGGTGCAAATGTTTCTGATGTAAATGTTTGACCAGAAACTCTCAACATTAAAATCCAAACAAACATACTGTAAATGTGCAACTGCTTTGGAACAGCCCCTCAGGTATACAGTAAGCAACATAAGCAGAATATTTTTCCCGTAAGCATAACCACAGAACATCATCATCTCTGTTTTTTTTTTTTAAATGAACAGCAACATCCTGGAAACCCACTGTAAGCATTTAGTCTCTATTTACATAAATGGTTTAAAATACCCTGTGGTTGCTATGTAATTATGTGTTTTCTGTGAGTCTGCAACAATGATATTTTTCCTTAATACTGTAAAACAACAGGTTTGCCAATATCCTTTTATATCACTTGTTAAGAGACTGAACAACGCTCTTGCTCTAATAATCACAAACCAATCTTATTTGCCCTCCTTCATGACACACACATGAATGCACACACGCACTTTGGCAATCCTTGCTCAAGCTCCCTCTCCGGGACTCTGACAATGCACGTTTCTCACAACATCCAAAATAAAACATGGGGAAATTAACTACAAAAGAAATGAGGGCAAGTTCTCCCCCTGGCTGTTTTCCTAAGCATCCTCCTATTTGTCATTACAGAGCTGTCCTGGTGACACAGAGATAACGTAAAGCAGACGCATGGTGGTCTGGTGCCAACGCAAACTCGAATATCTCAAGAGCAAAATATAATGTCACGTTTCGTATAGAGAGGGGTGTGGAAAAAAAATCATGTGGAAACAGAGGGAGGATGGTAGCTGTTCACACGCTGCAAGAGAAAAGCGCCCCTCAGGTCACAAAGTTTCCCAAACAAAAATCTGTACATATGGAAGCTGAATCAGTGCAATAGTTTGGCTGGAGGAGACTCGTTTTAAAAAAAGGGCTGTGAATGTGAACAGTCATGATTTCTACTTTTCTGTATATTTCTTTTAAAAAATTGTTCTGCTCTGCTTGATCTCCACCTCTCACGTAAACATGCCGTGAACAGAGGGGGTGGAAGCTGTAGAACAATATCCACATTCCTTTGGCAAAAACCTTTACTGGTGATATACAATGACCCCAAAATGAAAAAAATGCTTTCTAAAACTAGCTGAGGGTTAATAATTGCTCTTTATTCCTCATTTTCCTCATATTTTCTTATCATTTTCAGTGGTGTAAAGTAGATTTATTTGTACACGTGCAAGCATGAGTATGTGTTTGGCTTGTTATAGGATTTGAAGCTTCACAGACCCTCCTGGTCTTTCTCAGTAAATAAAGGGAACTAGCCTGAGATTACTCACCAAGCCACCAGTCCTTCTTGTTCCCTATGGACGTTGGGAATCTCACATGTTAGCCATGCAGCTGGAGATTATAATGATTCAAACGCAGAGAAAGAAAGAAAAAAAAAGGTGGTTTTATGTTATGAAAAGAGGGATTCAAGCCTGGAAGACAACTGTCAGTGGTATGCCAATCATTAGCTCTCTTGTGGCTGTAACACATGCGGCAAACAGATGCTTGCACACAACTTTTTAAGTGGTAACAAGACATTTTGCTTCATTGATGCCATTGTACTTCAACTTGTGTGGCACTTTCAGTTTAGTCCGAGGAAAGGTGAAACACCCACCCACACCCACAAAGTGAGCTCAGCCTGGCCTGGCTGATGCTGTGGCTGACAGAGCTGCAGTGATAGGTTTGGAGCCTTAGACGGCTGTCTGAGCGCATTCAGTGGGACACCCTTCCAGGCTTTTCCCACATCACTGGGGCCATAGGGGGGCCGAGGCGAGAGGTGGGCTTCTTGCTCCAATCTTCTGGGCTGTGGCTGGGAAAGGCTGCAGCCCACTGTTCTCACCATCTCCCCCTGAAGTCGCAGACCCAGCAGAGGGAGTGAGAAATGAGGAGAAAGAGATGGACACAGTGGATGACAAGGAACACTGATAATTACTTTCAGGGTAAATGTTAAATGTAAACTTGGACAGTTAAATTAGATTAACATTGATGTTTTTTGTTTGTAGAGGTTTGATCCAAAGCTTAACGCGAGTCATCCTTTTCCAATGACTCATGAGACAACTGCATAACATTAACAACTCAATGTGCCTACGCAGCATGTGGACGCATGCTTACGTTACATTCTGTGTCCTGAGAGACGTGTTGTTCAACTGCAGCATTTGGTTTTGTTTGACTTAATCTTGTTTATTTAACTCGTTTCATTTGAACATGTAAAATGTTCTTGCGTACCCAGTAGGATAACTTTGCTTTATCTTTTAATCTGTTACTAAACACTGTGTATATCTTTTTGTAAAATCTTTCTAGATATGTAAACTTTATTTGGACAAGTATTTTTAATCCAAATGAAAACATGTGCAATAATTTCAAAGTAAGATCTGCTGGGCTTAAAGCTGCTCTAAGTTTACAAAGTTTAGTAATAAAAAATCTGTTAGTAATAAAAACTCTAAACCATGTTTTTCTTTTATTGGTCTGCCTTTTTAAATGTAAAAATGCAAGTAGAACCTTAACATTTATAAGCCAAGTCAACATACATTTTTTTAAGGACAGCCTCGGTTGTCAGAATATGAGGCTAAAATGATCTAAAATAAATGTCTATTAAGATATAGCACCATGAAGATCAACCAAACAAAACAAACAGAATTTATTACTTACATTACTTTTGAGAAATATTAAACACATCAGCAGTGACCATTCTCATCTGTATATCATTCTTCACAAAACAGAAACTGTGGGTAGATTGGTCGTCTTGTGGCCTGAGGGTTGCCGGTTCGATCCTCTGCATGTCAAGCTCATGTCGAGATGTCCCTGGGTAACATTGGGTTGTGGTTGAGTGCCTTGCATGGCAGCTTCTGCCATCAGTGTGTAAATATGGGTGAATGTGATGTATATTGTAAAGCGCTTTGGGTAAAAGCGCTTGATAAATACAAACCATTTACCATCCTCACAAAACCAAATTTAAATCAGCTCTTGGCACCACTGGGTGTCAAAAATGTCTTCTTGGTATATTTATTCTAGCCACAGAGGACCATTATTTTTGTTCTTATCAGACATACAAAGAACTTTCTTGCCACTTGTTAATTTATGGCTGCTACTGGTTGAACTTCGTCAATTTAAGCTATCTAATTGGTTCAAAGGTATCCAAAAAGTGGCTTCCTCTGTTATGTTTTGGCAGCGGAGGTACAGATTCAAACGCGGGCAGATGAGGCAGGAGGCAGGTCGGTGCAGGTAAAAGGATTTATTGTCCACAAACCTAGGAACAGGGAACCACACAAAACAGGGGATGAACTACACACGACAGGGATAAACCATAAGGATCTGACAGGAGTAACTGAAAACCCAGGACCTAAATACACAGACTGACAAATTAAACACAGGTGACTTGAATAAGCAATCGGACAGGTGCACTAACTTACAGAAACCAAAGAAAGACAAAACTAAACCCTGAACACCAAAAAACAAAAACTAGAAACATGACCAAACACAAAAACATAAAAACCATAGAAACTCTAAACCAAGATCACAACTGAACTAAACATGACAAACCAAAGCCGAACCATGACATCCTCATAATTTCTGAGACTAGACAGTCTTTAAACAAATAATAGTAACAGTGATAATTTTTCCATTTTAAAAAAATTTGATATGGTGTAATCATGGATCACCAACTGTGAATTTCCTATTTAGACTGAATAAAAACATTTTGTGGTTGGACTGTAAACCTTCTGGATGGATAATAAATGCCTAGAAAACTTCTATAGATTACCTAAAGGGTAAGCTATCAATCACAATATACCCTACAGAGTTACACACTACTGTTCCTGAGAAATTGTTGACAGTCTAAGCGATAGTGTTCGGGGGCACCAGCGATCTAGCAGAGATTTAAGCATTAAAGTCCATTATAATGTCCAAAGTTCCTTTTAATAGTGTAACATGACTCAGAGTGTTACATCATCACCGATCTTTTCTGTGTTGAAAGACTCCTATAACAAAGTATTAAGTCATTCTTCAGAAAATCATTACACCCTCAAAAACCAATCTGTGTTCATGGCTAAGAAGTGTAAACAAAGATGGCTGGAATGCATCCCGGCTGCTTTCAGGCGAGAGGCAGGGTAAACCCTGGACAGGTCACCGTTCTATCACAGGACCAACACAGTTTAAAAAATAAGTTATGCTCACACAAACTCCAAGAGTCAATTTAGTATTGCCAGTTAACCTCACATGTATGTGTCTGGACTGCCGGTTTTTGGATATGCTCTGACTGAGGTTTGTACCAGGAACCGTCTTGCTGTGAGGTGATAGCGCTAACCACCCCACCATCTTGCAGCCCACATACATACATGAGTTTACAAATTTAGACCCACCTACTATATCCATTCTGCAGCTCATCCTCGTATACAAGAAAGCTTGGTCACAGACACTGTGTTCAAACATAGCACCAGTTAACCCTGGTAAGTCACAGAAGGGGTTATTTTTCAGCAGATTAACATTCAACAAGAAACTTTGGGAATAAATGGACTTACAGCAATGTAATGAGTTGTCAACTGGTTGGGTAATAAATTGTACCACACATGCCTATCAGTTCAGCCTGACTCTGAAGTGTGTCTCATTACTCATGAAACACGTGGCTATGTCCTGGCAAATACAAACTGAGTGGAGTAGAATGGAGCAGAGTGGAACAGAGCAGAGCAAAACCTGAGCAAAGAAAATCTAATGCAAGGAAATCCATGTGAAATGAAGCAGAAAGAGAACAGCAAAACAAAAGTCAAGACTCGGTCTGAGCTTAAATTAGTGAAACAAATGAAACAGTATTGTAATTTATTGCTAAATTGTGACATTAGACAAACCTGTTACAGATATCCAGCTCTAACATGTCAGTTCCACCCTGGAAATTTACAGGTTTGGATCCATAAGTCTTTTTTTTAAGTATGAAAGCCGAACTGATTGAATTATGATTTTAATACCATCCTTGGTACATTGGTGTTTCAAAGCAGAATTATTGCTTTTTTTTCTTCTTTACATCTATAGCACATAGAAACACAAGCACAGTGATGATAACAGGGTTAAACCTAGGTCTACAGCTTTTGAGTACCAAAATAAATTAAAATGAAAGAGTACAGTTTTTACTCCTGAAATCAGAGTACACTTTCAATTTCTGCACACTCAGTCATCCCCCCTGTTTGTGGATGAGGACACGTGGGCGGTAGCAGCAGCAGCAGCAGAGATAAGATTTGGGGAGCAGGAGGAGATGGAGGGAGGGGCTCTGTTTTGAGGGATACTGAACCCTTAGCAACTGGCTGTAAACATATCGCATTAGAAGTGGAGTGGTCAACACACATGTATTCTTATTTATGGGCAGATGGACTGAGACACACATAGGCACAAACACACACACACTGGAATAACCAAGATTATAGTACAGCGTATACTCTGCTGATCTGGCATTTCTTTCTGCTCTGTGTAGCTGGTGCTGCTCTCTTCAGTAGTTCCATATCTTTTGCATACACACACGCCAACACATACTTCATCTCTAAAAGAAGCATATACAGGAAACCACCTTTATCAGAACTCCACCCCAGAAGCAATTTTTTCTTTTGTTTTTTGCTGCACTCTCAGTGCTGAATGCCTTGACCTTAAATATCAGCACTGTAACGGTTCTGCACCGCAGACCTCACTGAAGTCACAGTACGTCTAAAAACAACACAATCCCTCATTATTATTGAACGTGTGTGATTGATAGTAAAGTAGTGAGCCTGTGATGCTTCACTTTGCTCATGCTATATAGTATGTATTTCTTTTCTGACAATTTGCTCAGATGTTGAGCAAAAATTTTAATTTCTCAACTTAACTATTATAAAAAGTCCAAAGTCCAAAAAGAGATTTAATGAATTGCTGTGAGCTTTTAGGTATGTGTGCGTGTGCTCATGTTGGTGCAGGTGCCCTGTGAGAAAATAAGACCCTACTGACATAATATGATTCTTACGTAGTTGCACATTTCATGCCTTGTTAAATTTAATTAGAATAACGTTTACTGGAAAGAATTACAGTCACAAGTTGATGTTTACAGAGTGACGAACAATAATCACAATGTCAATTGTAGTTGTAAAAAAGAGAACTTTGCAGCTTGTGACAGCATCGAGATTGTGCAACTGGTGAAACAGAGAGGGCAATGGCAGCAACTAAATTCTGATTATTTTAACTTATAATTAAATGTGTTTTTATAGGCATTTACAGAATTGTCTGAATGAATTGCAAATTTTCAAATAGATTCGGATAAATCTGCAGACAGTACATGGAAAGGCTAGACACATGTGCATACAAATGCAGCAGAGATAGGTCTTCCCTGGTGTCTGCATGTAGAAGCAGTTAATAAATTATTGTTGCAGAGGCCAGGAAGACATTAATGCAGAGCATCTGTGAGTGTCAGGAGGTAGATCTATGTATTTCTGGGCACAGTCATGTTTTTTAATTTACCTATGGATGAATAAGGAGATGATATCTCAATTCACCCTGTGTGTTTCCTACTTTTTCATTCTCATCTTCTTCTGTGGAGAATTAATCATTTGTCTGGCTCATGCAGTGAGGCAGGCAGGGAGGCAGACAGAGGGAGAGAGATAGGGAGAAGATGATGGGGGAGGGTGCTGAGAGGTATAAGGGTGGCACGAGTCAAATTGGAAACATTTCCTTTCAACATGTCCTATCTGAGCATTTTATCTAGGAAAAGAGGCACAAGGGGAGGACCCCAGTAGTTCAAAGACCTAACTCAATATAACGATGAAACCATGACAGACTCCTCAACAACTAACAGCAACAGCTGCTGAGAAATGGCTAAGGGGTAAAACTTCATTCCCAACACCTGCAACCCATCCGATAATGAGATGGGATTTATAAAATTAAGAGACGGGTGTGAGCCTGTATCCAGACCGTACATGGCCCCACATGTCACTCCTCCCCCTCTGAAGAAAAAGTGCTGGTGAGTCTATGGCCCATCATGTTGCATCTATTTTTATCTGAGCCCAGGTGGGATTGGATCCAGATGGGGCATCTGATCACCCCTCGCTTTCTCTCTCTTTGTGCTCTGAGCCTGACTTCTGTGAGCAGATCTAACCCTTTCAATCCCAGCGCCACATCATCCCGTGAAGGGTGAAGCTAAACTAGGAATTGGATTGAACAACCAAAAGGTGTTTGTGCTTCTGAATAAGCATTATTCCTTTAATCCTTATTAAAATGTAGTTTTATTTCTTGACGATTTTTCAGCTTTGATACCCTTTGAATCAGTGCAAAAGAATAGCTTGGGATCTAGTGGCTTATGTTCACAAAGAATTATAAAAATTCAATGCAACCCAGTACAAAAAATGTTCAGCGGTGGCTCTGGCAGCAGTGCAGATTGATTTCATTATAGGCTCATTCATTTTAAGTGTTAAGCAACAAGGGGTCATGCCTTATGATACATAGGCAGGGTAGCATACCCCAGACCCAATGGGTTAACCTAACAGGAAACCTGGAGGATACACCCTATTAGGCCTCTACTTCCTGTTACTTTGAGGAATGTACAATTTATGAGCCCAGAGGTACGGTGCACCACTGCAGATCTGATGGATTTCCTCTTTCCTTCTCCAAAAAAGACTGAGCCAGAGCATTTCATGAAAGAAAAATGAGGAAAAAATGGGAAAAAAAGCTAGATAAGGTGAATAAAAGAACCATCTGGAGGGCACTATCCAAAGCCTTGTGCCAAATGGTCTGGAAAGAATCACATATCTTGGCAGTACACCTTATAAATAAGTTCTGATCCTTATAATTTAAATAAAATGTAGGAGGAAATTAAACAGATCCTGTTGCCTGAAAGCCAATGCCTGTCTGTGCCAATAACGTGAATACAGTAATGCATCAGGAATTGGTGTGCATTAGCAAAAAAATAATAACAAATTATTTACACAGGCAATTGTTCTCCTTTTATTCTTAATGACACATTTACTCAAATCCATGTCACACTGCACTGAGTCATTCAGATACATACAGGGTTTTTCTCTTGTAGTTTCTGTTGGATTTCTTTTAAATGAATGAACTGGAAAAATGACACAACTACAGCATCATAGTGATGTAAGTGAGAAAAACCACAGAGCCAAAAACAGCACAACAGTGCAAAACATTTACCCCGTTCCCTTAACAACAAAAACACTTTGTGTTGGCCTTCTAGGCTCACTCTTACAAATAATTACTATCTGAAAAGACTAATCTTAAAGTTTTTGTAACCTACAGAGAGAAAAAGGCATAAACCACTCTCTGTAGGGTTCTAGGTTTGTTTGTGTGTGTAGGTGAGGAGAGGTGACTCTTACGCATTTACTAAACCATCAAACAGTCCCTCTGCAAACTGTCTGCAGGCTTCAAACATCTATTTCATGATGTAATATGCGCTTGTTGTCTTCAGACTTTGCCTCAACATGCAGTGCTGCAGACGAGCGTGACAGACATCCTGTTCACTTCACTCCAGCATCTGTGGTTTTCCAGTTACAGATATGAAATGTTTGTTGTTTAAATGCTACAGTAATAAAATGCAAATGTATTAAAAATTAGATTTAAAATTGTTACACCATATTCCTTTGTGTGGTTGGTTATGGTAGCAGGGAAATGAGAATAGAAAAATTAGAATAGAAGACATACATCAGAGGAAGTTAAAGGTATTGAAGGGAAGAGTTTGCAGAGGATTTGAAAGTGTGGAGGTCTTCTTGGAGAGTGATTAAAAAGAATTATCAGAAAGAAGAGTATGAGACAGGATCCGTCTTCACAGTTTTCAGAGGTAATGGAGCAACTCAGCATTTTGTAAGAATCTGTCTCTGACTACAATCAAGCTGCAGTAAATTACTCATCCCAGATACAAAACCAATAGATTTTTTTTTACTGTTTTACCACAAAAATGGAAAATTTAATTATAATAAGTCCAAACAGACACTTTAAACAATTAATGATTCAGGTCCAAGGGTTCTAACACTGAAGCAAAAACATATATAAACATAAATAATCCAATATTGGGAAGACAGTCATGATAAATTAGTGCAAAAGTTAAAGCCAAATTAGCAAGCAAAACTTAAGTGTTAAAAGTGTAAAGAAAAAACAACAACATAACATATGCTTACTGCATACACATAAGCCAAACATTTTAATCTTTTGATTGATTTTTGTACATTTATAACCTATTGGTTACAAATGCAAACTAAAATTTTTTACAAGTACAAACCATCTTTTTTTGTCCAGACTAAAAAAAATTATGAATGAAAAAAAAGAATGTGAACAATCTATTTAGCTACGCATTGTTTTAAGCATTCATTGACTCTCTCACTGTAGTTATAACTTCCTACTGACTAATAATGTAATGTGGAGGAAAGGAACATCCGACATTCTTAAAGCACACAAGACTGGCCACCACTCCAAATGTGATTCCACTGGTTGTTTTCTCCTGCAGGGCAAAAGACCTAAAACTGTGTAAATAAAAATGAAACTTTTAGTAATCATAAGACCAGCATATAATTTGTCCAAATAACATCCATGAAGGTAACTGTTGCATAGTAAAAAATGATGTATTTCAACCATTACCATAATTAGACTCTATCCACCCTGACCCTGCAATGTTATGGGACTTTTGAGAAAAATGTAGGGAATCACATATTACTACTAGGATCACTGAGACAGAATTGATAGCAATAGTAATACCAACCCTCTCTTGTGGGTTTCTAAACTGTCACTCTAATTACTGTGGTAGCCAATAATTATTATTGTGGTCTCTGCACCAGTAAAGGCTCATATACTGTGGCCCAGAAGTGTCACAACATTGCAAAAGCCACAACACAGCACACTTATCCACAATACAAAACAATAAGCCACAATGCTCATCAATTAGCCACAGTTGGTCACAACACTCCACAATTAGCCAAAATACACTGTACAATAAGCCACAACGCCATGCAATTAGCCACAACACAACAGAAAAGCTGAAGTTACACAGTAAAAAGTGGGCAACAGGATGCAAGTAGTGATGGAAGTTACTACCTTGAACATGCAATAATTCATAATTTACACATCACGGTTAACAACATTTATAATAGCGCATACCAAAATTAATAAAATTATTACGTGTTTCACTGCTGCTAATGTGTAGTAATGCAGCTTATTGTGTTGTGTTGTGGAGATTTGTGGCTTATTGCGTTGTGTTGTGACTTACTGTGGAATGTTGCAGCTTTTTGCACAATGTTGCGGCTTATTGTGTAGTGTTGTGGCTATTTGTTTAGTGTTTTGGCTTTTGTATTGCTGTGACACTTCTGGGCCACTGTACTTATAGGTCAGCTACAAACTGTTAAATATTCTCTGTGGGTTCTTCCCTAAACATGATAGGCTTCATCGGCTGCAAGATGTAAGCTAGTTTGTTTCTTTTATTTCTGTTTGCAATCAGACAGCCATTATTTGTTTCTTTCCTCTGTCCTGCAATAAAATGTTTCATGTGATGCCTCAGTAAATCTTAACTGCCGAGGCTGTTGTGTTTTACTTACAGTGTTTATCAAATATTAGATAAATAATGATGATGTAATTTTCCATTATTCAATCTGAAATCGCACTTAATGGAAAGGTAATTTTGGCTGTAACACAAACTATCAGTTAAACACAACAAAGGACTTTATTTAACACTGGAATAAGCTGTGAACGGAGTC
The DNA here is from genome assembly GCA_037177495.1 of Rhadinocentrus ornatus. Taxonomy (NCBI): domain Eukaryota; kingdom Metazoa; phylum Chordata; class Actinopteri; order Atheriniformes; family Melanotaeniidae; genus Rhadinocentrus; species Rhadinocentrus ornatus. The sequence continues at coordinate 26,505,500 of JBAMHW010000009.1, read as the reverse complement.
ACATAGGTCCAAAACACCAAACTGCAGTTGGCTGATTATCACATTTGATTGACTATTTTAGGTGCAGTATATGAAGTACAAAAACAATGTCCTGTGGAAAAAAAAAAAAAGTTCTCAGTGAGAAATCCCCCCATATGACACCTACTGAAGGCCAAAGCCCTTGCCCTGCATCAAAAATAACTTGCCTCTCCCACAAACAGTTGATGACATTTGAAGTATGATTTAGCCTTGTCGCCAAGTTACTATCAGCGTGGGGCCTTAGGCAAACACATCTGATGGGACCCAAAGGTCTAGCACCAGAACTTGGCTGGGAGGACAAGCAAGTGCGCAAGTCCCTGTTAAGAATCAACAGAAGCCAAGCAGGAAACATCTGGAAGACCTAGTGCAAACAGATGTCGGAATGAGATAAGAACCCATAAGTTAGAGTTCAGCCTCCCATGTCTGTATGATGAGATTTTCTAATATCCAGGTGGGCTGTAACCATGGTTTTAACAGCTCAAAGGTTTGAATAATCAAACTGCAGCTTTTTTTTCTTCTTTTTTTTCTCACACCAGCATCTGGTTGAGGCATGTTGTCAGTAACTTGTTTTCTATTGTTCCTAGTCTCATTTTGATCCATTGTCAGCCAGACTCTCATGAGACTCCCTTCATGCAATGTTTTTGCCTCTCCGGGTCACCATTTACATCATTTCCTGCCTTAGTTTTAACACCATTTGAGCAACAAAGTGAAGTATACATGAATGGTTAGCCATTTACATGCAATGCCAACACTTCAGGAGATTGTTCGATACTGCATTGCAAAGTCAAATGTATTGTATATTTTCAATCATTCATCTAAACATGCAAGGCCACAGTTTGTGAACAAAAACACACACAAAAAAACTAGCAACAAACACACAAAGCTGCGCATGCAAGGGAGTGTAAATATAAGATATAAAATATCACTGTTCCAATTTTTAACCCTTTGCCACCCAACTGCCATAAATATACCTACTCTTCTGTCATGGTTGCTGATTCCTTTGCAAGAGGAACATAAAGGAGAAAAGAGAGAATAACATAAATTATGATGAAATCTATGTCATTCGCACAGATGAGAAGAAGTCACAAGGGAGGGTTAGTTCCTGTTAAACTATAAAAAGGTCCCTCTTGGGACACAAGATCTGAAGTGGAACTCACAGATTGTTCTGCAATCAGGGGCGGTTACACACCGCCAGCCTGGATCTTCATAAACTGATAAATAATGGGTCCTTGGTGGCATGGAAAAGTTATACAAAAGTTACTCCAAGAGGGGGACTGTGAAAAGGAAATTTCAAATAAATAGTGGTTTCAAAGTAATATAGGTCTGTTCCATTTTTATTTGTTCTGAAATACTGTAATAATGTGAGAAATAACATGAAGGGTATTAAAAAAAAAAAAAAAAAAAAAAAAAGGAGAGAAAACCCTCTTAAACCCCCTAAAAAGGTATAGATTATACTTAGATGTATTAACTAGGCTGGAAACATTAACAAAACCATTTCTAGTCTGGATTGGACCAATCTACAGCTTGATTGTAATTTTTGTCATTTGTAATTTCGTTGCACTTGTTGCAATGACAAATAAAGTTCTATTCTATACTATTGAGAAAATGTAGGACAACACGACTTTCCTTCAGTAGGAGTGGCGAAACTAACAAAGAGCATGTTTAATGCTATCGAGTCCACCATCACCACCAATTGCAAAGACAATGTCTCACTCTCCAAAAAGTACATTGCTACACAACTGCAGCTTGATTTACTAATGTGGACATGCCAGAGAAATCCATGAGTTGAGAAACCTGAAACTAAAAATTGACCTGTTGCTGGAAAGTCATACCCCTGAACGTATGAGCTGGGTCATTTGGGGATGTTGGCAGGGGGTCTTGCCGTTCCCTAATGGCTTTTTTTTTTTAATACTGGGTGTGATGATTCTCTCCCTGAAGACCCGATAATTTAACCACACAACAGGAGCAGGATATAGCAGAGAAGTGATTTATTATAAGGGTGGTTAGCAATGGAGCAGGAGTAGTCTGGCAGGATGGGAAGGGAGGATCCGGGAGAACAGTGAGGAGCAGGGATCTGCAAAACTCTGAATATCCAGAGGTTAGTCCAACATCCAAAACACGTGGTCAATGGGGCAGGCAGAGGTCATACACAGAAAATGAGGCTACCTATCCGTGGATGCTAAATCTGTGGTCGTTCCAAAACAGGGTCCAATATCCGAGTAGACTTGGGGCAAGATAATCCGATGAGGGTCAGGTAAGAACAATTCGTGGCGTAAACAAGGTATCTGGAATGCAAAACAAGGCTGAATATCAACAGGACAAGAACAGTTGACCATCTGTCAGGGAGACAGAGACTGGAGCGGGTTTAGGTAGTGCTGGGAGCTGGTGCGAACAAAAGGAGCAATTAGGGAACTCCAGGTGGAGCCAATGAGCCCAATCAGTGGGTAAGAAACCCAGCAGAGCAACCACCATGACAGGACCCCCCCAAACACCGGAAGTTGGTATCCATAAACAATGTAGAAAGGTGAAGGGGGACCAGATGCGTCATCTTACAAAAAAAAACGATCAACGATGGAGAGCAACACTGAGTGACTGTCAGATACAGGTAAACCAGTAATGAAATCCGTTGATAGATGAGACCAAGGATGACAGGGTATAGGAAGGGGACGTAACAAGCATAAACGAGATCATCTCATGGTGATTACCGCCCAGGATCAGTTTAACTGGAATTGTTTCTTGAGTTATCTGGTGTAACACATGACTGTCAAGGGCTAACACTTTTACTTTTCTCATGGTGGGTTGTGTCTTGATGTGCAAAGACTTGGGTAACCCGATGTCCAGGAACTCCGTATCCGCTCCAGAATCAATAGACGTGGACACTTGTTGCAAACCACCATTTATTAATAAGTGGGCAGGAATTGAAAACATGGTAGAGGACTCAGATGACCTTCTCAGACTCAGTAGGTAATGAGAGGCACCTACTGCCTTTTAACAGGCAACTTCAATAACCACTTCCCCCGCAGTACAAACATAGGGTAAAAAACTGACGGACCGATTGGGGTTCTGACCTGTGACTCGAACTGGCGACTCCGGTTGGATCGGCCTCTCTCCAACCTCTGTTCCTGAAGCCTCTGATTGATGCGGGTTGAAAGAACCTCCAACTTCTTAATCAACTTCTCCACACATGAACGCCACTCCTGTGAAGGCAACGGGTCCATTGTGGCCAGATGGTACTGTGATGATTCTCTCCCTGAAGACCCGATAATTCAACCACACAACAGGAGCAGGATATAGCAGAGAAGTGATTTATTATAAGGGTAGTAAGCAAAGGGAGGATCTGGGAGAACAGTGAGGAGCAGGGATCTGCAAAACTCTGAATATCCAGAGGTTAGCCCAACATCCACAACACGTGGCCAATGGGGCAGGCAGAGGTTATACACAGAAAACGAGGCTACTTATCCTGGGCAGGCAAAATCTGTGGTCGTTCCAAAACAGGGTCCGATATCCGAGTAGACTTGGGGCAAGATAATCCGATGAGGGTCAGGTAAGAACAATCCGTGGCGTAAACAAGGCCGAAGACCTTGTTTGTATCTGGAATGCAAAACAAGGCTGGATATCAACAGGACAAGAACAGTTGACCATCTGACAGAGAGGCAGAGCGGGTTTAAGAAGTGCTGGGAGCTGGTGCGAACAAAGGAGCAATCAGGGAACTCCAGGTGGAGCCAATGAGCCCAATCAATGGTAAGAAACCCACCATGACAGCCGAGAACGTGCCGATAGCCTCTCAAACTAGATGGATGCTCTAACTCCAACTGCCTCTTCAAATTAGAGACCGACAAGGCAAGGACTAAAGTTACATAGAAATGTTAGATTTTTATTGTCGAAATCTTCTGCAGACAGTACATAATATTCCCCTAAGTATGAGCACACGAAGAATGTGAGGCGAACATTGCATCTGCAGCTTCTCTCCTTTCACCTCCACTTGCAATTTCAAAGCGCGACTGCACAGACATTATTTTGCCGGTTGCCGGTGTAAGAGCGCACAATGCACAGTGGTTAACGTATTGTGATGTCAGTGCAGCACCGGTAAAAATGTAGGCAGTGACTGTTACAGGACATCACATAATCCAAATCAGCTCATGTTCTTTATTTCAAAATGTGTTGTGTTTAGTTCAGCGTTCACAGAAAAATGAATGTATTCAATGAAGGCATTCATTTAAACGCATTCACGCACAACACTGAGTATGGTTTTATTTGATTAACTAATTAAACTTTTTAGAAGTATTTAATGTGTTTATTCTCACTGATTCCTGTTAATTCACTGCATGGTTCGTGTGGTTTTTAAAACGTTTCACAGTTAATTCAGATTTAAGAGCGGAAAAACATTGGTGGTGTGCATGATTGTATACGTGCCAGGGCCGATTTTGTTTGGTCCAGTCTGCCCATGTGCACATCACAACTATTTCTTTCAGGAAATTCACTAAAAACACAAGATGATATTATTGAAGAAAGAAAGGATAAGAGAGAGAGAAAGAGACAGAGCAAGAGATAAGACAAAATTCAATATCACAATGACTTTTACTGACTCGACAGACAGGTGGAATTCAAGATGGATGCCAACTAAGCCATCACTAGGGGGTGCCTCACTGAGAAAATCTACCAGTTCAGTTATGTTTCTTTAAAGAACAGCTAAGTGTACATTGAGGACCATCCCAATTAAAGTTAAATGACCTTATTCAATTGAAAATTTTGCAGAATGACTTACATGAACCGGCTTATGTGCGGAAACCCACCAATATCACAGAGCTGAAGTTGTTTAGTACAGAGGAATGGACAAAGTTTTTTTTAAGCTGCAGATAAAACTGAATCCATTATAGTTATCAATTAGAGTAACAGTTCTTGTTATAGAAGACTTATACAGTTTTACCACTGACTAATGTCTAATACTGTCAATACTAATTATATTAGAGTTGATCATTAAGTGTAATTGACAAGTAATAATGTTTAGCCTATTAGCTGCTCCACACCTGATCCAAATTAATGGCTCTGCCCAAGCACATTGACCCATTAATTTGATTCAGGCTGCAGCAGTTGTAACTGTGACCCTTGAGGGTTGACTTTGCCCATCCCTGGTTTAGACGCTGTGTCAAATTTCAAACATATGTGTAAAATCAAAAGTCATTAAACAACAGATGCTTAAATAAAGAAAACACAATGTGATTTAGTCAGTACGAAACATTTATGTGATCAAAGAGAGTGCAGACATGACTCAGATTTTCTCTACACCATACTGTCTCAACCACACACCCATTTACCAGAGTAATTGAGAGGATTTACCAAACTACCCCTGGGATGACCGCTGATCCACCACACAAACAGGAAGTAGAGAAGAGGTCAGTGAATGAAGGGAGGAAGTGCAGGAAAACAGCAACAATACAAGAGAAGGAACCCCCCCCCAACCCTATGTTATAAATAGAAGCAGACCCCTGCAGTGTAGTGCTTGGGGTCATGACTAGAGCGATGGAGGACAATAGGGGAACAAGGTCGCTGGCTGACCATTGTAGGTGTGATTTGTCTGCATGGCTGAGATAGGAGAACGTTAAGGGTCATGGGAGACACAAGCAAGCAGCAGCAAAACAAGACCAAAGTACACAGTGATTCATGACTTCAATGATGGGAACAATTAGTCGGCGGTCAGAGGTGGTTTATCAGAAGATTGTAGTGTACATGTCCAAAGCCAGATTGTTTTTGCAAAGCAAGAGGGTTTCTTTTTGTCTGAATTTGGCAAGTGTGTGTACATGTGGAAAAGAAAACATGCTGTAGTTAAAATAGTTTAAATCAAAGCAGAAATTAGGGTATTTGAAGAAATACTGGCCAGGTACAATATATCGATACGTATATGGTGCATATCACCCATCCAGTTGGCTTCTCACTCTGCTTTTGTGAGTGTGTGTAGATGTATCCCCTGTATTTGTATTAAAGTAGAGAGGGTCACCTAAAACAGCCTGTAAAGCTGTTAAGTGGTGGTTCTCCACCCATTCTCAATGAAGCATCATCACAACTGCAGCCAGACACTTCCCAGAGGAAATCCTCTGCCAGGCCAGACACAACAGCGTAATTGTTATCACAGTGAACCATCTGCTCGTGCATTTTACACAAAAAAAGTGTGCGTCAGAACTAGTGTAATTTTTTTTTAAAATGGCAGTAGGAATTTTGACATGAGTAAGAGCCTCTTCAAGAACAGAATGAGCTTTGCTAGTTATGTCAGCACAACTCTGCTGTAGTTTCCCTCCTGAGTAGTCAACATGAAAGTGTTTTTTGCTGCTTGTTCCTTAACTTTCGATTATTTTAAATGCACAGTGATAATAATGTTTCTCTCCTCAGTACCATACTGAAGCAGCGACTTTCTCAAAACTTCAGGGAAGTATTGGTTTTTATTACTAGAATTTAATTAATTTGATCAAGAAATTGGTCACAAATTCATTGTGCATGGCAGTGACAGTGGTCACATCCTAATATTGATTTAAATTCCTTATCAGACAAATAAAACCCATTACTGAGATCTTCACACCTCCCATTGGTGCCAAAAAGCTTGACATAACACTGTCTAACTTATATCTTTAGAACAAATGTGATTATCTCAGAGGAGGGAACTGAGGAGTGAAATGAAACTGACAGAGGAGACAAATCACACCTGTTTGAGAAGAACAACGGTTATCTTGAGAGGCAAGTCCTTATATAGAAAATGACAAGTGTAATTTTGACAAAAAGAGCAGAGGGTCTTTAGGCCTGCAATGGATCACACATCAATTAGCACATTTGGATTGGTTTTGACAAGTTTAACTGTGGTACATAAGCAGATAATGGTTTGAGAGATAATGGAATTTTTTATTGAGGTGAATGCTGTCACACTGTCAAAAAGATAAATTGTCAGGTCAGGAAAAGGGTTTCAACAAAAGCTAAGCATTTAGTTGACAAGCATGCATATATTAGAATTTTTAAAGGCTCAATTTCTGTACTGCAATTCATCATTTTGAGGCGGGAAATGATGCCAATGGTGGTTGAGTGACTTATCTGACACATGAGAATCAAGTCAACATTTGATATGGTGGACAGGTGAGAGGTAATTACAAGTAACATGTAAGAATGATCAATGCATTCTAATGAACCTTTAAAATACCATGTTTTTATGTGTTGACACTGTAGGCACACACTGGTTTTACAAAGTGCACAAGTAGTAATGTAATACAACAGCATTTGCTCTAACTGGACTGTGTATGCTAACAACAAAAGGACCTAGTAGGAGGATGAAGTCTCCAAGGAGCTAGCTAAGCCAGGGGAGTTTGTAACATGGAGAGTTTAGGGCAGCATCTAAGGCCTTTCACCTTGGAGCTGTTAACAGTCAGGCCTGTGATCCCAAGACCCCATTTAAAGACCCCCATGGGTGTAGGATTGTAACCAGAGAGTTGGAATAACAGAGCAGGAAAGCACCATGCTGAGGGGCCTCATGTGGTGAAGTGGGTTCAACTCACCACTCCCTCCTCTGGGCCTAGAGCGAGGTCACAGGGTAAGAGATCTTTTTTTCCCCCATCTTTTTCCATTCTATCTTTCTTCGCCCTTCTTTCCTCTCTGAAACATAGATCAGCCAAGCAGGAGGTCAGCAAGAGGTGGGGTCCTGGGGCCTGTGGTGGGTGGACACAGTGGCTAAGGTCAAATGAACAACCCTGGCAGCAAGACATTTATCATTGAATGCCTTGAATATGTTAAGGAACTGGTCAGAATGAACCTCATTTGTAGGTGTACAGTCACCTAAAAAGATAATAGTCTCTGATAAAAAAATCTAGTTTTACTAAAACAGCTAATTTTGGAAATATGACCTCATACATCATTTTCTGTATGATGTTATTAGTCACATTAGCACTGTTTTCACGGTTCAGCGGTTCGGACCGGGCTGATACGGTTTGGAAGTTTTATGATCCAGCCAATTCAGGTGAGCATTCTCACTGTGAGTCAGACTGCCACTGGGAATGCTGGGTTTAGACAAAATGCCTAGCATGTCATCATACTAGTACGATGGAAACAAACGTGACGCTACAAACAACAATGGAGGCCAATCAGCAGCTCCTTTTGTTCTACTTGGCTTTTGGTTCTTTGTAAGAACAGTACATGCCGCATACAGACCAGACCTTACTGTTGTTTGCGGGCATTATTTTCCTATTATCTTTCCAATGTCTAACTGAATCATGACCTAAACAGCAGCGTTGTGTTTGTTTCACACTTGCTTTTGTCGTGAACAGTGATGTTTTTCTGTCCACCAATCAATATTTTTTATCGTTATATGCCAGATGCTCCACCTTTACCGTATCGTAGCATTTTCCTATTGTCCTACAACTGTAGAGAGTCTATAAATGCTGCGGTATGGTTCGGTTGTATTGGCCCATTTTATACACATAAAATAGCGTACCGGAACGCCCCGGCCCAAACCACTCAATGGAAATGGGGCTTTTTGGTCTGTGCTAATGATGAGCATGTTTGGCATTGTCATTTTGCATGGCTAAATTTCAGCCAAGTTTTAGCTGTCAGGCAGATGACATAAAGATACTTCCCTATACAGAAACTCATGTTTAAGTCAATGACAGCAAAGTGTCCAGGTCCTGTGGCTGCAAAACAAGGCCAAATCATCACACCCCTACCACTGTGCTTCACAACTTGTATGAGTTGTTGGTGCTGATGGCACTTTAAAGTTAAGCTTTTAAATCTTATTGTACTTATGTATAATGACTAAGTAATATAAATGAATAAATCTTAACTGATTGATTGATTTGTTTCTGGCAAACGTGATATGGTGCATTATGGATAAAAGTATTTGGTTGTGCTTTTGTTTCAGAAGTTTTACGATTTGTTCAGATGTAACTTTGCCAAGTTAAGCCATCTGTCGTGTTATTTTTTAGACAGAAGAGGCTTTCTCATGTGAACCCTTCCAAACAAGTCATATTTGTTCAATATTTGCTTTTATTTTTTAACTGTACTGCTATGACCTTTAACATTTAACATGCTAAGTGAAATCTGTCATGTAGCTGTTGGGTTGTTTTGAAACTTCTCTAAGCCTTGCACACATCTAATCTTAAAGTGCACCAGTTGGGACGTCTACCACTGAGAAGATTGGCAACTGCCTTAAATGCTTACCATTGTTTATAAAAAAAAGAAAAAAAAGAAACATTGATGGAGCAGCAGTTATTGCTTCTCTAAGATCATTGCTGATGTCGTTGTGTTAACACACACTGGACTGCTCCAAACCAATAAACTGTCTCAGGGCTTCTTTTACAAAGGTAACCATATTTGCTGATGATTGATTAATTAAATGCATTTGATTAGCAGCACATGGCTGCTGATTATGGAAACAGTAGTTTTCAATAAATAAAAAACAGTGTAATATGTTATCTATTCATCTGTATTTACCTAATATTAAGACCTAGCAAGAGGTTATTGCTTTTTCCTGCATCCTGATATGTAAAGTATCAGCATTCCAAAAAGGTCTATATATATATATATATATAAT
>JBAMHW010000009.1:26461835-26495823 GCA_037177495.1 Rhadinocentrus ornatus | reverse complement strand
CTCACATAACTTAATGTGACTTAAAGTTCACCCTATGCCTTTCTTGCCACAAATCCGAATTGATGTGTGATGATGAAGAAAATAGGTTTGATCTTATACTGACATTAACACCGAGCAGCAAGTTCTTAAAAATGTGCAGCCTTGTAAAAAAAACTGTAGTTAAAATACTATATACGTTATGCTTGTCTTTATCAGATTAAGTGCATTTAATGACTTTATAGCATATCTGGAAGACTAAAGTGTCTTTGATCACTTGGAAAAAGTCAGCTGGTTGAGTCTAAAGTTAGAGCTGAACACCACAACAGTGCTGCATGCAAATGAAACTGGCTTCCTGAAAGTTTGGCAACTTTAAAGGGTAAAAAAATAAGTTTTTCTTTGTTGTCTTTGGCTAATTAGCTCCTCTGCTGTGTATTTATTTTGTTATTAAGTTGAAATGGGAAATTAAGGGTTGAACTGTAACCCTGCAACAACTGTAATTTAGCTTTGCCTGCTGTATGTCTTCTTTTTGCATGCTGTTATTGATTTATTGCCTAATTTGTTTATTTATTTACTCATTTCTGTCTCCCTAATGAATTTCTTTATCTTATGTAAAAGACATTAAAGTACAGCTATAGAAATAAACTTTTCTTGCTTCCTTTGGCCAAAAGCAACACTGAAGAATGTCTTGAATTTTATTTTTATGACTTGTGGTATGTGTCAAAATTCATATATGAGGCAAAAAAAAAATTCTATTAATGGTCTTATTCATTACATAGCAGACCAACTATGATTTCTGCCAAAAAGCGTCACCCAGTGGTATTAAAGTTCTATGAAGGCATATCTCTTTCTGCAGAATGACGCACGCAGTCCATGGATTCGGCACTTTCAAGTTTCAGTTATCTGTTAAAAAAAAGATGCTGCATTTAAATAGAAAACGAGTTTTAATTTACAAGTGAAGGAGTTGGTGTTGCTGTGTATCAAACTATTATGCATCAGCTTAGTTAACCAATGCAATGGAAAAACGTGAAAGGTCAAATCACATAGCGGATGTTTCGACTTTGGTAACCTAGTTTTGTTTTTTTCCCCCTCATACCAAATCTACTTGTGTGAACCGATGAGAAGCTCAAATCCCCAACTTAAAAAGGAAAAAGAAAAAAAATTCTAACACCTTCAACGGGGTTGGTAAACAAATGCTAAGCATCCCTTGGGTGTGGAGCTCGGCGAACCGCATAGCCTTATTTGCTCCTGCTTGCTTGCGGTTGTGTATTTCTGTCCTTCTGAAGATGCAAAGGTAGCATGGTAGGACACACATCAGCACACACACGTTTATGTATGCGCCCTTGTAGAAACACACACACACACACATGGGTACTTAAACACACAGCGCCCTGTTACAAAGCTGCCAAAAATAACAGGCACCTGTTGCTCAAACAACAATGTGTACAATGGAGCTAAATTAGAGCGTTTCCCTAGCAACGGTAATTTTAATCACAAACTGTGACAGCAGCCTAAAAAAACAACTAAAACAATGCTGCTGTATGAGTCCCTAGTAAATGATGAATTAACACATGTGAGCCTGGTTCAAAACTTAATTGATTTTAAATGATTTTAAATGATGTGTGGAGACAACAGGACTCGGTCGCTCTCAGAGAGATCGAGGAGACTATATTTACTATATGGGAGATGATTTCAAACTTGAGTGTAAGGATTTTACTAAGGTGATGAAAAGCCCCACAAAGCTCTCTATCAGCAGCTGGAGCTGTGACAGTGAGTGAGTTGGTGGTTGAGTTCATGTGTCGAAGGGGCTCCTCTAGTGGTAACAGGCAAAACTTCACAAAGTTTCTGGCATTTAAAAATCTACGTTATCACCTGAGCTGTTGTAGCTGCTCCTGTGAGACACAGTGACTCATGAATTTGCAGTTAATGCAAGAAGGTTTTTCTTTTTTTTGAATTGTCAGATAAGACTCTGTGTGGTGATGTCAGGAAAGATAAATGTTAGCAGTCCCTGTGAAAAAACAGAGGTTATTATTCCCCTCTAAATTGTCTGACAAATACAATTAATATAGTGTATCCCTGTATCAGCTGAATAGGATACTGGCAACTTAATATAAAGTGTGTTTTGTGCACATATGTGTCCATTTTAGGAAAAGCAGGGGTGTGCGACTACAAGAAAGAGGCAGTGGTCTGAGGAGCCTCTTGTCTTTACAAAAGAAATCCTAATAGGAAGCACATGTGTTGCACCATGCAGCAGTTTAGGATGGCTGGGGAGGAGTGCTGGAGTGGGGTAGGGTGTGCAGGGTGCTGTTGTGAATAAGGGTGTTACTGATGAGAGAAAGAAAGTGAGCGGAGAGGGAAAAAGTCTGTTTGTGGGGGGTGGGATCGAGGGTCTGGTGGTTGCAAGGGCATGAGAATGTAAACCTCGACGTAAGTGGGGCAAGTTGCTCAAGCCTGGGAATTTAGCGTAGGGGTGGATGTGGAGAGGGGGAGCAGTTCAAGTGACTTCGATTTAAACCATATTGTCCATCAAACAAAGCACTATTGGAGTGAAGACATGCCCTTTCTTCCATTTTTTTTAATTTTCTTTTTTATGCACCGTGTCTGTCTCAAACAATATCACAGCCATCTTTACACACGTGGATCAAATATCACCAGCGCGGCCTTATATATGTCATAATGTCATGTTTTTTCTTTTACTTCTATTTACAGTCCTAAAACATTAAAGACTATGCAGCGGTATAATTCAATTGGACAACACAGATTTATGTTGTGAACATGATTCATAATGGTCTTTATCCTGTAACTCCCATTTTCTTCCTTAACAAATTGACCACTAATGGTCAGACATGCATAAAATACCCTTATTTCTATGATACATGAAGCTACTGTACCATTCTCTGGAAAAGTTTTATTTCAGTCTTCAGCCTCCCCCCTTGTACTGCAATAAGAATCCAGCCTAAGAACAAAAGGCCACAGTGCTGAGCATGTATTCCTCACTGCTGTGGCTCACTCAGTTTTATACACTTTCATAAAAATGGGCCCAAAACATCTGGCATATGACCTAAAATTCATTACTTGTTTTTAGAAAAAAATAACAACAACATTGTGTTTAAAATATATTACAATATGTCACGTAGGTCGAGAAGGTGAATGAAGAGCATGAAGGTAGCGCATGAAGTTGAGTGATGTTAACATGGATAGGAGGTTGAAAAGAGATCCAAATAGAAAGAGTGGGAAACGAGAAGAAAGACGGAATTGGGAGGGGAAGAGAAGATAAAGGTCTTAGTGATTTACATAGAACTCAAATATAGTCTAGAGAACGAGTCTTTGCCCCCCTTCAACATTACCTCTTACCTACATGAGACTACTCCCCTTTTATCCCCCTTTAAGTTACACTCAGCTTTGGCAGCACCTGAATGCTGGGTCTCATCAGAGCTACCTGCCAGGGATTAACTAGAACCTGTTACCCTTCAGTGTCAGATGACTGAGCTTTCTCTCTCTCTCTCTGTCTCGCTCACAAACACACACACATAAAGTCAGACACATGCTTTGTAAGAGCCTGTAATAGGAACCAGCTGGGCTTACAAGGCCATGCAGTGGGCCAGACAGGCCCATTCATAACCCTCTAGTGAGTTTTAATGAAGGTGGGTTCTGGGGCAGCATAAGTGTGGAGGGAATGGGGAAATGATGAAAGAGGCGAGGTGGTGGTAGTGTGTGAATGTGTGTTTGTGTGTGTGTGTGTGTGTGTGGGGGGGGTTCTCTCCTCCCCTTCTCATTCTATGTATCATCCATTCAAGAAATGAACTGTACCCAAGCCTGGATGGAAAGGACGTTTATGTCTTATCCTTTTTAAATGTTTTTTTTTTTTTTAACATTCGTGGCTGAACTACTTTTTACAGAATGAATGGATTTCAGTTTTTTGGCTAAGGACTGAGATGTAAGTTATTCACCAAAATAATGAGTTGAACGTAAACAAAGATCCAAACCCACATGTTGCTGCAAGACTACTGGAAGTACATAATTAGAAGTACTGTTAAAACCCAAATTAAAAAAGCTGCAGATAGAATTAAATGTAATCTGGTACATTTTACACATGTATGGAGTAATTTTACCACTCAGGCCTACAATGTACACATCAATAGTATGCTTTTTTTCCCAATATGAATCTCTGTCTGTCAATGGCACACAAACAAGAGCTACTCAACAGCGATCCGTAGAACGATTGCATAAGTTGTGCTTGAAAAATTGGCATTACACATTCACATTGTAGAATTTGAACAAAATTTTGCTTCTTAATCTGGGAAAACCTGAACACAATATGCCAATATTTTACGTGTAAATAAGGTTTTACATGGCTTGGCTCCCCCTCCACTGATTGGGCCTATTTACGCAAATTTAAAACTTTTTTGTACAAAATCAAAACTTGCCCAATGACAAGGGTAAATGTAAATAACCACATCTTGCCTTTGCCAAGTCAGTCCTCACTTATTGAGCGGCACATCCCTAGGACACTACATCAAAGAATTTAGAAATAAATCTAGCAGTTTATTCTCCACATCTCTCAGACAGTGTTTGCCAGCATATCCAACATGCGATCATTATTTAGAAAAGTGAGTATTAGCTTAGTTTTTTTTCTTTTTCTTTTTGGGCTGTGCTTTTACAATTTGTAATGTTATGTTGTCTTTTGCTATTTTTTGTTATTATGCTTTCTTCTGTGTCTGTGCTATAGTGCTTTTAAGTTTCCTTTAATATTTAATATTTGATCAACGTGCAAAAGAACGGCACATAAAATACCTTCTTAGGATACAAGCTGGTACATTTTCATGATAAATTGATATACCCATGTTATCACTTGGCATGACACACTTGACTTAAAAAAAATAAATTTAAAAATTGTAATCTAAATTGAGCTGTGACAAATACAATAAAATTGCACTTTCCCATTTAAAACATAAAACAAAAACATTGAGAACAGATAATTGGATTTTAAGAAATAAATATGGCCCCTGTGTCTGTTGGGGTGTTGAATTTAATCGTTTCTACAATGCACCGCAATGCGGGCGTGGACGATTCTGCATCAATGCAGCAATAGAACATAATCGATTATCATGATGTAATGTATATTTTCTGCTGCCGCTTGCGTGTGTGGCATGATCTAGTCCATTGGTTTTCATAATGGGGGCCACCAGGTGGTGCTAGGTGGGCCTCAGAAGATTTGAGGGAAGCTAAGAAGTTCAGCAGCAAGTTTAGCAGCAAGTTCAGCAGCAAGTTTGGCATTATAACGTCATAATCTGTGTAGACCTGACGGTAATTAGGCTGCTCTGCTCCTCAAGCTAGCATGTAGCTAGCCAGTGCAAAATGGACAGAATGGCAAAACGGACCAAAAGCCCTGACATAGGGGACTCTGCTGCTGCTGTAAAAACTCACGGCCAACTAAAATTCTAATATATGATTAAGCATACCGTAGGTACGGAATCGTGGAGCTGTCACCCAAAAAATTGGGACCTTATCACGTTGTAACGTGATAAGTTTATTGTAAAAACGTGAAACGTATCACGTTATAACGTGATAGTTAATTGTAAGAACGTGAATGAAATTAGCATGTACTGTATGCAGATGCTGTTGCAATATTGGAGCAAAATAAATTTTATGGAAAATATTCTTATCAAGCAGAAACATTTCAGTTCTTTTTGTCAAAAATTAATTGTTTTACAATGGCTTATTGTTGTACACAGAGATGTGGGACAATTATGACAATTACTATAAAACTAATGTGATACGGTTCACACTTTCATAAGTAGGTATGGCCTTACAGCCAAACAGAAAAATTATTTCCCGAAATGTGTTCTCTGTCTGGAGACTTCCCACTAGTATTTGTAATCTCTAGGTGTGTTTCCATTACCCCTAGAATTGCAATAAAAAACTGGTAATAAAAACACCAAAAAAAAAAAAAAAAAAATCTCAAATATCGCTAAAACATTTTTACGCTCTCATGAGGTGGTTTTTCAGACGTACCGATGTACAAGTTTATCAAAAAAGTGTAATGGAAACACTTTTTTCGCATTTACGCGTCCTTGACACAGACTTCACGCAGTGGGTCACATGACCAGTTTATTTCAAGTAAAGATTATGCGGTATGAGTAGGCGAAGGAGGAGACAGAAATCTTTGTACAAATAATTAAAGAAAATTATATAACTGCTATCTTTGATAGCAAACAGTGAAATGCAGATTTTTACAAAGAATTAGAAATCTCCTTCCTCCTCAAAATGAAGATGAGATTTTGCAATAATAACGGCTAATGTGCTAAATACCATTCAATGGAGACACCTGCAAACTGCAATTGCACTTTGTCAAAAATTTTGAAATATCGCTTTTGCTTTGCAAAAATTTGTAAAGGAAACACATCTACAGAACAAGCACATGTACACACACACATGCTCATGCACACACAAGACAGGTTTGATCCTAAACAAATTTAATAATTATTTAATGGTACATTAAATTAAGAAAATACATTCTAACAGTTGATATTTCTATTGTTTTATAGCATTTGGGAATCCCTGATCTAGCTTGCTGCAACAGCTCGGCAGATCTGAGGCTGAATCTGTTTTAAAACCTTCACTTACAAAAACTGTAAACCTAAGCAAACATACAGGAAAATATATCAGTATTGCACTGGAACTACATCGATTGTCTCAGGGAAATTACGTAAAATGAAAATGTTTAAAAACCTATAAGTTAGCTTAAGGCTCATGTCTATAGAAAATACAATAGGCAAGCAAGTGGTTAGCATTTGCAAACAACTTTGTCAACAAATCAACAAATGTTTACCTCAGCAATATTCTCTGTGTTCAATTACAAATCGACTAGAAGACTTACAGGGAAATGTTTCCTGGCCATAAAGGAGAGCATGAAAATTTTTTTTTCTTGACTACTAAAAGACTGACGGGACAAAACACAGCGCTTTACTGCAAGAGAGAAAGAAAATTTCCATAAAATTGTCACATCATACTACTGTTTATAAATTTTTGGGGAATGGAAAAATAAAGTTCAACAATGAAGTTGAAAATAACGTCAATGTTTACATGTTTATGATGTGTGTCAATAGAACATTCAGATTCATTTCTGAAATAAACAGAGTTCATAATTATCTGACTGCCTGTATTCATTGATACAATCAAAGTAGCAATGTGCATGATAAAGAAAACTGAGCATGCAACACATAGTGATGCATCACTGAATTGAATCATATCATTGATTCATATCATATCATCGTAATCAAATTGAATTTTGAGTCCAGTGAAGATGCATTGCCCTAGTGTCTGTACACCCATTTCCTTATATTTAATCCTAATAGATATACAAGGACGCCATTCCAAGCGTCAAAGCTATACTTCAATAACTCATGTGAATCTTTAAAAAACTGATTTCAGTCAGAAAGAGGGCGTGGTCATGAGGTTCACAAACGTCACAGGCACAAAAAGTTAATACTGAATCAAAAAGGGCATCAGTCCCCCTTTATATACCTACAAAGGCTAACATATTTCACTGTTTTGTTTAAATTCCACACCACATGTGAGAGCATTTTTTACAACTTTACACACCACACAAATACACACATTTATAGTATTTATTTTAGTGCTAACCTTGTGTCTTTGCCCATATTTTCATGCCTCTCAGATATCTGTTTTCTTCTGTATATCTGAAAAAGAGAGATGGACGTTTGGAATCAAGGGTGCATTTGGGATCCATTTAAACTTTTATTTGCCTATGCCTAAGAATCCATAATGGATGCCAAATGCTGCATGGTGTTGTGGAGATTCGACACATTCTTTAATTTGCATGCAAGAAAGAAAGGGAGCGATAGAAGCTGTTTCACAGAGTGGTCACCTCTCATCTTGCTTTCCCTCTCGGGTGAAAGGGTAGTGTGTAACCTGAGCTGATGAAGTAACAGTGGAGAAACAGCCCTTTACACCCTGAGGTCAGACTCGTGTGAACACCAGTAAACCAGGCACTGGCACACATTCCTTCAAATGCGCAGAAGAAAAGCAAAAAATGAAAGCCTTGAAAAGTCAGCCTTGAAAATCACTGTTATTTAATTATTCTCTTCAGAAGAGTCAGACAGTTATTTAGATTTTTGGCCACAGCTTTGCGTTATGTTATTCTTATTTTAAAAAGATCACATTTCTGAGAGCATTTTTATATTGAAATACAGAATTGAGATTATTTTGCTGAGGGTTTCTTCTGGAATGTTTTTGGCTGAGGCTGAAATTATGAGGTGCAATGCATAGCTCCCCTCTTGTAGCCACGCAGACATACACAAACTACACTTGCACAAACACAAATGCAGTACTAGCATGTTTGTCGATGGGCAGATGGAGCAAAATCAAGGGGTACATCACAAACCTCCCACGCTCTTCATGTCAGCCCTGGTGGCCACACAGCTTTTGATATTTCCCACATAATAACTTGGTGGTTTTTCAGCTAACCCCAGGAATGTTCTCATGAAACAAATAGCACAACACATGCATTCATTGTACAGTATCTTGCTGGTGCATCACAATAATGCAGAAAATATTTCTAAAATGGCTACCTGGAAATATACACTATATGTTGCACAAGCACTGCACGCAATCGCGTGATTGTGGGTGTCGTAATAAATATCCATGTCAAAGCTGATGGGTTTTGAGTGTGTGGAAATTTTAGCAGAGAAAAGGTCATCCGGAGCCAAAGAGACGAAGGCCGTCTTGTTCTGTTGGGTTTTCCTCCCTGTCTGCGTGCTGAAGAGGCATTCACACAGTCAGGGATCAGGGCCAAAAAGTGCCGGAGCTGCAAGGTGGCGTGCTGGGTGAGTTCCTGTCTAAGGGGTCTTCTTCTAGTTTGTAACATGATCTGCCCCAAGTCCAAAAATAACCAGCATCCCTGGTACAAAGCTCATGGGGCACTAAAGCAACCTGCCCCGCTTCCTTCCTCAGAGGATCCTGAGAGGAGCTGATAGCGATTAAAAGCTGGTAATACTGTCAGCAGCTGGGAAGTCATAGACAAGGCCGTTCCATTTGTGTGAAACAGGTGACTCTTTTCAAAGACCTCAGTCATGTTCCAGCAACGATAATGAGACAAACAGAGACCATTTACTTTTGTTGCTTTCACGACTTGGTCCCATAATCTGACGGTTGTACAGAAAAGTTTCAAAAAGGAAGGGAGTGAAAATCTAAATCAGCACAAATATCTTTAAAATAGACTTTAAATGAAGCTTCCATGTTTATTTTCACAAGAATGTCAGATTTGGGTGCTGTGGTTTCACAGCTTCTCCGCTTTGCACCAGCATTGTGAAGCCAGAACAATAACAAATCAACACTTTTGTACTTGTACTTTGTACTGCAGGCACAGAGAGAAAGAAAGAGAAGGAGAGAAATAGTGAAGGATGGATTTTTATCTCAGCTGGTGGGGGACGGGTATGGGAATTGTATCAGAGATCAGAAGTGAGCTTAAAGAGGGAAAACAGATAACGCACTTTGAAATATCTGACCCTAATGGGCCGATTATTTCCACAAGGGCCTTGCTTGTCCATAAACAGAGCAGCATATTTGTGCAGGTTTGCCTATGTTGTTTCAGAGCACTATGGTTGGTGGTTTGGGGGGGCATTTTCCCCTGGTTACTGTGCAGCAATTTGGGTGGCTGGGACAACACTTTTCACAGCACCTCACAAACTGCAGCACAAGAGATAGCAACGAGGTGGAGACACAAAACACAGTGGTTCCCTTTGCAAAGCGTTCACCACAGAGGGACGAGTACACCAGAGAGTTAAAATGCTGCACATCAGTTAAAAAACGCAGAATGTAGAGGAGGTGGGGGGTGGGGGGGTTAAAATGAAAGAGTCCCAATAATGAAATAAATCTGCCCACAGCTTTTTGTTTAATGAATATGGAGCTGATTTATTTTCCGTATGTGTCGGCAGATTTTTCTGAGTGCAGAACAGAGCACGCTCTGTTTAGTGCCACGCTCAGCGACCAGGTGCGGGACAGACGGCCTGAAACAGTTAAAAGTAAACTGAGTGCAATGGAAAAGGGTTTGCTTTAAATTTTGTGGCCCTTTATTTATTTATTTTTTCTTCTTTTTTATAGGTTTGCCAGGGGAAATAGATTTGCTCCTGCAATCACAAACAGCCTGGTTTCTGTCCCTCAGCCTGTAGACACAGCACCAAACACTGTTTTTGTGAAATATCTGAACTTTGTTGAAACAACTGGCCGATCCATTTGATTTTCTGAACTTTTAAAATGCATCCTTATACGGATAAACAAATATGAATCTGGAAAGCTACTTCTGAGATGACACTGAGTGAATACAGAGATGAAAAGCACAAGCAGAAGAGGGAGGGAGATAAAAGATAGAGAGTTTTAGCTGAGAAGAAAGAACTACAAACAAACAGTAGGGGGGGGGTATCATAAACTCATCTTGTAAGACTATCAAGTAACGTAAATATGAAAAATGCCAAGCTCAAGTACATGAACCCTTAGAAAAATGAACCCCCTCCCTCCTTTGTGCCCAAGTAACCTCTGTTTATGGAGACGAGTGAATACGGCACTTAAAGGGGCCTTGGGGGACGCCAACAAGCACGGTCTGTCCTCTAAATATTTTAATGTCCTTCCCTCCCTCTGTCATACGCAACATGCAGCAAAGAATGTCCTCAGAATGCAGTTATGATAGATAACAAGTTTCCACCAGGCTGAGCTCAGTTATCTGCTTTTACTGTTCTCTTGATCAATTATAGATTTCACAAAAACTGATACCCATGCATGATTGTTTCCAGTTGAGTTCAGTCACACTTCAACCACATGCTCATTCATAACTGCCCCGGCTTCTACTCAGATTGAAACTGCTTAAGTTTGAGTGGAAAACGACTTTAACTATGTAGCATGAGCCTTTAATATCAGCACCACACATGAGATGAACTACTGCTAGAACTGGGTTGTTTATCTTGGGGTCCTCAGGTGTCGGTTAAGTCTGCAGCATGAATGAATGTTTATCTTTTTGTATTTTTGGTGCATGCGCTTCATTGCTATTTTTTTTTTTTTGTCTTTTTTTCAGCCAATTCAATCTGTAGAATCACCCTCTTGTTTGTCGTTAAAACACGTGATTCAGTTTAGCTATTTAAAGGAAAGATTTGGAGCTAGTCGTGATGACAAAAAGCTAATGGCTAAAGCTAATGGCTAATGTGGGATGTCAAGCAGAATGTCTTCTCATTTGTTGTCTTAATTTCCACAAAACAGTCAACAAGCAATGTGGACATATGCAGTGAAGAAACTACAGACTCATTTACAATCATGACTTTATTACACTGTTATGTTAGCTTCTTTTTTTTTTATTAACTATCTTTCAATCTCATTCATTATATAACGTACACTAAACTGCCCCCTTCCTCACCGGAATGTAAAGTCTTCTTGCGCAGGCAGACTGAACATTCAGGCTGACAGGTGGAAGTCATCATTGCCGTGTGTTCAAGTGTTGTTTGTTCAGATGCTGCCAACACAAGGAGATGAAGCAGGGGGTGTCTCATTAGCACTACTTTCAGTTTGGTGTATAAGAGCCCTTATATGGAAGAGTAAAGTAATGACAAAGATCTCAAAGGGGCAACACAGCAATCCAAAAGATTTGCAAGGAAAAAAAATAGTTATGACAAAAAGTTGATGGTGTCATTTAACCCCTGTTACTCCCCTTGTCATCCACTTTGTTTCACAACACCAAGATTGCTTTACCAGAATATTTGCTTATTGCTCAAATTAAGTCATGCTAGAAGCTAACAGATTGTTTCAATATAGTAAAGTGCATGCAACCCCAAATATGGCTGGCAGGCATTCAACTATGTTTTGGAAATGGAGCAAATGGTGGTTTGGCTCCCCTCAGAGAGATGGTTCTTTTTAACCAATGAATCAAACAAGCTTAAATTGGACAAATTAGAAAGAGTGTGATCAGCTTAAGTTCATGGCTTGTCTTTGGCATGTGGCTCTGATCTGACACCAAAATGATGCATGTTTGGTTATTTTTAATACAGCTTACTGCTGCCCTCTGTCAAAAAACAATGGTTACTGCAGCAACACGTGAAAAAGAGACAGTAGCAAAGACTCCGAAGTCCTTTAAGAGAAATGAAACTTTAACAATGAATGTCCGTCAAATACTTTCCAGAATCCCATTTCATTGGTGACAGTTATCCTCTCTTTGTCAGTCTGTGAGTCTGCTTCCAGGAATGTGACTGCACACGCAGCACTTTTGCGCCTCAATGTGTGTTTCATTTGGGCTTTCTGTCTCAAACACACATGTGGCTCAAATATGTGGCCCAGTGCTCCAACAGAAACAGACTGTGATCCAGTGCGGTCCAAGTCTGCACCTCGCTGGAACGTGCCACACTGACACCAAACTAAGTTAGACAGGGCCACGTGTTGGAAGATTTAACACACATTCTTCAGAAGCTCTGTCACAGCCCACTGCAGATGACTCTCCATTGAGTCAGGAGGTGCCCAACAAACGTTTTCATTTAACAAACAACAAAAAAGAAGATCCTAATGCTCAAAATTCTAAATGCAAATGTTTTAAGTCCCATTTTGGCATGTGGTTTAAAGCCAGACTGAATCACAAAGAGTCTTTAAAGACTGAAACTGAACAACAAAACTGAAACCAACTGAAACACCCTAAATAACAACCAAAACCTAACCCACATGAAAGTATTCATGTGGATCATTTTACACTATGGCCCTGGCCAGAAATAATTAGATTGACCTAGTCGGTTTGACTGGAGAAATAAGATCTGTCACCACAAAACACGCTGTCCCTACTGTCAAGGCTTCTGGACTGGTAGATTATCAGCCATGGTAAATAAATGTAGTCCTTTTTACAACGATTTTTGCTCTGTGGTCCTAAAATTGTACATTCACAATGTGTAATAAGTATGAGACTGCCATCTGTAATTGTCTAATAAATAAGGAGCCCTAAGCAAAGGAGGCATTTAAGAGATCAGGGAATGATTCAGAAAAACTCACTACACAGACAGCTGTAAATGTTAAACTCATTCAGTGTGTTTCAATCTGTGTGTCTCTGTGTTTTTTATTTCGTGGTGTTGTCTGATGAGAGGTGAGAATTGTATGATTTTGAGGTTACATGCAAATGCACAATGTGTGTGTGAGAAAAATTAAACAATTTTTTAACCCATTGAAAGCGTTTGACATTAGTCTTTCCTCTTTATGCTGTTGGTATGAGCAAGTCTGGTTAAATCAAAGCTGTGGTAAAAATCTGCAAGACAAAGACAAATATGACTAAATACAAAAACATGGCAACAGATTAACACAGCCCTGGTAAAAATCAACATAAAAAAGAAAAACTTAATTACTAAAACCAAAAGAATGACGGGGTCTGTATTGTGGTGAGGAGCTCAAGTTTTTAAGGGGTTTAAACAACGCATTCCACGTATTAATATCCTGACACCTCATCTTTATCTCATCCCAACTTCAAGTTCAGTCCTGTTGCGTTCACTGTATCTCAAAAAGAAATCGCTGTTATTGTTTATTTACTTGGTCTGATTCAGAACAAATTCCTTCCAGTGGTTAAAACTCAGTTAAATTAAACTACAAAACAGAAGATAATGCTATACCAGGTCTTTGTCAAGTTCTTATTTTTCTCTTTCGAAAGTTGATTTTCATATTTTCCATTTCTCAATGAATGCATCATCAACATCTCTATCATTACTCAAATAAACGTTTTTTTCTCAACTGCTCAAGTACACAACTAAATTTATTTTAATGCAGTCCATAAAGCTTCACATTAGCCTCCAAAAATATAAAAATAAAAAAATTAATTAAAAAAATAAGATGGGGAAATGGACAGACAGAGTTTATGATCCAGACAGAGGATTCAGGTGCTGCTAAACACTGCCCAGTGCTGATGTAGAGACGTTTCAGACCTGAACAGCCTTTCTTCTCATTCACTCTGAATTGGGTGACTTCATGTGTTGCAACTGCAGATCAGTTGCTCCTCAAACAGCAATGAAACTGCCAATCAAGTTTGAATTTAATTCCCTGTGATGATTTTATTCAATCAAACATCTGGCAAATTCCCCATCAAGCACTGAGATCATACAAGGTGTGCATTTGAAAGGTTGCCTTGGGGAGTTTTTATCAATTGCTCAAGTTTGAATTGCCCTTTGCAGCTAGCATTTGGAATTTTTTAGTTTTGCATGGAATTTTGCTTTAAGTAATCAAATTCCATAAAACTCTGACAATCCTTCCAAACAAAGGCTTTAAATGTCTGTATAATTTACAACTTGGACACAGTGTTTATGATCTCATGAGAGGACATACACAGTAATCAGAATATATATGACTGGTCTAAGTGGAGAAAATACAGATCTGTGAACCATGTGTGATCATATTAGACTAAGGGACCAATGCATGCATAAGCATAAAGATTACAGAGGATGATCAAAATGCTTACAATGTTGGTACATATACTGATCTCACTTATTTTATAGAGCTGATTCCTCATCACTTCTGGACGATACTTTTTCTTCTGAAAACGCTCTGAGCTTACAAGCTCTGGTATAATCATTACCAAAGCTTAATCTCAATTCAGGTTACATTCAGTAACCTACATACAACATAAGATACAGACAAATCAGAGCTTGGAAGGAGGTGAAAAGTAGACTTCCAAGGTATAGCAGGCTGCCTGCCAGTTGCATCTGGCAGGCATGGATGTCAGCAGCTGGATAACAGATACAATGAAAATTTAGATCATTCTATAAATACCACAAACAGCTGCTTCTTGTTAATGTCAGATGATTAGTAAAAAGTGCTTCAGATTAACTCTTTGCCATTGAATGTGTAGCAGTAATGTCCCTTTTTGTGGTGTTAACTGTTTTCTACCAGCAAGAGGCAGGGGGATGGGTGACCGAAAAAGCTCTGAGCTAATGTATGAGAGCCTTAAAGTAATCTGACAAGAAGTGGATTATGAGGCATTTCAGCTTCTAGTTCATGAGGGGGTGAGAGGTTTTATTTTTCTTGTTGTGTTAGATCATGTAAAGCTTTATGAGAAAAAATTTGTGAAATGATAAGAAATATGTGGAATATAATATGTTAAATAATACGTAGACATGATGTGGGGACTGACAGCATCTTTTAGCGACCAGCTTTCTTCAATGTCCTGGGTAGTTCTGGGTGGGGGCTTGGGGAAGATGGTTATCCTATTACTTTCTAATGCCTCCTTCCCGGTTTGGTCCAAAAATGTAGAATAAGCAAACCAGTATAAACACATCCTTTTTACTTATAAATCCATTAAATGAGTGTTCAAATTAGTTTGCAGACACATAAACAGTAACATATCTATACAGCAGAACAAATATAGCCTTTCTAAATGATATTGCTTAGTAATATAGTGAAAATATTCTGTTTTTTAGTCTGTGAATGAGAGATACTGGATATACAGTACTCTGGTGCATATCTAATCCCTTGAGGTCTAATAATTCACAAACGGTTCAATCATTCAAAGTCAAATTCACATTACACTGTGTCACCTGTGCCAGGTTTTATTTATTTATTTATTTAGTTACTCAATTATGGGAATGCAGGAGTTGCCTTCAGGGTTAATGCAAGTGTCATGCTTCACCTTTACCTGACAGAGATGACAACAAGCTCTTGGGAGTTGCATATCCCAAATGCCACTATTTTGTCAGGGACTATCTACAGGTAGAATTGCTAGGAAAATGTATGAATATAAATTAAATTTGCCTTGGGCGGCCTTTCAGGTGGGAATGGTGAGTATTTGTGTCAGTTTTTTAATAAATAAAGAGCCTTCTGACATCCTGCACACACAAAGCAATCTGGTTTACAATATCATGATTTAAATTCGTGAAGGAAGTGTCAACTGTCATGGACAAAAATGTGAAGATAAGCCATTAGGTTGATTGTGGTGATGTGGCTGGCTAAGTGAGGGGGTGTGACTAACTTATCCAGACAGCGACACGTCTTTGTTGCAAGCTGCAGAGATTAAATTTTCTATTGTTTCTTACTGTCATCTCAAAACCAAAAAATAATTTACCTGAAACTAAAGCTGCCAGATTTCAACTTCCTAATAAGAACCAATCATTTTCCAAATTCCACCAGCTGCAGTCCAGCACTGGCGGTGCGCTGGAGCCTGGGTCAGTGTGAATGTGCTAACATGATGTGGTTTTCTAGCTTAGTAAAAGCTCACCTACATGCAGTTTGATTGATATTGGCTCGCAGTGCACTGTAAGCCTCAAACGGCTGTGCACAGACTACCTTTACCCTGCTCTCCACAGCTGTTTCCTGCCCCAAACTGCTGAAACAGTGGTGTAGCAGTATCAGAGGTGGGCCAATGCAAACCAAAGGCTGCCACACACGAGAAAACCCACACACAAACATACACACACGCGCTATGTGAGGACTTTCTGTTGATATAAATCACTCGCCCCTAGCTTGCTCTAACACCATCTTTACACTTAACCGTAAGCCTGTGTCATCCAGCACTTTGAGCTTCATAAAGTCATCCCACTCACAAGAACAATGGACCCGCACGTAATTACAATATGAGCACACAAACACAACCATAAGACCCCCCCCGCTGCAGACCGCTACTGGTCACCCTGCAGACCTTCCTGTTTGAGTTGGGTCATTTCCTCTTTCTTTCTGCCGAGGGAGGGTTAAAGCTTTGCTGAAGTTGAAACTCGGTAGGGATGAGGGGAAACAAGGTCATGGCTTCCTCCTCTTAATCACACTCAACCTGTCTCTCACTCACATGCATTCACACACACAAATTATGTAGAAAAGACATGTTGAAAGCTTTATATTTTTACACCTTAAGAATCACCGGCAACTGCTTTGAAAACCACATATAAGTCCCTTGTAGCACACTTGCTTTATGTCACATCTGGGCAAAACCTGGTCTAGTGAAACTGTGGGACTTGCATAATTCTAAACAGGGGATCATGGTGGTTTAAAAGGGTGATGAAAATGCTTAGGATGGGAAAGTTTCTGGTTCAGGCTGTTGCAAGGGAAAACAAAACTCAAGTATTGGGGTAATGAAACTTTGTTAAAGTGTCTAGCCTGATCAAATAGAGCAAGAAGGTAATATCAAGCAGCAATTGTTGCTGAGAGGTGCCCCGTGTTTATATTTTTATCTGTTGAAATTTAGTAATGATAGATGTTGAAAATCTACAAATAACAGTGACTAGAAAACACAAAGACAAAATTAGCTGAAGCCAAAATAAGACATCTGCTCTGAATCCTGAGAAAACAACATCAAACACAAAGTTTTCTGTCTTACTCACTGAATATTTTCCCCTCCATCTCTGATGACGAACCAAAACAAATCTAAATAGGGGGCTTTTTATCACCAGAGACTAAAACAACTGTTTAGAGACAATCCCAAAAGGCAGACTGTTGAGGAGAGGAAAGATTTCTCGTGAAACACCAGAGAACACTTCAAAGTAGTCCCAAGTGAGCAGACTCATAAATGGTTTGCCCCTGAAGTGTGCTCAGTGCAATCACTCTCAAGTAGTGAGGGTAGAGAAATGGGCAAATTGTTTACGACTATTAAGCTGATGCCAGATACTGCCTGCGAAGGCCTCCACAATCACTTGTCCCCATCAGCCAACTCTGTTTATCGGTAATTGCAATTTGGAAAGAACTCCAAATGGCGATTAGACCCAGGGAGTGGTCAAACAGAGAGCTTGCCCAGCCCTAAACAACAGAGCAGTGTTTAGGTAGAGTCTGCACGAGGGCCCACCAAGGGGTTTGAGGAGAGTGTGAGAGGAAGTAAGGAAGGAAGGAAGGAAAAAAGAAGGAAGCAATGGAAGAAGGAAGGAAGACAAATAGACAACTATGTCAATGCTTACCTCTCTAAATACTATCTGATCTTTGACACATCTTGTCTGATCAGAAAAACAAAAGACAAAAACCAATAACAAAAAAGAAAATCTTTTCTTTTTGTTAAAAGAATGAATTCAAACAATATTAAGTAGGTACTTTAAATGCCACCAAAAGATCGTGGACCAGTCGAAGCATGGAGAAATAACATCTAATGTATTTGGTACTGGGATGTTACCAGCGAATCACTTGGGCTCTGTGGGCTGCAGGGAGAGTCTTTAAGGACATGTTTTCCTCATACACAGGTTCTTACAGAGAGGTACCCTTTATTTGCAGCCTATCAAGTAGGGGGATTCTAAAATCCAAAAAACTCTCATCTACATCCTGTAAATACATTAAATGTGCTTAGGAACTGATGAGAGGAATCACAACTCTTTTTTCTTGATAGATACACAGTACTGGGCATTATCTCATTGAGTCCAAGTTGGAAAGTTTTGATTCCCACCTCTACATGAAAGGTGTGACTACTTTTATATAGGTTTTCTTAGCAGAACATCACACTGACTATAGAGCTCTAAATGATCAAACACCAGTTTATTTCAGTGACCTTTTGCAGTCTTATATTCCCAGCAGGTTGCTGAGATCACGTGATCACACGCTGGTTCTGAAGCAAACATCGCTGAAAAACCAAAGGTGACAGAGCCTTTCCAGCAGCACCTCCCTCCCTCTGGAACGCCCTTCCTTTCATCTTGAGATCTGTGGATTCAGTGATCTCTAAAAAAACCCAGCTAAAAACACATCTTTCTAAACTTTATTTTGCTTTGGTTTATTTGTTTTTATGTTTCCTCCGCTGTTTTGTGATTTCAATCTTGAAAGGTGCTATATATTATATAAAGTCAAGCCCTCTCAGTCGTTTCCAGTGTCTATGTTTATCATGTTGGAGCGTTATGATAAACTAACACTGCCCCTCTCTTATAACTTGAGTGACTTAAATAGATGTTAGAAGGTTTGTTCTTGGTAAAAATTGAATGTACACAGAATCTGAAGAGCATGTCTTAGTTGTTTTATCGTCACATTTCTAGCTTTAACTTTATTAGAAGTATTTCATTTGTGCACACTAGCCTTTAGGGCCTCATAGCTCCTGTTTGAGTTGGGTCATTTCCTCTTTCTTTCTGCCGAGGGAGGGTTAAAGCTTTGCTGAAGTTGAAACTCGGTAGGGATGAGGGGAAACAAGGTCATGGCTTCCTCCTCTTAATCACACTCAACCTGTCTCTCACTCACATGCATTCACACACACAAATTATGTAGAAAAGACATGTTGAAAGCTTTATATTTTTACACCTTAAGAATCACCGGCAACTGCTTTGAAAACCACATATAAGTCCCTTGTAGCACACTTGCTTTATGTCACATCTGGGCAAAACCTGGTCTAGTGAAACTGTGGGACTTGCATAATTCTAAACAGGGGATCATGGTGGTTTAAAAGGGTGATGAAAATGCTTAGGATGGGAAAGTTTCTGGTTCAGGCTGTTGCAAGGGAAAACAAAACTCAAGTATTGGGGTAATGAAACTTTGTTAAAGTGTCTAGCCTGATCAAATAGAGCAAGAAGGTAATATCAAGCAGCAATTGTTGCTGAGAGGTGCCCCGTGTTTATATTTTTATCTGTTGAAATTTAGTAATGATAGATGTTGAAAATCTACAAATAACAGTGACTAGAAAACACAAAGACAAAATTAGCTGAAGCCAAAATAAGACATCTGCTCTGAATCCTGAGAAAACAACATCAAACACAAAGTTTTCTGTCTTACTCACTGAATATTTTCCCCTCCATCTCTGATGACGAACCAAAACAAATCTAAATAGGGGGCTTTTTATCACCAGAGACTAAAACAACTGTTTAGAGACAATCCCAAAAGGCAGACTGTTGAGGAGAGGAAAGATTTCTCGTGAAACACCAGAGAACACTTCAAAGTAGTCCCAAGTGAGCAGACTCATAAATGGTTTGCCCCTGAAGTGTGCTCAGTGCAATCACTCTCAAGTAGTGAGGGTAGAGAAATGGGCAAATTGTTTACGACTATTAAGCTGATGCCAGATACTGCCTGCGAAGGCCTCCACAATCACTTGTCCCCATCAGCCAACTCTGTTTATCGGTAATTGCAATTTGGAAAGAACTCCAAATGGCGATTAGACCCAGGGAGTGGTCAAACAGAGAGCTTGCCCAGCCCTAAACAACAGAGCAGTGTTTAGGTAGAGTCTGCACGAGGGCCCACCAAGGGGTTTGAGGAGAGTGTGAGAGGAAGTAAGGAAGGAAGGAAGGAAAAAAGAAGGAAGCAATGGAAGAAGGAAGGAAGACAAATAGACAACTATGTCAATGCTTACCTCTCTAAATACTATCTGATCTTTGACACATCTTGTCTGATCAGAAAAACAAAAGACAAAAACCAATAACAAAAAAGAAAATCTTTTCTTTTTGTTAAAAGAATGAATTCAAACAATATTAAGTAGGTACTTTAAATGCCACCAAAAGATCGTGGACCAGTCGAAGCATGGAGAAATAACATCTAATGTATTTGGTACTGGGATGTTACCAGCGAATCACTTGGGCTCTGTGGGCTGCAGGGAGAGTCTTTAAGGACATGTTTTCCTCATACACAGGTTCTTACAGAGAGGTACCCTTTATTTGCAGCCTATCAAGTAGGGGGATTCTAAAATCCAAAAAACTCTCATCTACATCCTGTAAATACATTAAATGTGCTTAGGAACTGATGAGAGGAATCACAACTCTTTTTTCTTGATAGATACACAGTACTGGGCATTATCTCATTGAGTCCAAGTTGGAAAGTTTTGATTCCCACCTCTACATGAAAGGTGTGACTACTTTTATATAGGTTTTCTTAGCAGAACATCACACTGACTATAGAGCTCTAAATGATCAAACACCAGTTTATTTCAGTGACCTTTTGCAGTCTTATATTCCCAGCAGGTTGCTGAGATCACGTGATCACACGCTGGTTCTGAAGCAAACATCGCTGAAAAACCAAAGGTGACAGAGCCTTTCCAGCAGCACCTCCCTCCCTCTGGAACGCCCTTCCTTTCATCTTGAGATCTGTGGATTCAGTGATCTCTAAAAAAACCCAGCTAAAAACACATCTTTCTAAACTTTATTTTGCTTTGGTTTATTTGTTTTTATGTTTCCTCCGCTGTTTTGTGATTTCAATCTTGAAAGGTGCTATATATTATATAAAGTCAAGCCCTCTCAGTCGTTTCCAGTGTCTATGTTTATCATGTTGGAGCGTTATGATAAACTAACACTGCCCCTCTCTTATAACTTGAGTGACTTAAATAGATGTTAGAAGGTTTGTTCTTGGTAAAAATTGAATGTACACAGAATCTGAAGAGCATGTCTTAGTTGTTTTATCGTCACATTTCTAGCTTTAACTTTATTAGAAGTATTTCATTTGTGCACACTAGCCTTTAGGGCCTCATAGCTTTTATCACACAACTGGAACTCTCCTGCAAGACATAAACATTTGAATTTTGGGTATATTTAAAAACAAAAACTCACAAATTTTTAATACCATAAGAAACATTTACTATGATTGGTTTGTTACTGTCCCTTTTAATGCCCCTGTGTTTAATACCTCTATTAATCACAGCTTGGATTCCTATTTAAACACTGCAGTTGGTCTTTTTTTAGTGAAACATAATAATATAGTAATCTAGCAGAGGAAAACAGAAAGACACTGAAAGAGGGTAAGTAAATGAATAAAACAGTATCTACTGAGATAAGTAAGCATCCATGTGCAGGCAACACAAAATACTATACTATATCACTCAATCTGTATATCATATCAAAGTAAGCCAAAGTGAAAAATTATGCTGTTTCCTAAATGTTCAAATATAATATTAATTTATTTAGTTCTCCTTCTCATCGTCCAGCTCTATTTCCTGTGATGTACTTATCTTTAAAGAATCTTGACTGACATCTAGTGGGCTTATTTGGTAGTTGCATATGGAGTGCATGATGATTTCTTAATAATGCATGTTAACAGATGCTGCACAATCTTTGGTTTTATTTCTGGTATGGTATTTATTTGTAGTTCCTGATATTTTTTATTTCTTTTCCCATTTAACCTATGGAAAACACACAGTTAGATAAATTCAACAAGTATGAGTGCAATTTCTGTACATGTTAAAATTCCGCATTTTTGTTCAGCATACTTTTTTTTCTAACCAGACAAAGAAAAAGGTTTTCTTCACAATTCTAATGCCAAGTAACTTGTGAGATGTAAAAGGTTATTTTTCAAGGAGAAGAACTGAGAAGAAAAGCTGTCACCTTTAATTGGTTTCATGTCTTGGATTCATTAAATTGCCTTAGCGTTTGTCTCCGTCCAAACCGTATAAAATAAAAAAAATAAAATAAAAAAGATACCTTTCATGTTGTCTAATAATTTTTTTATTTTTCTTCTTACTCTTCCTGAAGATGTGGTTAATGACATTGTCGAGGAGATCAACAGGCGTTTCACCCTGACTGAGTGCTCTGAGTGTGATGAGGGCGTCACACTCAGAGCACTTTAATGATCTTCCTGGACTTTCTCTTAATATTCAGAGTTAGTCTATCCCTTTCTCGCTTCCTTTTCTTCTAATTGTGTCATTTTTTCTATCATTGATGAATCCACGAGATGCCCGTTTAAAACGGTCAGTATCCTGACATCCAGTTTCTGGCGTGTAACGGGGTGCGTAAAACAAAACTTAGCTGTAGCATGTGGTTCCAGCTGGAACTCAAAGTAACAAAGAGCAGTTTCTTAGCCTAAGGATACTGCTGGGCAACAAAGCTGCAGAAGTGTATAATAAAAGCCACTGCACCATCAAAATGAGCCAGAAACACTTTTTCAAGCTCACAAAATTACATAGTGCTACTTTAAAATCATTCATGTGCAGCCAAATGATATACCCAAAAAATGCAGTCAAATTAATTCAGTTTTTTTTTCTATTTTATGAGCTGATCTGAAGAGCTTGTCCCTAAAAAATATATATATATATATATATATATATATATATATATACATATATATACACACACACACACACACACACACACACACACACACACACAGACACAGACACACACACACACACACATACATACATACATACATAGAATATAAGAAATCTTCTGAGTTAACAAGTTAATTAACAAGTTAATCCAACAGTCTAGATAGAATATAAGAAATTTTCTGAATTTATGAAAAAAAAGGGCCTAATGTATAACAATTCTAATAAGAACAATGCATTTTGTTTGTAAAGCACTTGAATTAAAGGATAACTTCAAAGTGCTATAAGAAAATCACTTAAAAAGACGATATAAACTAAATCACATCAGGACACAGGACAAATATTACATGTCTCTTAAAAAGGAAGGTTTTGAGTCTCTTTTTTAAACTTTCCAGAGTCTGTGGAGTCCTGAGGTTGTCAGGGAGAGTGTTCAACAAAAATGATGAGAATAATGAGAAACTGTCTCAAAATAGGGACTTGGATTGAATAAGAATAAGATTGAGAATGAGAATAGGAAACATTTCTATAATTAATAATTTATTATTACATCACAACATGGAACTTTCCCTACATAGCAATTTTTGTTTGTGTTTTTTAATCCGTCATATGACAAAAATAGTTATGCACAGAAAGGTGGCACACAGATTACAATGTGTTCAATTAATCTATTATTTGTGGATATTTGCATTACAAAGCAAAATGGAAGAAAATGCTGATAAAGTAGCTGTGGGGTTATCCTGATCATTTAAAAGTGTAGTTTGCTGGCTGGAGTTTCATATTTAAGCAAAGCTTTAACTTGGAATGTAAGTCTTGCATAAGCACTTTGTGTATATTAAGATCATTAAATAGCTATTTCTTTTTCTGACTGGGAACTTGAAAATACCAACGTCAGGAATTTAAAATGAAGAGACTTTTATGCTGTTTTCAAGTCCTTTATGAATTCCTGAATTTTACATTTTGTCAAAAACACCAGTGTCTCACTTAAAGACCAGCCTTTCATCAACATTCAAATGAGATTTTTTTTTTCTTAGTTTTCCTTTTTGTCACAAGGTAAACAGACATCACTGCAATCACGAAGCATGTTTCAGGTGCCTAAGTTTGTACTTATCTGTAAAAAGCCAAACTATCGTGTTTGAACAAGGGCACTTCAGGGGTCTGTCAGATTTCAACAGTGGCTACTGTTTTCCAGGTCCCGCCCATGGATCTGCCAATCAATCCCATAAATGCTGTTGTATTTACTTCTTTTTTTGTTTGCCATAAAGTGCTTAGTGCCCGTGAATGATGACCTTTGTATATACGCTGGCCCTGAGCAGTCAAACAACTCTAAAACAGTGCATGCCTGATGCCAATAAACAATGGCAAAAGTCAAGCTGGTTCCAAAAATTTAAATGTAGGGTGGACGTTTCAGAACTGATATGTAAACGTGATAAATATAATATGACATTCAATAAAGTTTTGAACGTGAAAATTACAGCATTAGTGTGCAAAGGCCTTTTAGCATCTCAAAATTATGAAACATGATCCATTTCTAACATGATATTTTGAAAATAAGCAGAAACTTTCTTAAAACGAATAAATAAATATCACAAAACAACAGAAAACAATTATTTTTAAAAGAAATTATATTTGGTTGTTGATTCATACCTGGTGACACAGTTTTGATACGGATTGGATGCGGGCAAGAGTTGAGGACTCCACGAACATCTCCTAATGTCATGCCTAGCACAGGTGTTCCCCCAACTTCTAGGATGATATCACCCACTGTGAGGACACCCCCTGGAGCCAACGTGACAAAAGGAAACTCTCCATAATCTGCTCCTCCACCAATGGACATGCCCAGATCCCCCGACGTGCCTAGCAAGGGGACAAAGCTGTCCTGCACCTTGGAACGCCAGTGCAGCTTCTTCACCGCTGTCTTAGACATGGCAAACGAGCTGGGGAGAAAATGGAACAGGAAGGCAGGATGAGCAGTATGTGTGAGACAGAAAAAAGAGGGGGGAAAACTGTCAATTACATAATAATCAAGGGAAAGAACCTGTGACTATGTTTTTTAACCTTTGCTAGTTATCACCATCTACAGTCTGGGAAGCTGCAGTATTTCACATCAGAGGTGTAAAAGTCATGAATAATTTCAGCTTTATAGGTTAAGATATTCTGACTAAGAGGGTGGCAACTTGAAATTCAGGAATAACCCCACATGGGAATTGCGCCTTTGTTTTCTGCAAACACATCACAGCACAGCAGCAACAAGCTTGTCTTACCAACAGAATCAGAGGCTTTCCCGCATGTTCATGCTGTAGGCTGGCATTATGTTTTTCACTGAATTTGATGATCAGTAATATTCAATATTTCATAGTTAAACCAAATACCCTAAGAGTTAAATACTCCTAATAAGGAAATTCTCCTACTGTGTGCTTTAAAATAGGATGTGATTGCATGTTTTCTGTACTAACTACAGCTGGCTGCAGTTAAGGTGAGAAGTCTTAGGGCACGGATGTTGAGGCTTAAAGCTGAAAATAATGTGTTTTGTTGCAATATGCTTCCTGAAGAGCAGCTGTGAGTGTGTGGGCTGTGGATGGGCCTGACACGGTGAAGATTTGTTTGAGTCGACCGTGATGTGACAGCTGTGATGCAAGAGAACAGACGATTCTCCTCTGACATGATCAGAGCAGCACTGTCACCTTAACACGCAGGAAGACGGAGACACACACGGCAAGATATCAGGATCAAAAAGAAAATAACATGTCAAATAAAAGAAAAAAGCTTGTTAGTGAGGGTCTGTGTGTTTGTGAAATGAGAGTGCAAGAATGTCAGTCTGCACAACAGGTTGCATCTGTTTGTGGATTTTGTCATTCGGATGCAGAACAAAAGCAGTGAATATTTCTAAACGCTGCCTTATGTCTGGTTGCTGCCTAAAACTCTTTGCACTGTGTGTGTGTGGTCAGTCAGCTACATATGTGGACCAGCCATTGTGCCCTTGGCCCTCAGCAGATGTGGTCTGAACAATGAGCTGGGTAAATAAAAGGAAGTGGTGTATAAATAGCCTCTTACGTCTGCTTGAGTGGAGTTCATGAGGGTGTGTACGTTTGACTATGTGTGAGAGTGATCTTGTTTGATGTGAATTAATTGTACTTCAGGAAGTTACTGTATTGAGCACTCCACAGGTGCTAAACTATCAAACAGTTGTACATTCCTGGCACTCCGATATTTGATCACTTTCTTCTCGTCTGCTTTTCAGAATTTTGCTGCTTTTAGGTTCTTGGATTTTTCATCTCTGTCAATCACCAATTTAGTCTTTTTATAGGCACCTACTATACACATAACTCTTAATGAGCTGTGAAGCTCGGTTCGAAGCCTGTTTAAATCACATAAGTGTGCTTGGGGACAGATGCTAAAAATAAAGGAGCCTCCTCCCACCTCCATCCAGCTTTCTTTTTGGCTCTCTTGTATCCAGGCCACATATAGATCAGTGTCATACTATGGCTCATCTCACATCTACATGTTTGTTCCAACATTGCTGTCTTGCTCAGTCGCTTTTACTCACATCTTTGTGAGGATTGTAACTTAATCAGCAGTTGGGTGCACTCATGTTTTAAAAGACTTAATTCTTTTAGTAGGGCTGTCAAATGATTAATATTTTAATCAGAATAATCACAGCTTTCAAATTAATTAATCATGATTAATTACAGCTTACAAATTAATCATGATTAATCACCATTTGCGAGTTTTTATATGCCTGAAATTTGCCCATTTTTACTGTATTGTATAAACAAAAAGGTACATAAAATTTAACTAATTTCCTAATTTACAGATTATTTATTCTATTTAGCAGGTCAATCTCAGAGGTTTATATGTAAACAATTTTTATTTATTTTTTTTGCATAGCCTAATGTATATTATTCTAGTTCTTTCTGCAGATTATCCCATGTTCAAGATGCAAAAATGCTGTTTTAACTAAACTGGTAAAAACATTTTAAACTGTACAGACAGATTTAAAAAGAAACACTTTGCAAAGTGTAACCTTTTCTATTTTTTTTGTCTGTGTGCAGCTGGTGAGATCTAATCCACCAAGTCACGAAGAACACAGTGATGAGTAAGGTTTTGTTCGTACTGCAGGTCTTGTTGCTCAATTCAATTCTACATTTATCGGCATGTGTGTCAGTTTCAAAGTTATGTTATCCGAGCTGACAAATTTCTGATATTACATGTTATTTCCATGGTTCCATTTCTATTCGATCTTCCCGTATCCTGCCTCGTCTGGCGTGGAAGGCTTTGAAAAAGATCGGATATGTGTCCCATTTAGAATCACATACAAAATGGGCCTAGGTTGGATTTAGATATGGGTCATATATATGGGCAAAGAAAGTCAGATTTGATCCTCTCTTGTCTACAGTTTGACCATCTGTGTGAAGTCTTTGCATTTGTAATGAAACAAAGTGATGAGTGATATACTAACCAAGGCTTTATAGAAAAACGGAGGCTGAATGCATGCACCAATTGTGATGGTATTCTTAACCGCCAAAAAGTTAGTTATGTTTTATTCATTTTGAGGCTCATAAGCAGTGTTAATCAAAAAAAAAAAAAATCCAAATTAGGCAGGTATGTTTAAATAAAGCAATAAATTGACTGAAAATAGGAACATATAATTATCCAAACCAGGACACAAACCCCAGTCTCCTGCATCAGCCTTTTGCATCATGTCAGCACAGCATACTCCA
Organism: Rhadinocentrus ornatus; assembly: GCA_037177495.1. NCBI lineage: Eukaryota > Metazoa > Chordata > Actinopteri > Atheriniformes > Melanotaeniidae > Rhadinocentrus > Rhadinocentrus ornatus. Next base: position 26,468,205 of record JBAMHW010000009.1, on the reverse strand, counting down.
CCACTCATTTAGACTTTTCCCCCTATTTGTACCACTTCATATGTGAATATGCTCATGCATTTAATATCTACAAGGACTTATTGTTTTAGAAATCACTGATAATCAACCGGTTATCAGAAAATTAAACATCCATTGGTGTCAGCAAAGATCGAATTTTCTATTTAATGTTGTACAGATGGAAGTACTTTGGATTTTGGGATGTTAATTTATTTTTTATTTTTTTATCTTTGGTCCTAAAATATTCTGCTCCTTTATTCTTTGATGTTGTCAGCTCACTCACCTGGGTGAAAATCTTGTTTTTACATCATTAATCATGAAGATTACGCATTAATCATTTAAATTAATGTGTAATCTAAAACATATTAAAGAGACTAATTCATAGTGAAAGTAATGAAAAGTAATGCAGTGTATGTTTACAGTAAATGTTATGCGGGGTATTACTGTTTGTTCAGGAATGTAAAGTTCTGCAGATAAAATGACTATAAATATGATTTCTTCTTATAGTTTCATTTTCAGACCATCTTCGTATGTCTCTCTTTTTACATCTATCTCAGCTGTCCTAGATCCTGAGTTCTGTTACAGCTCCATTGGGACATGTGTGTCCATATAAATGAGTGTGTGTTGCAGGTTTGGGCCCTGGCCTATGCTCGGGCGCTGTAGTGTTGTCATTGAAGTCACTGATGGCCTATATTAGCAGCACACTTCCCTGAAACATAATACAGGTGGCTAACATTGCAGTGGACCTAAAGGCAGATAACAACAGAAAGAGGGTTGCAGATAATTAAAGGTAGAGTTACACTGAAGAACTGAGATAAAGCAGAATGAAATGTCAGTTCTTTACTCTGGGTTTTAATTTTTTTGTTTTCACCCATGTGCTGAGTATTAATTAAATTAGTTTAATTTTATTTAATATAGCAGAAATATGTCAACTTGACTTCTGTCAGCTTGTTGAGATTACTCCGTTCATGTCAGTTTTAGCTATTTTGATGCGATCTTTCTTACCCTACTTTCTATTATATAACTCGATGTAAGGAAAAAAAACAACAAAAAAAACTGTTGTAAAATGTTGCTTTTCTCTTGCTGCTTTCCACTTCAGTGCTTAAAGAAATCTACTGTACAGGCATGGTTTTACCATGAAATGCACTTTAACTCATAAACTTTAAATGATTAATGTGTAATCTAAAAATATTAAACAGACTGATTCATAGCGAAAGTAATGACTGCTTGTATTTTTTCGTATGGTGTTATGCAGCGTGCAGTGTATCCTTGTCCTTGTTCTTTATTTGTGCAGTTTTTATGTTTTTAAAAAAAACCCAATCCTTTTAATTGATTTTACAGCACTTTGGTCAGCTGTTATGTTGTTTTTTAAGGGCTTTAGAAATAAAATGGAATGGTAAACTTAATGATCTATGCACTTTACACAATGGAAATGAGACATCTTACCTACCTGAATAATGAAAAATGGAGGTCTGAGGCAGGTAGCATGGATGAGACCTTAGTGGGATTATTGTTTATTTATACATTCAGTCTAACTGAAGTATTGTAAAAGCCTGATGGGAGTGATTTGCTCTCCATGTCTGCAAGAGTTATTGTTCACATAGTGTAAATTTTGTTTCCTGCTCAATTCAACTAGGGTCCGCACTTCTGTATGACATTCTATATGAGGGGAGGGTTGGATCAAAACATACCTCACACTTTCAATAATTTTTCTTGCCTCAGTTTTACAGAAGATCTGAGAGCAACTTGGTAAATAAAGGTATTACAAGTGTTCACATTGTGTAAAATCCAGGACATTTTTTCCAGATTGTACAGTCATGCATATTCTACTGTTTAAATGCATAATGTAAAATACAATATTCCAAGCTTGTCCCATTTACCAAAGTTAAATTGCTCCAAATCTTCACATCTGTTTACCTCAACTCAAGTCATAAAATGTAGCTGCTTCGCACATCATCTCTCCTCTATATTTCTTTAGGGTGTAAAAAATGCTGTGTCAGGACATCTGAGGGTGCTGTGGTGTTTAGGAAGCCCATCTTCCTTTTGGTCACATCTGGCTCTAGTTTAGACATGTCACTTACATCTGTACTTACAGTAAGGGTAGAAACGTCTAGCTTCACAGCCTCATAAAGACATTATTTAGTTGGACTGTGTGAAACAGTATTTGTAGCTTTGCTGTCTAGATTTTTTACAGCAACATGTGACCTCATAATTCTCTCTGTCAGCACTAAGCCCTCAACTTGACCACAGTTTTCTATCAGTCCAATCAACAAGTTGGAGCAAAACTAAGCCAATCCAACAATGCAAATAAACAAACTTAACATCACTTATATGCAGGACATATCTGTGTAAGGAGATGGGTAACCCAGTGGTAATTTACCAGGGCTTAAGTAGATTATATGAGTTTTAGATACAAATATCCTTTGCAGCCACTGGATTTTATGAAGGAATCAAAATCAAAAAGTATTGTGTAAAAATGCAGGGAATCAAATATTTGCTTTTGTTGAGACAGGATAAGGCAAATCTAATACCTGCATAGATAAAAAAAAAACAGTTAACTTTTGATGTCTGTAATTATACTAATCCTCTCCTCCTTTCATGCTCACTTTTAAGCATTTAAAAACAAATATAGAGCTGCTGTAAAATTGTGTTCTTTTTGTTTTTAATTAACTCTGGTTTTGAAGTTTCTTCTCGTGGAGATGTTTATATGTCCAGCATGGATCCTTATTTTGAATGGCTCACTGAACACTGGCAAAGCTTGGGTTTGGAGTTTACAGTTTATCTTGGGCTTACTGACTACAAAACCTACAATTTACTTTATTATGGTTGAGGAGGTGGGGTTGAAAGAGGAAGAGAAATGATAGAAGGAATGTGAAGGCAGGGATATGAGTTAAAAGGAAATTAAAGGAATGGACTGGAAAAGGGCAAAATTGGGGAAGCATTAGAAGGAGACAGGCGGCTGATGCTCTAAGTGGGAATTGGTATTTGAGAGAAGAGTGATTTTTCTTTTGGTACTGTAAATAATGGCCCCTGCTTGAGTTGGACGGCTTTCATGGCTCCTTTTGTGTGCATTGACATCTTAGGTTCCCTAGGAGAGGAGAAGGCCGGAGAGGGCTCGGCTTCCAGGGTTTTCACTGGCATGGGAAAGTATCAGCTCAATATGAATATGAGAGAAAATAAAGCCTCCACAGGTCAAAGGGAACCTGCCAACATGCACTCCCGGCTCTTTATCCTTCTCAAACCCACATAAGCATGCACACCCACATCTACACACAGCGAGGAGCCTGCACACACATCTACAATCCCCTCATCAACTGCAGTCTAATGTGGACACTTACTCTCCCCTGCTTTATCTTAGTCTGGGCAATAATGTGTTTTGGCTCCTACTTCAGACAAAGCAGCTGAGTTGCTGTTTCATCTTTCTTTTAACCTAAATTCCAAACATATGTACTCACTAAGAAGTCCCATTGACGTTTAGGTTAGTATCTGTTAACCAAAGCAAACACACACTGCGGACATTAAATATTTTGATCTTTTTCCAGATGCAAACAGAGTTAGCAATATTGTTAAAAGGTGAAATTTACATTCTGATGGAAAATATATTGAGCTGAGGATCCACACATCAGCAGTCACAGCATTGCATCCGTCTACCTGCTAATCCCAGCTGTCTCCAGTAAAAGACTGTAAATGTACCGGGTTGAATATGAAGCTGATATTGGCAGTAGCCCTGAACTGCATGCTGTAATTTACCACTAGGGCTAAGCTAAGGGAAAAAAAATCAGCAAAAAACATTATATGGTGTTCACTAATGCTGCAAAACTGCCGTTACTTATTTTTTCATCCTTGGACTTCTCATTTGACAATGTCGGCAGGGCAGGTTTGGATTGAATGAAGGTGGTGCATAGTTCTATCTCTTTTTACTCAGTTTCTCCTGGAAACCAAAATTACTGCAAATACAAATGTACTATTAAACTATGTTGCAAATATTTAGAAAATGTCATATAAAAGCCATCGTTTGTGGGTGTGTGGGGGGCAGTTGCCAAACAGATGAGGCAAAAACTTTACTCATTATCATTTCCTCTGATGTGGAGATAAAAACAGAATTTTCGATGATGCCTGGTTGATAAAGCCATCACATGGGTATTATTCACCTGCATTATGTTGTCATATCCTGTTTGACTCTGGTTTGTAAACACGCCACTGAGTAAAAGCGGGAAATGGGAATGGGAAGTGGGGTCTTTCCTGTTGTTACAGTATTTTTCTCTGCACTTAGAATCCATTTGACGAAAACATCAGTCTTTCAACCCTTGAATGATCCCTTGGTGTTTACATGTCACTACAGACAAAAATATACTGACCATCTTCCTTTCTCCATGACAAAAAGCAGTTATTTTTTTAATTTAACTTTTTAACTTTTATGCACAGACCTTTCTGTTTATTTGAAATAAAGGATATGACTGGTTTCCTTTAATAACCACCCAGTTAGATTTAGGTTATGACAGACTTTCTTTGCCCTTTCTTTCTGAGCATTTTGTAAGGGTCTAGTTAATGATTTTTATTGTTTATTAATCTCATTTTATCTCTTTTTATGTCATACATTCAAGAAAATTTCAGGAAATTACAACAAAAATAAAAAAAGATTTTTTTCTTAACAAGCTATTTAAAATCAAAGATCTTCATTTAAAGGAAGCCAATCTAGATATTAATCTAATTTAATTTTTACTGAAACTATAACTCAATAACTCAATTAAATTTCAACATCTTGTCATCTAAGTGTATGTAAGGGAGCAGCTGGCAGCAAGTTGTCAGTGTTTTCCTTGTGCTGTCATGATATATCATTGTCTCTGAATGTTTTAAAGTGCAAGGTGTGGTGTTCTGTTACAGAGACTTGGCACAGTTTCACGTGTTTCCAAGGTTAGCAGCCAGTCGCTGACCCATATCAGTGCTGTTTGTATGGTCATTGGTCACCATAGTAAGTCACTGACAGCCGGGGTTAAAAAAAGGTCCCATAAAGATGAAAAGTCAGTGGACACTTTTGTGGGCTCTCAAATCAAATGTCCTTAGGAAGATTGAGGTCATTAGAGTTACGTGTGTTTGCTCATCAAAGATTAGTATTCGCCACCATCTGCGATTGCTGCAATATCACATGCAGTTTTGTTTTGCCTGGAAAATCTTAAAATTGGCAAAAACATGGAAGTGAGAAAGTGAAAGCGCTGACAGAGGCCAGAGGCTGCTTTTTCAATCCCAGGAAGATTTGTTACCAGGAGGCAGGAACAACTGCCACCGGCTCAAGAAGAAGGGACTTTCCGCCATCCTGCTCTGTTAGGATGCACAACAATGACCAAATGACTTGCACACACAATGGCCTCTGGACTGGGTCTTTGCTGATTGAGATCATGCAGACTGGTTCACAGCAGGTTGCACTTTAAGTGCCAAAGCTATTAAATCTTAAGTTTTTCCCCTTAACTCTAGAAGCTAAAATAAAACTGGAGCTGGAATTGACAGAAAAGTGTCCTCTGCAGTGTGACCCACTTGTTGCTGTGCTTTTGGGGTTAAACAAGACAATCCATCCTTGTGTTGCCCTCTTTTCCCTTTCCTCCTCCATTTCAGCCAATCTTTTTCCATCTCTTTCACCTAGCTCACCTAACTCCGTTCACGCTAATCTCTTTATTTCCCATTATCTCTTGATCGCTGTTGCTCATCTTCCATTATGTTATCACAGCTTCAGTGATGGCACAACTTGCTTTTTCCAGTGTCACTTATGCTGCCTGCAGTGCTGGCAACTCCAGCTCTTGTGGCGATTCCACGCAGCAAAGTGAGAGAGAAGAGAGAGACTGCCCGTTTGGAAAATGGGGAGAGAGACTAGTCTTGCAGCAGTAATTGGTGAGGAAGTGGGCTGCTTGGATGTTCGAGCTCTTCGCTCCCTGTCTTCCCCCCTCCCCTCCCAGTGGGCAGTCAATTCCTTTGCGTTTTGCTTCCATCTGTTCCTCCCTTGCTTTCTTTCAGTGTCTCTCTTTCTCTCTGCACTGACCTCATACTCTAGAGGTGTGGACCACGGACTGGGCTGCCTTGACAACAGCCGTAGCTATCTCCCAAAATCATTCAGCATTTCTGAAACTTTTTTTTAAAAAACTTGAACATGGATCTAACCTGTGAAAGGATACTGGGATATGAGCAGCTAAGGAAAGGCTAGTCATGGAAATGGTCTCTGAGGTGAGTGACAGGTTTTGTTTGTATGAAGCAAATTATAGTTCATCTGGTATCGCTCTTTTATCTTTTCAAACACTCTTGTTTGGGGGGGAACGAAGGAGGAAAGGAGGGGGGGGGGGGGGGGGGGGGGGGGGAGGGGGGGGGGGGGGGGGGGGGGGGGGGG
>JBAMHW010000009.1:26389133-26400343 GCA_037177495.1 Rhadinocentrus ornatus | reverse complement strand
CTTTCTGTAAAGTCCTCTGAGACAACTTTGTTGTGATATAGGGCTATACAAATAAACTTGATTTGAAACTTGATTTATCGTCCTCCACGTACAAATATTTTTGTGACATCTTCCCACAATGCCCTTTGCATTGTAGCAGGCTTTCTCTTTTTGATTCATTTGAAGCAAACCGAGAACTTTGTTTGTAGGCTGACCAGAGTTAGCCAACAAACGTTTCTTGGCAAGTTAATCTATGTTGTTAAATAAACAAACATCAAATCGTTAAATTCAGATCCAGAAATGACTGAATCTGGGGTTTCATTGACATAACTATTCATTCCTCCACTGAGCTTTCTATTGCAGCTTTTTTTTCTATGTATCTTTCTGTAAACCTTTCATCTCACTTAGGCTATCGTTAAAAATACCATTTTCAACCACTTCTGTTCTTATTAGAAACCGTCCAGCTGTTTTTCTCTCCGTCATGAAAACCAAGGGGACAGTTGGTCCCCCATCAAAATGACTTTCCAGGGTGAAGCCTTGAATCCAAAGAGTCAAAAGTCACTGATGGGATTAATGCTAGCCCCGCAGGCAGTTGGCCAAGCAGGCTAACAAGTTAGTAGATGGACACCTAAAAGAGTTAGTCAAAAATGAAGCTGCCTTTTCAATGGTATTCTGGGGCTTAAACTAGAGAAGGCAGGATGAAAACAAGGCTACATGGGACCACAGCCATTCCTCTGTGTTCTGCAGATGAAGAAAGGATGCCTGATCAAGCGCAGCAGGGGCAGAAGGCAGGCTGGGAGGCCAGAGGGATTTAGCCTCTGTTTGTGTATTTGTAGTTCATTGGTTGAATATGTTGCCATATCTGTATGGCTGGGCATAGAAGTTGCACAATTTACTGATTGGGAAAAAAGAAAAAAAGCACCCTGCCTTTAAGCCACATCTGTAGAGTCCAAGAAAAACTTCTACTGTGATTATGTTGCTACTTTAAAGATAAAAAAAAAAGGATAGAAGTTTTTCTCTGTGTGATTGATATCATATGTAGGACACCGGACTGTTAGATGTATAAATCATCCTGTGATACAGGAAATTTTACAGAGCATGTTTTTTGTGTTTCCTGCGGTTGCCTCCGAGATTGAATTTATTTATTTTTTATTTTTCCAGTCTTGACACTACTACAGCAGAAAAAGTCACAGTTATTGGAATCACTTGCTGACCTTCCTTGAAACTAAAGCATGAATTGAATCGTGGTACCTAAATCTAGCTTGTGGCCAACACATCAAGAATTGATTATTAATTCATTATCTTTAGTCCAGTTCAGGGTTGCGGGAAGCTGGAGCCCATACCAGCAATTTGCAGGTGAGAGGAAGGGTACACCCTGGACAGGTCGCCAGTTCATTACAGGGCCAACACAGGGACAAACAATCATTCACACTCATACTCACTGCTAAGGAGAATTTAGAGTCACCAATTAACCTGAAATGCATGTCTTTGAACGGTGGGAAGAATCCAGAGTACCTGGAAATAACCCATACATACATGGCGAGAACATGCAAACTCCACACAGAAATAATGATTAATTTATATTTTGTGTCTAAAGCTTGAATCACTAGTGAACGTTATAAAAATGCATGCCTTTTCACAAAGACTATAGCCCTGAAAGATGTTGGCTTAGAGCAGTGGTTCCCAAATTATTTTCTGCAGGGCTCCCTTTTCATTGACAATAATAATTTCAAGCTTACAAAAGCAAAGGCAAGGCTACCAAATATGATGGTAGGGGAAATGCTGGCCAACTGAAATTGAACCAATTTTTTAGGTTATTAACCTTTTTTTTGTTTGTTTGTTTAAATGCCCTGGCCGGTTTGAGCTTGTGTGAAAGGGCTAACAGTAACCTGGACCTGAGGTTTGTGAGGAAAGAGAATACAGTCTATTGCTTATACTGCATAAAATATATGTTTATGCACATCTTCCTCTAAAAAAAGACCTTCTTTTCCCACCATCTGCTTTTACGCTTTCTCTTTATTGGGTGTCTCAGCAGGTGTCTAGATAGGCAAAAGTAGCATGTTTCCCTCTAGGGAAACATCCTTGCTTTCTCCTGCTTCCCAGACATCAGGAATAATACAAGCAGTGCAAGAATGTGTTTTAATCTTACAACTATGACTGCCAAAATGCATCAACCAGAACCAAACTCTGAATAATTAAATATCTGGGTGACATGGCCTGGAAAGAACACCACATTGCTTGATTAAAACTTTATCACCAGACAATGTGAAAAGTTTTCAAAACAATTAATTACCAGGGTATTAATGGTAGCTTGTGATATGTAAAACACAATAAAGTGGGGGACTTAATTAAAAAACTCATTATACTTCCATTTTCACAATTTAAAAGAGTTTTTAAATGAATGTGGCGTATTTCTTTTTCGTTCCTGCTCCTCTGGCTACACAAAAAGGCATTCACACTCACACTTTTCTTTAGGCAGACAGTAATGTGCCACCTTTTTGGACCCAGAGCAGGTGTGTGTGTGTGAATTTTTGCATTTATTGTCACAATTATGTATTTAAAGTCTGGCTCTTTTTTTGTCTAATTTACTAACTCCTCCACATATGAGTAACTGAGGAATTAATTTCTCTTCTCCTGTGTTGCAGACATCTGTAACAGAAGCTGCTTATAGCCTTGTTAGTGAGGACATGACAAAGATGAACCCCTCTGTGGCAGGTGCTCTTTTCTTCTCCAGCCCTCCACATGCCCTCACGTTAACCAAGCCAAGACTCAATTCTCGTCTTTTATGGAGAAAAAATGAGTCAGCATATTCTCTGAAAGAAACCTTTTATTGCTTCTGACCTCTACCTACCTGACATACTCAGTCTAGGACTGTGACCCGCATTTAAATATCAACACAGAGCCCGTGCAATGGTTTAGGAACATCAAACACACCAAAAATTTACCCCACTCAGTAAATTCAGTTGTAAGAGAAAAGTCTGTCCAGGCTCTACATGCACACAGAAAAAGACTCTTGGCTATGCAAAATATTTAGACAAATACATGAAGGGTCAGAGAGCTTCCAGAGGAAATGGAAGGAAGCTAGGCTTTTCTGCCTGTAATCCAAATGCAATGGAGCACACAAATATAGATGTAAACCTGATGACTCACACACACTTGGTCTTATTAGCTACAGTTGCTTTAACATACATAACAGCATAAAGATATGCAGAAAGACAGGCAAGCTTTATGATTATGTAAAAACATGTACACAATGAACTTGAGTACGGACATGTATTTTAGAATTCCAACTATTTGTTGTTTCATTGTCAAATCACTACGTGTATGAAGGTTTTTAGAGATATTAAATCTCTTTTGTGAGTCCCCATGTACACAGACTTTCCTGAAAAACCTAGTCAGATGTGGGAAATGCACCTCTCATAAATTCTACACAAACAGAGCATATACGATGTAGGTAAAATATCAGCTATGTACTTCATATGGATGCAAGAGGCATCTGGTTAATCACTTGTGATGGTATTTCTTGCACATTTGAAGCCTTGTTGGTATCTTCAATCTGCAGCAATGTTTAGTGTCTTAATTAAATTATAAATGGTCAGAATAAAGTTTGTAAAGTCCAAGGCCAACATTTTTAAGCTAATTAAAAGGTTGTTTTTTTTAAAAAAGAACCCATTTTATTAAAACTGAGTAAAGATGTCTTAAAATCAGAGACTACTCTAAGTAATGCTTCTAAAATTCCCATTGATGCCACACTGTGATACTTAGGTGAAAAAGAAAGAACACCGTCTTTCAGTTATAAGTTTTATATTTACAATATGAGAATGTCATCTGGGGCCTTATTTATCAAGCTTGCATAGGAACAAAAACCGGTGTACGCCAAATATAGTCAACGTTTGGGATTTATGACGGGAAAATGCTCTTACCTTCACGGCAACTCTGACCCAGCCGTACGCACATAATCTAAAAAGTCAGGAAACCACAACACCAACGGTACAGAAAAACATCAAGTAAATGCTGTGAAATGTGAGACATTTGTGCACAATCCGCTATTACCTTTCACACCACGTTAGATATTAAAGCTGTTTGCAGAAATGAATAAAGATGCACGTTCAATATTAACTCTAGTTTAGCTTTGCATCATTCACTGTGTCATTGTTTTGATAAGCTTCTACTATGTCACAAGATTTATTTCCATCCAGTTGTGCATTAATTTTTCTCCAAGATGTTGCATAGGTGATAGGAGAGTTTGACCACTGTGCCAAGGATTCTCCAGCACATCCCAAAGATTTTTAATGGGGTTCAGGTCTGGACACTGGTGGCCAATCCATATGTGAAAACTCCGTCTCAAATGGCTGTGCCATCAAGGAAGATGGAATTATCTGGTCATTCAATATATTTAGGTAGTCAGCTGACCTCATTCCCAGACCTACCTGCAGCAACCCCAGATCATAGCACTGCCCCCACAGGCTTGTGCAGTTGGCACTAGGCATGATGGTTTATTGAGTTTTGTGGGCATCCATTTACACACAGTTCTTTTAAGGTTGTTCCACAGAATGTAAATCAGGTTGAGATTAGGACTTTGACCAGGTCAAAGCAAAACCTTGTTCTTTTCTTCACTATTCACTATGTTGTAGATCTGCGGCTGTGGAATCATTGTCCACTCACAAGACAACTGAGCAATAGCTTAGCTGTCAGATAGTTCAGTTATATTCTGTGTTTATTTTTATTTCCAAACATAGTTCTGTGCATAAACATTTTCACTTTGGTCTTGTATGTACAAAAGTCATCATTCATGAAATGTTGTTTTTTAGAAGTTTGTTCAGATGCAGCTTTTAAAACTGACATCACCCTGCTGTGCTCCTTGTAGAAAGAAGAGATTTTTCTCTTGGCCATACTTGATTAGTCTTTTTCCAGTTTTGCTGTTATAAACTTTAACTTTTAAGATGCCAATTTAAACTTTTGAGGTCTGAGATGTTTTTGCATTTTCTCTGAGCGTTGAACTTCAGAACGTAGGATGAAAATGAGAGGAAAAGATTGGCAGATGTCTTGAATGTTTTCCACTCCGGAATCATATTTCTCACTGTAGATAACATAATAATGATTGTTGATGTCTCTGCCTTGGCATTGCATTAACGCAAACCCTAAACATTCAGACTAACAAACTACAGAAACTTCAGTTTTTTATAGAGCATTTAATCAAGAGCATTTGATAAACAGCATCTGGCTTCCACTTAGATTTATAATTCCTGTGGAAGCAGTCAGGCTGTGTGTAGATTTTCCAATGAATTTTAGCACATTTGTTAAAAAGCTAATGACAGTGTAATCTGTTAGGTGATGTGCATCTAAGGTTGCAGTTACCTCATTTTAAGTCCTGAAATGACAGATATTGATATGTTTTTTTTTTTTGTCCTGATATGTAAGTCTTTGAGGACTACTGCGTATGCTTGCACGTTTGCAGACTGGGTTATCTCAGCACTAATGAAAACACTGCACAGGACTCAACAAATCTAACCATTCATTGTAGTTTTAGTTTGAAAATTGGTTTTAGATTTTGTTTTAATTTCTGATGTATTGTTATTAGCGAGTTTAGAGACTTGGACAGGGTGTCCATGAAAAAACTGGAAACAGATGATCCTATTTCACATCCTTTAGAATTTTAACTAGATGAGCTTAGAGTGCTGTGTGTGTTGGTGTATAAGTGTGATATTCATGAAGCTGTGGAATGGAGCAGGAGGGTAATTTTCTGCACTCAGAGAGCCAGGCATTCCTCAGGACAAAGGGACTGGGGAGACATATAGATTACAAGGCTGAACAGAAGTGATGAGAAGTCTGGGGACACACACTTACACAACCTCCATCACTCATATATGAACACACTGTTATGTACACACAGATGCACACATTAAACACCTCATTTTTCCCCCTCTCACAGCTTTGCCAAATCCGACTCCACCCTACTAGCTCACGGCCGCCTGCTCTCTCAAATCCCTCTCTCCTAAATTGCTTGTCAAAAGGACAAAATTAGAAAATACAACAGTGCAGCTGACAAACAAGATTACATGCTGTTTGCACCTGGCTGTGGCAATTAAAGCTTTGATGACAAGCGAGGATGGCCTCCTAATGTGGTGTCTCAAGGCATATCAGTATTTTTACAACAAGATTGCACCCCACGTGCCACTGTGGCAGCACTGCCTGTCAGTCTTTGGCCCTTTGTGCTGTCTGTAATATTCAGTTGAATGTTTGCCATATAACATTGAGATTATCAAAACTGTGTCAACAGATGCGTTGCTGCAAGTGGCTCCAGTTTCAAAGGCAGTTTCATCTGATCCAATAAGAAAAAGAGCCAAAAAGAAAACAAAACTGATGAAAAATGCCTATTTGCATAGAAACGTGATTCATATTTGGGTGTACAAACTGCAGATGTGTTTGAATACACAGAAATATTGTTGAAGGTACATATTAGAGTTCAAATATGCACATCAAGTAACTTATAAACAGACTATTATGTGTTTGTTCTGTGTAAACAGTGCAGTCAGGGGCTTCCACTTCAAGTCCTTATGTTTAGCAGCTACAGCTCAAGGGAATTTTCTGAAAGCCCCCTTATCTTAAATGCCCCCTTTTGAGTGACAGCAGACAAGCAAGCAAAATTGTTTAAATGTACCACTTAAGCCTCTTCCTGCCTTTTTTGTGTGCCAGAATAATAAAACAGACCCTTTGCATTGGCAGATGACACATCATTATTTAATAAGCTTGCTGAGTTGAACACACTAAATTATGTACACTCTGCGTTCTTGTGGAAAACGCAATTTCCCTCCACATTAGCGTATAAGATGCAGAGTTGAGGGCAATTCTTGTTCACCATATGCTGTGAAATGTATCAAACTCCAGGAATGAACTAAAATAATAGCTCCAGCCACGTGTAATTATAGCAATGCACTCCATTTGAAATCCTGTTATCATTAGTTTGAATGTCAATGTACTTGGATAAAAGCACTGTTAAAATGCAGTCCATTTTCTTTAATTGCTCATATTTTCTGCTTACCAATTAAATTCCTCTTGCATTTCTCAAGTTGTGGTTTCAAGTGCTTTTTAGTTTTGATTACTTATTTTTTAAAGAAGCCTTCTTGGTTTTGCCTTCAAATCTAAATGATAATGTTGCCTTTGCTCATCCCCTTTTGGCTTCTTGACTGTCTTTTAGGGCCAGTCATTGACAGTGACTAGCCTGTAGAGAGCTTAACTCTCCTCATTAGCAGTTGCTGTCCTCCTGCTAACTTAGCTCTGCATGGGTCTTCTCTCTTTAGTGATTTCCAGTGCCTCTCTGTCTGCACATGGAGACTATTGGAGAGCTTGGGGCTTTAGAGTGACAGATGGAGGCTGCTTTGTGACCCATAGAGATTGGCAAGCCCTTCTGTCCCCTCTTGATTGAGTGTCTAACTACCGGTCGCTCTCCTCACGTCAAACAGTCCTGCTTTATGTTATCTCAAGCCGCTCCCTCTTGGCCCACTTGGTGTGATGGCATTGTCAGATCCTGACAGCCGTTGTCATCTTCAGCTAGCACCGATGCCATTGAGGCTTGATGAATGGCACTTTTATGAGAGCAGTCAACAGGCCCAGGTTTGAATGAAGATATAAATACGCGTATGAGGGGTAAGACAGAAAGGTGTGAATAAAATCTCCAAATAATTCCCATTTTGTGGAAGCAGCAGATGTGTTGCAGCTGCAGCGGAGTTGATTCAAAAGCATCTGAAGTTATAAATGATGAAAATTTGACTGTTGTTGATAAATGGCTATTTTTTAACAGTTCTTCTGATGCAATTCTGCAGTGCTGACTAACATTGTCTAAAATAAAAAAGAGAATTTTTTTATTGTGCAATCACATAATACAAAGACAGACAATTCACAGATGAAATATGGGATATTAGGTGACATTTAAGTAACTCTACAAAAGCCTGTTTTTGGAGGATTTGGACAGAAGGAGCTGCAAAACTGGTATGTACAGACACACTGGTCCGAGTGAAAATGTGAAATACTCAAGAAGAAACTTTAAGATGTTTGGTTTGTCTTTCCAACAGGTTCAGTGTGTTTAGTCATGTGGTTGCTATTCAGCAGCCAGTAATCCAGGAAAATATGTTAATTCATTACAGCATCGCATTTTCCGTTTTAATACAAGAACGGATGATTCTCCTGATTTTAAATGTTTAGTTATTCATACTCAACATAAAAAGCTTTAATAGTCACTGAGCAAGCAAAGAAGCAATGGCTAAATCTTAGATGCTGTTTCAAATCTCTTTTCTCTGTGTTGTTGTTGGCTCTCAAAAGTAGGTTTAATTTTTGTGTCCAATATGTTTGTGTCTAAAAACAAAGAGCAAAACAACAATGACCCTTATCAGTTGGTAAGTTTTTCATGACTATTTCATGTTTTGTTGTTAGACAGGTTTGGGAAGTACAGACCCACAACCTGTTGACTTTCCTGGACACTCACCTCATGGATCTTATCCATGAGCAGGAGCAAAAAGGAGGTTTGAAGAGAAAAATCAGTTTCTCAGAAAGGTTTTTTTTCCACTGAAATGTCATCAGGTAAAGCTTTGTGGCCTATTCAAGAATACACACACTCTCCATTGTTAAAAATAGCTATTGTGTGACAGAAACTATGTGGTTGCCCACCACATAGCCAGACATGTTTGCTGCAATGATGTAAGAGCAGAGGCATAAAGATTGCAAATGTTCCTCTCCTGCAAGGCAGGGGAAAACATTATGTGAGAGGTCAGTCAGACTGTGGCTGAACAAAAAAGTATTTTTTAACACAGTATCTTTACTTTGATAAGAAAATTCACTTTTATTAGAAAATACAGAAAATTTTTTATTATTAAAAACCTGCTTTGACTGATTGATTTTTTCTTTCATTTTTTATTTATTTATTTATTTTTTTTCCGTGGAGCTCAGTCTAATTCAGGTCCACGTGGAAGCTGGAGTCTATCCCAGCAATTAGCAGGCGAGAGGCAGGGTACACCCTGGACAGGTCGGCAGTCCATCGCACACAGAGAGACAAACAGCCACTCACACTCACTTCTAGGGAGAAATTAAAGTGACCAATTAACCCAACATGCATGTCTTTAGTGTGAGGAAGCCGGAGTACTCGGAGAGAACCATGTACACACAGCGAGAACATGCAAACTCCACAAAGAACGATCCCTGTTTGAACCTTCATCCCAGCCGAGGCTTGAACCAGCAACTATGTGACGTAGTTTGTTGAGTCTGGTTACTGTAATGTACTGCGTTGTTATAGAAGCAGAAACAAAACACAAGAAAAGTTTTCCTCCTTCGACATAAAAATCCAAGTGCTGTTGTACAAAGTGGAATGTAAAACATCACTCTTGAAATCATGTATCTGATTAGAACCTATTTTTACAGCAGCTAGGTAGCATCTGGTGGAAAAACCATTCAGGCAGAACACATTCATTAAGCAACTTTCAGCAGTGTGGAAAACAATTTTCTTTGTTTGGTTGTTTATTTTCTGTTAATGAATGTATGGAAATGAAGAGGCGAGGAACACATTTCATTGTTCTCCACAGCTCCACTCATTAAAAAAAAACAACATATTTTGATGAGCTGGATTTACAAAGCAGTTTATCAGAATCCAGGATGGGATGGATGTTAGGATTGCACAGTGGACTGTCACAACAGAGAAGGTCAAGTAACCTTTTATCTGATATTGTCCAAAGACTTATTTTATTAATGCATGGTTTGACTTAATATACTATGAATAAATTCTACAACACAACATGAAAGAGCGATATTCATCATAAAGCACAAATCAAAGCTATTCCACATTTTAAATCTTGCGCAATGACAATGATCACTTTCTGTATTTCCCTGCTGAAAACTGCTTATGTGTAAACATGTAATGACATAACAGTTCATGTTGTAAATTCATGTTGTTATGTGATGATGTTGATGCTAGCAACATGTTGTTGTCCAAGTACAAACTGATGACTTTTTGAACTCTTACCTGAAAAAGCTCAGGGTCACTGGTTAGTTTTTCCAACGTTTTAGAACTGGGAAAGTACTGAAATAAAAAAAAAAAATCTTTTTTTTTAATATGTTTAGTGACTCCCCTTTTAAAATTCTTTTATACATAATTTTACTCTGTTTTCTTCATAGTTACAGCTGTAAACTGCAAATACTGCTATATGATGACACATATCATTGATTACCAACCTGCTGCTTATTTTATCCTAAATTATATTTGTAAATATATTATCCATTAAAGTGGCACTATGTGTTGTTATTCTAGTTGTCCTTGTATCAGAGGAGATAGATCCATGCTGTACATGGTATCAGTAAATTTATCTGTACTTGATGATTTGGATTTAGCAAGTGTATGTTGAAATCGCCACAAATAAACACCACTTTCTTATTTAAGTCAATATGGGGAAATAGGGATCTTTTTTCCATTAGAGCCATTAGAAATGATACAAAATCATTGAGAAAAAAAATCACTCTCCGAGTGCTTCTAGTTCCTCTGCTTTTGTTAAATATTTAAATTTTTGATTCTGGTGTTCTGTATGTGCAACCCATCACATGTTTATTTATTTATTTTATTTTTTTAAAAACTTCTATCACTCCACCCCTTTTTTATTTGTCCCACCTGAATGAAGAAAAAATAAAAATAAAAAATTATATTAATTTAATTTACAATCTCTTTACTGGGTTGTACAGATCTCTGATATTAGGATCACACTATAAGGTCTTTAAAAACTCTTAGATGTTCTTTAACAGTATGAAAGTTTGCAAATAAACTTCTATTGTAGTGAATCACAGTGATGCTATTCTCTATCTTTATCTTCATGTTAAATTGATCATCTGTGTAATAGTTACAGTCATTTGTCAGATTGTTTTTTTCTGGGTCAATACTGCTTTTATATTCCATTATACTGTGATCTGCAGCTGATGTCAAACATCTTTCATAATACATCCTTTACAGGATACCATCCATAACACCTAATAATTTGGGTAGATTACTTCTCTCATGGACAAAGGCATCATTGGTATTTTTCCAGTTCCGTTATCTCAGTGATGACTAGGACTTCTAGCCTGCTCTGGAGTCCCTTTCAGTTTAATGTTTAATTTGCTATCTGAAGTCCATGTTTTTTCCACTGTATTTTTGCTGCTGTCTCAATAGTTGCATGTCTTGCAATGTCTGCATTTTAGTTTATTTTGTGTTCATTTAC
>JBAMHW010000009.1:26372930-26385594 GCA_037177495.1 Rhadinocentrus ornatus | reverse complement strand
TGGAGCCTATCCCAGCAGTGTTTCAGGTGAAAGGCAGGGTACACCCTGGACAGGTCACCAGTCCATCGCAGTGATTTTATATATATTAATAAATATTTTAACTGTTAGTGTTTAAAGATAAAAGCTGCATCTAAATGTGTTAATGTGTTTAGTTTAGGGGTCTGCAAGCCTTTACAATCCTAAGAGCCATTTTCCCTCAGCCAATGTCTATGTTTCCAAGAAACAGATGGTATGATAATTAGTATTAACAAGTTTTTCATAGCAATAAAACTTTTTGTGTCACTTTCTTTATATACATACATCAGTCACAACAAGTTTTACAACATCCCTACTTTTCCACTTCTTCATTAAAACACAGAGGGGGTTGTAAGTAATTAAGGAAGGTTGGAACACCTGTGGCCGCTGGCTCTTTTTGAAAAGATTGATCAACTTCCATTGATACAGAAAAATTGTTTATTGGTGACCAGTTTCTTATTCCATTTGTGTTATTCTGAGACATACATTATTTTTTTACTTTTTAGTCAGCTTACTTTTTTTTTTTTTTAATTACCATTATTGGACTTGAAGTTTTTGAATATCAATGTAAAAATGAAACATTTGTGTTCTAAACCTGCCATGTATGTCTACAGCTATATGTCTTGGAAATTTACCTTTTTAACCAAAAACAAAATTACAAACATGAAAATGTAGAGCACAATCTTTTTTTTGTAAACATTTACATAAAAAATAGGGTTTAAAAAAAAAGAAAATCATTATTTCCCAAAGCTTCTCCATGTGATCAGTTTAATCTAAATAGGTTTTCACTAATAGCATAAAAAAGGTAATCAGTTGGCAATAACAGTATTCTGGAAATGCTGTGAGTTCACATTTAATGTTTATGCACATGCACATTTGTGGGAACCAAAATACAAGAACCTTTTTACTCTGTAACCAAGTTAAAGACTAAAAGGCTAAAAGGTACTTGTCTGTCATTTTGTAGCAACAATCCATCTTCAGAAATTCTTGAATCAGGTCATCATCAAAAAGTTGGAAGTATGAAGCCATTACATACTCTGTAACCAAGTAAAAATGATTAAGACAAGCTGAAAAAAAAGGATTTAAAATTTTTAATGTGCATTTGTCTATCAACACCAGTGCAATTACTAATTTTAATATTCCTACACGTTTAAGTATTTTTTATTTATTTATTTTTTTGTTAGTGATGGACTTAAAGCTAGGAAAGGCTCCAACTTCCTTCAGGGCTGAAGGAAGCCCCTTCAGGGTAAGCAGGTGAAGCTAATCGAAGAAGAATGGTGTACAGAAATGATAATTAATAATTTGGCTTTATTGTGTGGTTCAAAAGTTAGAGAAACCATCGTTAAGTTTGGATTAGCTCTTTCCAGCATTTCTAAAATACCTTTAATTAAGAGAAGGGAGAAAAGTCTGCTACCAGGATTGGCAACACTTAAACACATCATACCTGCACTCTGACTCTGCAAAAAACCCAGAAATAGCATAAAAACAATTCTCTGGAGCACAATCTGATTTCCAGGATACAATAAGTGGGAAACAGAAATTGCACCACGCATATGACTGAAATCATAAGAGACAGAGATGTGGCACACAATGGGATGGATTTAAAAGGGTATTCAAAGACACAATAAATCACCTGAAGAATGAGGAAAAACTAGACTTTCCATGCTAACAAGAAAATGAAGGACTGTTAAAAATAGAAAGCTTAAAGGAGCAAAGCTGAAAGCACAGCAAAAATGCGGAATAAAAATGAAAAGAAATGAGGATGATAACATAGAAAGAAAGCAAAGTAGTGAGTGCTTTCAGATATAATCATCCTCCATATTTATTGTAAACCTTGTTTTAACTTTAACTGTTGAGGAATAAGCACCCTGAATTTAAATAACTATGCCATTAAGCATACTGGCATGCATGCAGACTATGTGTCACACTTTGGTAATGCATATGAATCATCCTCAGAGTAAAAAAAAAAAAAAAATGAAAGCACAGCCGTTTTAACTAACAGACCTGTCAAGGTGAGAGGTAAAAAAGTAGCTATGAGAATAAAAACTGAAAAGACTGACTGTTATACTTGTAGGGATGACTATAAAAGTCACACCATCACTTATATATGATTAGAAATCATAGAGACAATACATGGACAGCAGGTAACATTCAAATTTAGTACCCAATAGCAACTACCCTGTCTAAGAAACCCTTAAGATGCTTTGCATTTCCTGGCATATTTATAACTTAGCAGGCCTGTTGAAAATGGGATATGGCATTTACATGCAGCAGCTCATAAATATTATACTTCAGTGTGAGATATGGAGGGAGCGGTAGCATGCATGTAAACATAGTTTCTGGCAGGTCCATGCGTGGGCAAGGAAATTAATCAGTTATGAGAAGCAGAAGGATGAAGCATTTTCATTCCCGACTGCCAGTCCTTCGCCAACCTTGCATCATGGTATGTTTTTACAATGATTGTAAACACCCTTGCTGTATGTGTTACAGCAAGGGTGTGCAGTTATGGTCCTTGATAGAGTTCCTGCTCCAACACACTTGATTCAAATGAAATGGCTCTTCTCAACAACGTGGTGTACTGCCCAAGCATGCAGACCCACTAATCTGATTCAAGTGTGCTGCAGCAGAAAACATCCGTGACCTGCAGGACAGTAGCCCTCGGGGACTGACTTAGACAGCCCTGTATTAAAGTAACAAAAAGGACAAGTGAAAGATTTACTGGTCGATATCACAACATAACATAATCAAACGGTGACTGACATCAAATGTATACCCAAGACAAGAATGCATTATTTTCAAAAACTGAAAACGTCTGTGTACACTGTACTTCAACTACTGAAATAAAATGTCTCTGTCTATGGTGCTGAAAACCCTAACTGGCAGAATTCAATGCCATATGTAAAGAGTAAGGTCATATGACAAAAGCACACATATTATATATATATGAAAATGATAAACAAGATAATGTTATATATTACTGTACTGGATGTTATGTATTACATGCATATAGCCTTGATCAAAGCTCAAAATATATCAATAACCATCTGCTTCACTGTGGTTGCCATATTTTATTAAAGCCAAAGCTGTTTTTAAGGCAAGGAAATAAAAAAAAAAAAAGGGATAAATGAAGAAAGCAAAACTATTCCCTTCTGCTCATTGGTCCTCAATGTCTTCACTGGCCCAAGAGAAGCTCCATCACATTTATGCCTTAGAAGACAAGAGCTCCTGCAGCTTCCTCTCCTGGGTTTTAAACCCCATCCCTCTCTTTGAAGATCCCTTTTTTGCAGCATCTGCTTTTTTTAAAACCATCCCCCAACCCTCTGCTACATTGCCTCCCTGCCTCTTTTCACACTTTGATTGCAAGTATCTCACATCGGAGTCCCCTGGCTAATTGCATCATTCTAATGGTCTTTTTCATGATCACACTCTGTGGTAAGTTGACGTTTCATGCAGCTTATTAATCAGAATTAGCAAGGAAAGGACACAAAGTGAAGAAAGAAAGTGCTGATCAGTAGTTTGGGTGTAGAAATTGTAATTGTCTTGGTTGAAGGCATTGAGGCCGTGAGGGGATCAGGAAATTAGCATCAGGCCCAAAAAGTTTACATCATTCCTGGCTAACCCCTTTATCTTAATTCTATAAAATTGCCGGTATAAACAACCACCCGTTTTGTGTTCATTACCAGGAAACAGCCAACTGTAGATGTGCTTTAATGTCTATTGACATATTATCTCAATTGGCTGCACCCATTATCAGTAGCATCCACACTGCAGCAAGACTTGGCCTGTTGGTGGATAGAGTAGGTGTCTCCATCCTCATCTTTTCCTGGCACAGACATATACACACTTATACATACATAATGGTGACAGTGAGGGTGTAGGAAGTCTCCTCCTTTAGCTGGAGGGCTTACCTCTCTTTCTGTCTCCCTCTCTCCTTCCACTCTCAGTCACTCTGTGATGCTGCCACGTCAGTGCAATTTAACAGTTCTTTGATCCATGTCCTGAGAGTGAATGGCAACAAATTAAGCAAATTATCTGAACCACCCACGGGCCTAAGGCAAAGAAAGGGATGGAAGAAGGAGGGGTTGGGGGATGCTACAGTTGTCAAAAGGAGGGCCGAATATGACTACCAGAGCTGTGAGGGAGAGAAAAAATAAATAAATTTGTCCTGTATATAAATGCATAGGATAACCGATGAATGACCGGAATCAGGGGAGATGTGTTCTGCCTCAGTGCTCTCTAGCTGAGTGATTGAAGGATTTTTAAGAACAGCATCTGAAAATATTATATCTGTGTCTTGACTTTTGGGGGGAAATTATGTGGATGTTAACGCAAATGCCTGCCAGTTTTTCTCACTATGTATGTTGCAACTGTCAAGTATTTTTTGCTGTTTACTTCCTGACATCTTTTTGCTTTTCAATGTTTTATCATTGTTGTACTGGCAGAATGTTGACAGTACATTATAGAGGAAAAAGAAAGAAAAAAACAGGCACAAAATCAGTACTGGACAACAGATAATGACCTTCACCCTTTTCTATCTTCAGGTTTTAATCATTCCTAAATTGTGGGTGTGCATGCATTTATTTTTATGTTTTAATATGCCACCTAATTAAATCAAAATGATAGTTAGATTTTTTCTAGTGAAAAATAAACTAAATCTTTTTGCCGTACCAATGATAGCCACTTAATGGGGTCTCGGGGTTACCATAGCGGGAAGAAAAAATGTACTACTCTTGTGAAATACTATGTCAGTACACTTTTTCAGAAGTATAGTATCATAAACAATATAACTGGTGAGCTTTCTGTAAAGAAAATGTATTTGTTTATTTAACAGATTTAAATGGATTTAACTGATTAAGCTTTTCAATTGTATGAAAAAACAAACATACAAACAAAACAAAAAACAAACACCTGCATGACATTTTAGTTTCCTTTCAGGAATTACTAAATAGTAAATTTAATATCTTTATTTTATAAATTTTTTGTCCTCACATGTATGAACTTTTAATAAATATAAGCCATCTGTCAGAGCACTGATACTAAGGAAATGTTGAGGAAATCCATCCATCCATCCGTCTGTCCATGCGTCAGTCCGTCTGTTTATCTATCCATTTTCTGCCCCTTATCCAGGGAAGCCCAGACTTCTCTCTCCCTGGCCACATTCACCAGCTCGTCTGGAGGGATCCCGAGGTGTTTTCAGGCCAGCCAAGAGATGCAGTCCCTCCAGCGTGTCCAGGTTCCCTTTCCCGTGGGACTTGCACGAATACCTCACCAGGGAAGTGTCTCCGGGGCACACTGACCAGATGCCCAAGCCACCTCATCTGGCTCCTCTGTTAAGAGGAGCAGCCCCCCTCCTGGTTGACCAAGATTCTCATCCTACGTCTAACAGCTCATATTTGCAATGTCATTCTTTCACTTACTAACCACAGCTCGGGAGCATAGGTGAGGGCAGGAACATAGATCGACTGGTGGATCAAGAGATTTGCCTTTTTGCTCAGCTCTTTGTTTACCACGACAGACTGATGCACAATCTGCATTACTGCAGATGCTGCACCCATCTGGCTGACGATCTCCCGCTCCATCCTTCCTTCACTTGTCAACAAAACCCCCAAATACTTAAACTCCTCCACTTGGGGCACGACCTCATTCTAAACCTGGAGAGTCATAAAATGAAAATAACATTAATCATAATCATTAATTGCCTGCATCTGCCTCTCAGAAATGTAACATGCCAACGTTTTATATTATATGAAACTGACATACGTGCAAAATTGCAAACATTTTCCCCATAAAAACAAGTTTAATTTCAACAACTTTCCATGTTTTGACATTGCATAATGTTTAGATATTGAAGACAAACTTTTTTTTTTTTTATGAGACTCGACTGCTTAGTTCATCCAAGCAGCTTCCAAATATCCTCAACTTTGAATTACATATACATCTATACAAATAAACTGCCTTGCCTTGAATTTTTGTCAAAACTTCTTGAACATTTAAAATGGTGATGATCAAATGCTAAACTTAGTTCAACAACCAATGTGTGACACAATGATAGTTTTGTCTATGATTTATGCTCTATAGTAACACCATGCCTTCCTTGTTAATAATGTCATTTGTGTGTAGCACCTCTGTCCTGCCTCTTGGTGGAGATACTCACATCGCTCTAAGTTCTATGGGAGTCACACATAACATATACTTACAAAGGATGTTGGTTACAACAGTTAGCACTTGAATGCTTTTAACAATAAGAAAAAATATATACATGCTTTTTAACAGCTCACAAAGTAAAAGAAAATAATGAAATCAGTCCCTTGAAATTGAGCTTAATTTGATGATAGTTCTAGTTCTGTGTGTATACCTGTGCACATGACCTTTACCAATGTCCACTATAGTTGCTACCCGGGTAGATAAATAGTGTATGTGTCTAATCTGGACTCAAATGAATGTTGAGACGATCCAGGGTCTTCTGGGCAGGTCACACAGCTGGCCACACCACATCTCCAACTGCCCTCAGATTCGCTGGGCTGGGCTCGCTATCCAAGTCGTCTAATCACAGACAGTTTAGACCATCCAAAGCAAAAAAAAAACAACCACTCATAACAAGGGGAATTCTTCTCGGCTCAAAACCTGATGTTATCCACCCTGTCTCTCTTCCATCACTGTTAGTCTTATGTCACTGTCCTTTCACTGTTTTGCCACAGCCAAATTATGTGTCTGTCTCTGTTCATCTTATGTTGCAGTTTCATGTCTCTTGTGACAGGAAGTGACGTCACGCAGGCACAGACCTCTCACATATCAAACTACATAGATGGGTCTAATATCCTGATTTTCTTTGCATGTTACACGTGCAATGAACTTAATACATTTATCACTATAATGCATTAATATCCCTGTTATGTTTGTCACAGCTCTACAGTTTACACTTTGCTACATTAAAATGTGGGATCAAACTATTTATGGTTTAAGGAATTGGGACAACACGTTGTTCTGTATCACCTGATCTGGACACTTCTATATTTATTTCTCACATTTTGTTTTTTTTTCCTGCAACAGTTACAAACTTATATTACCTCTAACTTCTTCTTACCTGGTGAAATAATGAAGGTGATGTAAATCCAAGCCAACTTTTCATCGACCAAATATCTTTCCTTCCAAAGGAGGCTGAGTACAGCCGCAGTATGTCAATCATTTCTTACCATTAACTCTTTTCCAGTGCGCCCACTCCTGAAATAACTGTGCTCCGTAATATTCACCACTCCAGCCGTCATGATTATGTCGCTCCACATGTTCAAATCTCTGAGAGCCCCCTGCACCATATCTGTCTTTTCTGTCATCAGAGTTTAGGTTAGATGAATTGTCTTTATCCTCTGTGTCCTGGAGGAACAGGCCAAACAGGAGCTGCAGCTTTCTGTTCATAATGTAATTTCACAGCTCATTATGGTGGGACCATTCCCTTCAGATGGTATCAGCAGCAATACCAGATATGTTTTACCTGGCAGATCTGGGTCAGTATATGCAAACCAAGTCTAAATTCTAAGATGACTATAGACAAAAAAAAAAAAAAACTTTTCTAGTTAATAGTAAATTTATTTGAGTTTGCTGTGGTTGACAATGTGTGAATTTTCCTGATGAGCCAACCATCTGGTGTTCTGTTTCAGGTAAAAAAAACCTCTATGGATTATACCTTTGAGTAATGAATAAAACAAGATGTTTGATATAGTTATTTGACTCCGGCCTGTTGACATAGAAATGCATTCAGAGTCAATGTGAAAATCCAGAGTGGTAAACTAATTAAACCTCAATGCCTCACATTATTCTAATGAATCCTAATGAAGCATTTTCCCAGGGCCATTAAGATAAAGATCATAATGGATTCAGTACACAGGTGTGCTAACATTTATTGCCAAATCAATGGATTCCCACTGCTTGAGCTGTAATTAGACTACTGGACTCAGATAAGGGTCATGCCAAACTTGTGTTAAATGCTTAGTAAGTCCCTACACACACATGTTTGTACATCCACCACTGCTTCAGCTCAGCTGCCAGCTAGGAAAGGTGGCATTGCAACAGGCTTGTTATAAATTATGCGATTAACCTTGTAAGATTGAGGGCAAGTCTTGATTTTTGCTCAAGGTGCAGTTGCTTTATTGGGCTGCGTAATAGTAAAGAGAGGCCGAACATGTTGGCTGGAGAAATGTCGGCAGGTGATTTAGTTTCAATGGCTATTTTGCTGTAAGACTAGTCTGTATTTATTTCCTTTTGCTGCAAGAAGGAGACTAAAAAATAGCATTGAATGCTTGACTGAATAATCAATCCTATGTACAAAGCTGCAATATAATACACTGATTTCAACTGAATGTATTGCTGCCTCATGACAAATCCTGTTTTAAGCATCTTTACAAACTCTTCAGATGAATAAGGGTCAAATATCAGCCTTTGGATCAAGAAAATAGACTGCACCTAAACACCAGCATATTTTAAATTAAATAGTTGCAGATGACATAATGAGTTTGGTTTGATGATCCTCATGTAGAAAGTGAAGCATAGCAGCATTAAATCTTTAACATGGTCAATATTCTTCTGAATATTTTGTAGCAATGTTGTACACATTCTGCTAACTCTTAAAACCATCAGAAAAGATTGGAAAAATTATGCATATGAGACATTTTAAAAATAAATCTTAGACATAAAATTAAATATTCATCCTGGAGGTACATTGCAGATTCCTTCTTTTAGAAATGATGGCAGACATCTGACTGGTTTGATATCCAAGGGGCCATTTACTTGATAGCAAACGGCTTATAGAAATGCCAGACGCAGAAATCTGGTCCCAGATTAGTTTGGTTGTAAGACCATGATATCAGTGTCCATCTAACTGCCAAGAAAATTTATAAATAATATAAATAAATGAATACCTAATTCCAGTCAGGCATGACGCTTCAACAAAAAAGCAATAATAAAGAAGGGGGGTGCAAGATGCAACAGCTTTTCTGTGATATCAAACCACTTGGGCCAGCCCTTCCTCCCCACACACATCAGTCAATGTGTGCATTCAATACAGTACAATTCTGATACTTTTACATGTGACCTTGTATAATTTAACTACCTCTTTGGTATATCAGGGTCGGAGAAATGTATTGGTAGGTAGGGATATGGATGATGATACATTTTCATAATTCTTCATTATTCATATATTATCTCATCTTAAGTCTATAAGCGTTGTCTGGGTTCAAACCAGGCACAGAGGATAATCCCAAAGTCTGCCACAGAGTCGCATCACCATAGGCAAACTAGGATTGTATTGAAGTTAGGGAAAAAACAGAATCTAAAAAGTTAAATCCCACACAGCTTTTAAAGAGTCGAAGCAGCCACTTCGATAGGTCGAATTTCCTAGCGGCCTAATAAAGCAGCAGCGTTAACGCTGAAGTGAATTAGAAAGTATCGTTGCATGCATCATGTACTGATCAAAGTACCTAAATGAGTTTTTGACCATTAAAGTAATTTGTTTTTCTTGGTGGGGGGGTGGAGGGGTGGGTAAAATTCAGGCCATCCACTCTCTTCATTTCATTCCCACTCATTGAAGCTTAGTCAAGCATTATGGGAAAGGCAGTAATTACATGCACACATAATGAAGGCATTGTAAAATATTCATTGAATTCATCTTTAGAGGTGCTGTGTACCCACAGCTGTAACTCTTCCTTTTTACACACAGGGTTATAAGAGTTGTTTGGTCTGTTGACTGACAATGGCCACAGGTAGAGCTGCTTCATGCCCGTTAGCATGTTTTTGAGTCACAAAGCATTTCTAATTGGTCATGACAGGAGCTTCTGGTTGCCAGATTTGATCTATACAACCCCCTGGAATATTTATTGTTCAACATGCTCCTGCGTTGTGCCCCTAAAAAATGCATTATTTGAGATGTTGTGAAGGTCTCAGCCTGAGGCAACTATGACTATTGTAACAATTGACCAGGAAAATAAGAATACAAAAAAAAAAAAAAGAAACGCTGAACAGTTACATTTTTAATATCTAAAATGCCCTCATATGTCTGCTATATCTTTGCTAATACCAGGTTGGACTGTATTTTGCCTTCGGAAATACCTTAATTCTTTGTGGCATACATTTAGTAAGGTGTTTGACATGATGCTCCATGTTGACATGATAGCATCAGAGATGCCGCTTTTATTGGCTGCACATCCATGATGCCAGTTTCCCGTTTCACCACATCCCAAAGATGCTCTATCAGATTGAGTTGTAGTGACTCTGGACGCCATTGGAGTACAGTGAACTCATGTACAAGTAACCACTTGGAGATGATGTGTTTTCTCCAAGTTTTATCAGAAGATGGGTACATTGTCACCACAAAAGACTGAATAAGGTCAGCAGCAATCCTCAGGTAGGCTGGGGCATTCAAACGAGTACTAAGGGAGCTAAACTGTGTGAGAAAATATCCTGCCCATGATCACGCAATCCCCTTTGGAGACACGTTAATACTAAGGAAGATGGATTTGTGTTTTCATGTTGTTAAAAGTAAATTCTTACCTTATCATCTGAATGTTGCAGGGGAAATTAAGTCTCATCAGACCAGGCAGAGTCTTTCAAGCTTCTCTTGTCCACATGTATTAACCCTGTGCAAATTGTGTTTCTTATTCTTATCTGGCAGGAGTGGCACCCAGTGTTGTGTTCTGCTGTTGTCGTCCATCTGCATCAAGGTAAGACATGTTCATTAAGAGATGGTATTCTGCACACAGCGATTATATAAGTTACATCCTCAGGTTTGACACCATCCAGTTTTTGCTATGTGATTAATAAGATATTTGTGTTAACAAGCAGTTGAACAGGTAAATGATTCTACTTTTTAACTTACATGTAAGGTCATTGCTACAACAATCAGTGTCTTAAAGTGAACCTTTTAAAATTAATTTATGCATATAGAGTATTACGGCTGTAGCTCAGGAGGAAGAGCAGTCGTCTTTCAAACGATTTCAGGCTTTCCCTGACTACATGTCAAAGTGTCCTTGGGCAAGCTACCTAACCCTAGGTTGCCTCCTGATGTACCTCTCGGGGTATGAATGTGTGTGCGAATGGGTAAATGTGACAAGTAGTGTAAAGTGCTTTGAGCGGTCAAGCTGACTGAAAATGCGCTATATAAGTACAAGTCCATTTACCTCATAAGGTGTAGGTTTTAGTTTCTATTTTTCTATATATTACACAGATATTGTTGGGCCCCAGGCTTGGCAGCTTGCAATCAGCATATGCAAAGCAGACTGTGGCAGCGCTCTGCAGTGTTTGGCTGCGGTACTTCACTTTGGAGTTCCCTTACTCTGCCAGGATTGGACGGTAGTTCTCCACGTTCCGGATGGGCTGCCCAATCATGACGCAGGACCAACTACAAATATGAAGGCATGCCTTCTATGTTGTGTGCTTTTGAGGATACCCTGTGTGGCCTGTTTGCTAAATTTGGTAGTGTTAATAGTGATTTGACTGTTGGTGGAAGACTGAATTCCTTACCTGAGTAATCTGAGTTATCTGAGTTATTTTAGTTGTTGAGATGTTTGGAGATTTTCTTTTGTTTTGCTTGTAAACGCCATTGTGGGCTTGTAATTCTCTTTAATTTTTGTTAATAGATTGTGTTTTTTTTCTTTTATATCCCGTCTCCGACTCTTATGTTAATACCCTTATTACCGCTAGAGAGAAGGGCATGTAACAATATAAATAGTGAATTATACTGCTTTCCTTGAAACAATAATTGCTTTTAGCTGGCAGCATTTCATCAATGCTTAGACTTTTTTTTTATTTCTTCCTCCATGCTCACAATACATTCTCGTGTTCCATAATCCCAGGAAATGAACCACATGATGTACCAGATGACGTTCAGTTACATCCTCCCTGGTCAGATAATGTCAAATTAAAATTCTGATCTTATCCTCGCTAATTGTAATATCAAGGGGTTAGAGTAGATGATGCATAACAGCACACTGTGACATCTGGCCTCTCTTTAATTAGTTCTCACATGCAAAAAAGGAATACTAAACACTGACGTTTGAACATGGAAATGTGACCTTAGATGGTGGAAAATCTGGCATTTGCAGCAGACCCAACTTGAATAGAATGTTAGTTCATTAGCAAAGTTAAAAAAGAGCTCTGTGTATGGCCTGCTTTCTGAGGAACTTAAGTCAGCTTCAGTAATGTAATGTCAAAGAATCCTATCATTAGTGGTGATGTGGTGATTTCATTTCTGCTGTCTTTACCTCCCACCATGACTGACAGAAACAGTTACCATGAGACTAAAGGATTAACCTACAGTACTTTCCTAAGAAGTCTATGTCTGGATTTCAATAGACTGAATAATACCAATGAAAGCATATCTAATGAAAATGTAGGGATTATTCATTTAGTTGACTTGTTTGATTGAGAATTATCAAGACAGCAAAAGCACCCAGAGTCTTAAGCTAATTAAGATACTTTATTTTTGAGTTTATGCTCTCCGTTGCCATGAATTGTTGAAAGAAAGTGAGACGAACTGATGAAGGGACACAAATATAGGTTACATAGTGTGTGTGTATATATATGTGTATATATATATATATATATATACATATACATATACATATACATATACATATACATATACATATACATATACATATAC
>JBAMHW010000009.1:26356738-26372394 GCA_037177495.1 Rhadinocentrus ornatus | reverse complement strand
ATATATATAAATATATATATATATATATATATATAAAACCTATATTTCCTAGTTCTGTTTAACATTAGATAAGGCAACTGATTTTATTCTATTATTCTTTTTTCTTACGGTTGATGCAAATATGTGTTGCTGTGATGCCAGTCTGGGTTTGAATACTTTATAACCGGCCTTGTAAGAGGTGGACTAAGAGCTATGTAGTTGTCCGCTTATTCTGCTTTTCAAAAGGCTCTTATACTTGAACAACTGGCATTTCTTTGTTATTCAGCAATAGGAGCTGCAGTGATGGTGGATGACTAGACAAGTGCAGCCATACAATTAGCATGACAGCATGTTTCATTCGCTTGCTTCATAGAGTAGTCAGTCTGAGTGTGACAGAAATTTTAAAAGCAGCTTCCCCCACATATGTTTCCTGCTCCACCAATCCAGCTGATTGAAAATAAAACGCAACATTTTTGTGTGCTTCAGTCTTGCAATATGCACATTATTATGGGTAATATAATAAGGCCCACCTTCTTTGTTCATTTTTCTGAGCCATGCTGTGATTTCTGTTGGTTAAGGACTTTTTAATAGTCATATTTTATTTTGCACTAAATTATAATTTACAGTGCATAATCTTCAATCTCTTATCCGATCATGTCATTGATATGAGCGCAAAAGCAGTTTAATATTTTGGAAAATGCTTATTTACCAGCAAAATCTGATGATTAATCATTTGTGTCTTACTCCCAATTTGTTACTTGCCATCACATTTCAGCGCATTTTTCAACGTACTGAAATGTAATGATACTTATTCTGCAGGTTTATTAAATATGATTATCTTAAAGGAGCAATGGAAGATTTAAATCCAGAATTCATTCAGGAGAGCAGAGTTAATGTCTCATGAGGGTCTGACATTTTTACACATTTTCCTTCTACATTTTAATTTTTTCTTTGCTTTAGAACATCTTCCCACCTGGAATGTTGTTGCCTTTTATTATATTTTTAATGAGACAAAAAGAAGTGTATTAGCTTTTGATTAAAGCTCTTACCTCCAATTTCCACCGTGTGCGTGTGCGCCGCATTCCGGTTGTGCTGCAGTATTGTTCTGACCTCTGTGATGGGTCAATTCACACTAGGAACGAGTCAGATGCAGACCGCCTGCAGTCCATCTAGCTGGATCTGCAAAATCACAGGAGAATTGGAGAATCTTGTGAAAAAAAAAACCCTCAAAGACAACCTGACTGATTAATGACATGTTTAAATAGTTCAGCGAGCACAAATCTGCTTGAGGGCCTTTATTTTGAAAATTACCGGAAGCTTTTACACTGCTCCCGTGTCTGGTTTTCTTTCTGATCCTATCTGAACTGCTGAGCTTAACGCATTGTGGACACATGCTCCATCAAAGAGAGACTCGCCATGTATGTTGAGTGAAGAGCCATGACAAGGCGCTTCTGGGACGCTTCTGACACGCGCAGTGGCACGCCCAGTGTGAACCAAACCACTGACTAAAATGGCCCCAAATAGCTGCAGAGGCTGCGGCGCACATGCACCTGGTGTAAATAGGCCTTTAGATTACATTACCTGGATGAAATCATCAGTAAAGACAAATAGAATAACACAGACAACAGAGTCCGATGTTAAAAACAAGCATTCTTAACCAAAACTACAACATTTACCACTTTTTAGAGAGCACAAAACTTGTCCTCCTTTTAAATGACCCTAATAATGAGTTCTGCAACAGCCTCAAGAGCAGAAGACAGCATTGGGCTGAAGTGTTATGGTGTCTATTTTGTGTCGGAAAATTACACTAAAGGGGTACTGACCCATCCATATGTGATGAGCTGGGAGTTTGTGTAAATAACACTCTTATGTTAATCAATTAACTTTATATTTAGACCTGCCATGAGAATTTCTGCACATATATAGATGGAGCCTCATGTTTGAATTGATTAAATATGAGATATACAGCGAGCTGGGACCAATATACACTGATCAAAACCATAGGGGGACACTTAACATATGTTTGATCTCAAAGAATGAAATATTCTAGTTGAAAATCTTTATTCAATACATAATGAAATGTTTTGAGAACGAAATTTCAAAAATGATCAATGGAAATCAAAATCATTAACCCATGGAGGTCT
This sequence comes from Rhadinocentrus ornatus, assembly GCA_037177495.1. Taxonomy (NCBI): domain Eukaryota; kingdom Metazoa; phylum Chordata; class Actinopteri; order Atheriniformes; family Melanotaeniidae; genus Rhadinocentrus; species Rhadinocentrus ornatus. The sequence goes on along the minus strand of JBAMHW010000009.1, from coordinate 26,370,271 downwards.
GGATTCAGAATCATACTCAAAATAAAAGTGGAAAGATCAGATCACAGGCTGACCCAATTTCTGTGGATATTTCTCAAGACAACTAAAAATGAGGTTCAGTAGTGCGTGTAGCCTCCGAATGCCTGTATGCGTGCTCTACAACGCCTCGGCATGCTCCTGATGAAACAACGGATGTTCTCCTGAGGGATCTGCTCCCACACCTGGATCAGGGCATTGGTCAACTCTTGGACAGTTTGTGGTGTGACATGGCACTGTTGAATGGAACAAAACATGACGTCCCAGAGGTGCTCGATTGGTTTCAGGTCTGATGAACGGGCAGTACAGTCAATAGTATCAATGCCTTTGTCATGCAGGAACTGCTGACACACTCCAGCCACATGAACCGAGCATTGTCATGCATCAGAAGGAACCCAGGTCCCACTGCAGCAACATATGGTATGACAATGGGTCTGAGGATGTCATCCCAGTACCTAATGGTAGTCAGGGTACCTCTGGCTAGCACATGGAGGTCTGTGTGATCCTTCAAATATATGCCTCCCCAGACCATCACTCACCCACTGCCAAATTGTTCATTCTGGAGGATGTTGCAGGCAGCAGAAGGTTCTCCATAGCATCTCTACATTTTCTAATGTCACATGTGAACCTGCTTTCATCTGTAAAGAGCACAGGGCACCAATGGCCAATCCTGGTGTTCCCTGTCAAATGCCAGTGGGGCTTCACAGTGTTGGGATGTGAGCATAGGTTCTGCTTGTGGATGTCGGGCCTTCATACCACCTTAATTTAGTTTGTTTATGACAGTTTGAGCAGAAACATGCACATTAGTGGATGGAGGTCATTTTGTAGAGCTCTGGCAGTGCTCCTCCTGTCCCGCCTTACACAAAGGAGCAGATAGCAGTTAGCTAATTGCCTCCCATTTCCACCTGTTGTCTGTTCCATTAGTACAACAGCTTACTGGTTACAGTGTTACGTCCTAACTGGACAGAATGATATCCCAGAATTATGAATAACATGGTAGTGATTATGTGCTTCATTTATTATTTTTAATTTTGACCAGTGTATTTAATTCCCTGTCAAGAACTAGTTTAGTACATATACATTGGTAAATTACATTCTTAAGCTATGATTTATGCACAAAATATATGCATTGTGTGGATGAATAAGTTAGAAACAAAGTGCTTGATTCATCACTGATTTAATCTCAAGAAGTCTAAGGAAGATTTGTTGGCTGGAGTTATACTAAAATTCTATTTACAGTGGTACAATGAGAATGACACTGTTGAGAGATGTGCTCTCTTTTCCTATGTTTTGCAATTCTCCTGGAACTGATTGGTTTTGTTCATGGTGGAATGTGCTGATCATGTGACCCACCTGACCGTGTAATGACCAGCAGGTGTACTAAATAAATGGAATGTGTACCCGCAACGCGGTTGTTCACAAACCAAGAGTGAGTACGTATACTGTGTTTTAAGTCACGTTAAACGCTGTGGCAAACATACCTTCTGCTAACAGACACCATTCCTCTCATTGAACTCTCTGCAAGAAAGTGTCAAACAACCCCTTTAATCTTGTGGTACACAGAGACCCAGGATGGATGCTTTCCTGACTCACAAAAAAAAGTGGTATGACTTCTCTGGGGGCATCTACACAGCTAAATCCACGATAAACTGCTTTGATCAAGACATTTTCTGGCCAGCACAGATAACACTACATGCACACAAATATACAGATTGAAGCATAGTTAGCTGGAGTGAAACACTGAGAGGGAGTTACAGTAGATATGGCAGTCGTTCAACTGGGTTGAGGACTGGGACTATGAGAACAAAGGAGGGCCTCTGCACAAATCCTGTGCTGGGAGTTCGCACTGTAAAGAAGTAGGGACAGCTACTATTTCCTTTCCTTCCATTACCCAGAGGTCTTAATTAGTCTAGGTTAATCATGCACTGCTGTAACTGACTACTGTTGTTTCCTCCTTTCATGTATCAATTCACCGCCTGGAACCAACCTGTAGTGGGGCACCTCATTTCACAAAACAATGCAGAAACACCCCAATTCCCTAATATGATTGTTCTATAGCTCCCTTCCTCCCTCCCTGTCTCCTTTTTTTTTCTTTAATCTCTGTTTCCAACATTTCTTTTTGTCTCTCACACACACAAACTTAATTACATACATATAAGTTACCAATGCTGCTTTGTTCTTCTAATCTTTACAGTTGCTTGTTTTCAGTTTTGAGCAAAGGAAGCTGGGGGTCCATCACTTACAACTTGAGACTGCCTGGTCATTAATCAGGAGTCAGATGTTGACACTCAGTAGAAGTGATCTAGTATCGCACTCTGTAATGCACCTTTTTTTTCTTCTGCCACACTGATTATTTTGTCAAGCAAGGACATTTTCATATACAAAATCAGCCAGAGGGCACTTGTAATCACAAGGTGCATCTGAAAAACATTAATCAAAAATGCTAATTGCAGTCAGTTTTCAAGAGGTGTGCTCCTTGCTTTGGTTTGATTAAAGTTATTTTGTAAAGTTGCTGATTTTTGGGTTGTAAAAAGTTGATGTTTTGAAGACTTGTTAAGATTTTAAACTCTCAGCTCTTTGTCTCAATACTTAATATTTCTGAGTACTGTTGTAGATGTCTTAGTTGTGGGCTATTCATTGAATGGATTTAACCTTGGCTAAATACTGTAAAATTTTGGTAATCAGTGGGAGAATAACCACAAATTGTGCAGTTGTTCATGACTCCATCATCTGAAGGGGGCAACTAGATGCTGACAGATTAATCTCAAGGCCAGTAAATTATACTAGTGCATTTTAACGCATAAATGTAATCTCTCTTTACACTAGTAAAAAAACTAAAAATAAATCACAGATAACACAAATGAAAGTATAATTGCATTTTACTAACACAGTTCAGTCTAGCTGATGCTGAAAACATAACTTTGACTTCTTTTGCTGCCCACAGCATTAAAAAGGAGGAATAATTGACTCTATACTATTTGAATCAGTGAGTTTAGTTTTCCCTGGAGCGCAAGGAACCAAACATATTACAAGCAAGCCAGTGGCTAAAAAGATAACACAGAGGAAGTGTCTATGCTAACTGCTGCTGCTATTTTGGCCAATTCCTGCTGTAATTTGGGACATGAACAGCACTACACAAAACCATGTAAACCTCCAGCAAATTAACCCAAATGTTCCAGGTATTGTATTACAGAAAAAGGAAATTTTGTAATATATAAAACAATATTACAGTTAGATTTCTAAGTCTGTACTGAAGCAATAAACATAAAAAGCAAAGCTTGAGGTACGTTATCTTGAAAATTTTGATACATTATAAGAAGCTGTTTATTTATTACTGAATAGCTTTACTCAATCAACTGTTTTTTGTTTTGTTTTTTACGTTGTAAATAACCTATGTATATTGTTTTGTGCAGCATGTCTCTGTATGCAGGAGGATGCCCATATTTCCAATATGAATTAGTCCTACGATTAAATTAAAGTTCAGAAACAGTACAGAATAAAAAATGCAAAGACACTGGTGGTAGTGGATGCTGAATGTTGAAAATTTGATAAATGCAGCATCATTATGTTTCATCCTGGGGCTGGACCAGGGGACAGAAAGTGTGATGCAATTATAGAAGGTAAACATGAGGTTGTTTTTTGCTTAATGGTGATTTAAAACAGAAAGGGAATGTATTTTTGGGTAAAACCATGGCCAGAATAATAAAACAAAACATTTATAACTGTAAATACAAGTGTTACTGACCGAATGACCAATTAACCTCTTCTTCATAAGAGCTACCTGTACACGGGGCAGAATGAGATTTGTGAAGTACCAATGCTTGCACACACTAGAAGGTACCAATCCTAACACGTAGCATACCAAAATGATGGGGAAAAACTCAACGGAAAGACTAGCATCCAAACAAAACACAATTCAATCCCTAAGCAATTATATGGGAATGTGACGAATTCAGGAGAGCAGCACTGTCCACTTTCTTCTTCTTTTTTTTCTTTTTTTTCAACTCAAGCAAACCACAGAAAATGTGTTTTAATAAAGCTGAGACTGCTGATTACAAAGATGCCTGGCTTGGCAAAAACTCTGAAGGCTAGCCGCCAGAGTAGCAAAAAATAAATAATCACAAAGTAATAAATCATGTCTTGCATTTGCCGTTTTGTGATCAAAAATGTTCATCTAAAAAAACTGCTAATGTGTTCTCCTATGTCTTTGTCTTTGAAATGATTCATGAAGGCTTTGTGTAGTTTCCAAGAAGACAAAGAGGGGTTTTGTAGTGAAGCATTCACTCTTCCTATAATTTAATGTCTTGGAATTCAGTTCTTTCTGGATTTTCATGGTATTTCTAAGGTTGAACCCCCCAATTCTCCTGACTGTCGATTGATAGAGGTGTCGATAATCAAAATCAGCTAATGGGCTTCTGAGATATTTACCTGTGTAACAGCTCTATTAAAACAGCTGCAAACCTGCTAATATCCACGTTTTTAACTTCCATGCTTGCACAGTTTGTCCTCAAACATTATTTTACTAATTGCAAGATGAATTAGGCTACTATCCTCTGGTTTTCACTGAAAGTAATGCGGTTTTCTTTTGGATGAGATAATCATTCCAGTTTTCCACTGTGTTCCTGGGAATTTCCTTTGACACAGTAACACACATCATAATTCTGAAACCTCTGTAGAAATATCACATGACTTGGCTTGCTTTTAACACCACAATTATACATGTAACCCTTGTAGTTGTGAAGATATACTTAATTTATTTTAGGAATGTCATTTCAGACGGGGCAGAAAAAATTACTCGTAAACAGGAGGCTAAAAGAAAGTATAAAAGCCTACGACTGAGCTCCTTAACTGTAACAAACATTATGTCTGGGAATACAAAAGACAAAATGACTAACAACCAAACCAACACAACCAAAACCCTAAGGCCTACACAGAAGTATGAGATAATGGAAGACAAAAAGCAAGATAGGCTGAGACGTGCAATTCCACAGTCCTTACAAGCCACTTCAGAGCAATGATCTGGGCCACCAGTTAGTTAGCAGGAGAGGAGGACCTGAGAAGCAGCCCAGCACACATCAATATCTGAAGACTTTCCTGTGGGGAATATAACAACACGTCTAATGAAAAGACAAGCAACAGAGATTTAATTGACCTTGTGAAAAAAAGTAAAAACATGAAAATAAGCAATTTCAAGATGGGTAAAAACAAAAGAAACAAACATACAAAAACACATGTTTGGCATTTCCCAGCTGAAAATTGCTGATAATGAACAAACTTACTGTAATCTGGCTAAAATTGTAGGATAGCTGATGAATTTATATCCCAGTTCATGTCAGTCCTCCATGCTTTTTGTCAGGAATACATGGAAAAGATGGACAGACTGTTAAGCATGTATTTAACAAAATGTGTGGGGTCATTGAGGATGATTCAAAGACAGCTATGAGTGTATTTTTACCAAGGGACACGACACATTTTTAAAAATAATCTTACTATCTAAATTTTATTTATTTATATTATTAGTTTTTTTAAAGAAAAAAGACTACTCCAGACCCACCAGTGTGTTCCCTTTGCTTTGGTATCTGAACTCTTGATAACAGCCCATTGCTTTCCTCTCAACTTCCTGTATGAAGAATAATGAAATCATCACAGAGAAAACTCTGAATATCATGCGCTCACCTAGAGCTGATTTAAAGTAACTACAGGAATATCAGACCCACTGTGCAAAGCAAATGTGTTTGTTTTTTCCTGTCACATTTTTAATGGTCTCTGTCCCTCGAGGGGGAGTCTTGCTGTGCGAATCTCTTTTCAGATTGAGGCATATCTTGGTGGGTTTTCATATTCAATTTTAAAAATGCCCTCATATTTCTGTGCCTAATTTTTTGTGCCACTTTCTGTGTTTATTCAGGACTAACAGCAAGTCTTGGATTAGATGACAAACCAAAGAGACAGGCTGACAAAGGGCCATCAGGGTGATGCCAAGCCATCTGCTCCACTGGTGCTTTCAAGGAGAATTGAGGTGGACAGGAGTGGAGAAGAAAAGAATAAGAATCCTCACACTTAACTGTTCAGACTGCATTTTGAGTAAGCTACAATTTACCCTCAGCTAATATCAGTTGGCACTACATAAACATGTTTGGAAAATATGAGAAGCAAATTTTTCATCTTTCTATCTAAGGCTGCTTGCATGTCAAACTGACTAGACTTTTCCAGATTTTGTGTTGCTTACCGAACCCTGAAGAGAATCCCAGATGGCAGCACCCCGGCAGTCCTGAGTCATCTGGTGTAAAGTAAAGAAAGGTCACACCACAAGAAGATGAAAGAGGGACAAATTCAGAAAAGATAGGATGATTGGGAAGTTATTGCTTTAGTAATAACGGAGGCAGGGGTAAACAGTTGTACAGCAACTGAATGGAAAATTTTTCAATTTTATTTTAAAGCCTCTGTAGCAATGCTTTTTTTTACAGAAGGGTAGTATTTACATAGGAGACAGATGAACTATGCCAGTTTAAAGTGACAGAATAGAAAGCCTACCTAAGAAATACCACTGACCAAATCATTATGATGTTCATTCTGGCCAGTTCATTTATCGTAATGTCAAAACCAGTTTATTTTTTAACATTCTCTTTTATTACTGTATGTTTTTATAATTACAGGTACTGTAGATTTTTCATATTCAAAACACATGAACAAAAAATACTGGAGTGGAATTTTGCGAGCTGGAACGGATTAATGGAATTTCAATTAATTCAAATGGGGAAAATTGCTTTGAGATACGAGCAAATTGAGATATGAGCAAGGTCACAAAATGAATTAAACTCGTATCTCGAGGTATGAATATATATATATATATATATATTTATACTGTATATATAACATAAGTTAGGCTGTATGTTACTCTTAAAGTGAAGGATACTTCCTCTTCGTCTGGATAATATTACAGTTCATCTTGATCTTGTCAATGGGAAAAGTCACCCGTGAGATCTTATACAACTATGCAAGAAAAGCTTGGTAACAACCTTTTTTTCAGTTTTTTATTTTTTAACACAAGTTTTGGTTTTAACATTTGGCTTGCAAAGCTGATGCCATGAACAGGGAGCAAACAATTGTCAGTGAGGCTGGAAGGTTTATCTTAACATCTATGGGATTTTTCATCCAATCCAGTTATGTTGAAAATGTTGACATTTTTCTCTGTTTTACATTACCATACTACTGTTACCCTATGTTTCTGATAATAGTAGTGCTGCCTATGATCATTTTTATTTCTGTAGAAAACATTATTAAAAAAAAGGAAAAAAAAACAAAAAAAAAACCATTATGTTTCCTTCCAGAATCTTAATGTCTTCTTTTTCACTGTCCAATTATCACCACCTTGGCTTCCCGGATAAATGACAGCATTTCAACTTTTATAACATCAACATGGACACTGCACATGCCTGGTCTCCTCAGCCACCAACTAAATTCAACTTCAGTTCACTCAAAGCAAAAAGTCACCTGGACAAACAGGAAGGCATCTGGTTGCAGATTCCTATGATGCAGAAAGGCACAGCGACATGGCTTGGCACTGAACCACAAAGCACCATCTGCAAAGTCAAGCAAATGATAGTTATATAATTGCGATTCTGGAGGACTACAGGCACCCTGCAGAAATTCTTGGGCAGCATTGCAATTATCAGCAAGACAGGAAAACATACAGTCATCACATGCAACCAAAGTTGTCCAGAAACACTAAAAGGAGAGCAATAGAAGCATATGCAGCCTGACACAAGGACTGAAGAAAAAATTTAATTATTTTATTTTATTTCATTTTTATTCTTTTGTCATGTGTCATGGTAAATTTAAATTATTAGGATTGATTAAGAATCTGTTATTAAAGAAATTGATTAACAATATGAAATTTGATTTTTTCCTTTCAGAAATGTTAGTGGTTTTCTAGTACTTAACTTTTATAACAAAGTTTTTTTTTTCCTGGCCTTGTTAATGCAGCAACTTGCCACGATAGCACCACTATGACACTGACAGTTGAGTGAAATTCAAATAAAATGAGTAAATAATAATAATTTCTAAAAGAAAATCCCTGAAAATGTGCGTCCTTGCACACTAAAACATTTCCAGGTTGAAATTAATTTACCTCTCGTAGAAAGTCGCATCCAAGTAACCTTTCAATTACATAAACAAATAGAAAACCCTTATAAAAATGCTTTGTAAATTAATTCAATATGCAGTAAAAACTTGTTGAATGTTCCTTTCAGCAATGCTGCCGTTAGTAAATTAAAGATGCAAAGCAGAAAAAAAAGAGAAGAAGTGATTAAGAAGAAGTGTATTTTGGAATGCTAATATAGGTTAAAGAGAAGTAATATGAAAAATTGCCTTTCATTTAGCACCAGTACCTGACGATATTTAAGCATTACAATTAGACGGGGGCACATTTTTGCCCCATTTAATTTTAATGCTTAATAGATAGTTAGAATATTTTTACTCATTTTTAAAAGATTTGAAAAAGAAATAAAACAATCAGCAGACTTCTGAAAGCAGTTTTGCTGTTTTTGTGCAGGCAAATGAATATGGGCTACTGAGCAAATTGAGAAGGAAGAACAGTAATCTTCTCATTTATTTGCTCAGTTTTCAACATTCTCAAAAAACTGTCAACAAACTTAGCTACAGTGATGCTATTTTTCTAATGAAACGTGTTTTGTGTGGGGTGTCTTGGAAAAACATGGATCCAGGCAGTTTTTGCATTGTGTACTCATCCTTTTTTCTCTTGCTCTGTCTCATACACAAGCACACACGCAGAAACATACACACACACCCCAATTGCACCCAGATCCAACTTTGCTTTTAAGTCTTGTGGCTTGACACAAAGGGGATCTTTCCTTCCCCACACATCATCAGAAAAGAGAGAAAATCAAAAAGACACAAAGAGCTGTCTCTCTATCCAATAGGGAGAAAACTCATTCTGTCACTTCTGCCATTCTTAGTGAGATTACAGTGGGGACCCACAACCCATGTTGCCTTTGCATCCCCTCATGCATCCCAACACTGATTGTGTGTGCATGTGTTTGTGTGTGCATAACGAATGCTCCTCTGTAAAAATGTCAACACACACTCTGTAGTACTTGTTGTGTCTATGTGGGCTCTTTTTTATGGTTGTATAAATACTCACAGCTGACCTATCTTGGTTATGCAGTTCTGTTTCTACATTTGCATATACACTAATGATGTTTTTCATTGTGTCTTTGAAAGCCATTATAAAGCTAAGAAAAACTGTGTGGCATGAGAATACAATTAACACTGATAAGTAAACAATAAAATATTAAAGAATAAAGATGTAAAGATCGGTATCTATTTTTATTCTGGGTCTCACTAACCTTTTCTGCTGTAATTTTGGTCAATATACAACAACTAGTGCGACTGTTAATGATCAAGCTATATTGTAGTTTTGTAACTTGTTTAAAAAAAAAAAAAGCATAATAAAAATAGCATAGGTAAAATAATTAAGCATTCTGGTAATGCCCAGAAATAAGATTGTATTAATTATTAGTTTTAGTTGGAGGAGCCGTTATTTCTTTACTGAAGCGCGTTATCACCTGGATCCCCTGTACCCAGAGGGACCAAAAGGATGGAACTAGATAGTCGCTACATTAGTATTAATTATTGATAAAATAAAAATAATAGTCAAGCTAATTAAAATTCATTAGTCGATATTAGTCATAAGGTCATCATGTCATCAGTAATAAAATAATTAATATTTTACGCTTCAAAGGAACTTGTAAAATGTTAAAGAATTGTTATTTACTCCACACACAAGATTTTTTTTTAAATAAATTTAATAAATTATAGAAATTATTTTTTTAGCATCCTGTGGGTTGTAGTGTACTTGCGCATTATGTTGATGAGAAAGTGGGCCAGGGAGACGCTGGGATTGAACCTGGCTGGGTGCATCAACAGGCCATAGCCTCTCTCTGAGGAGCATCGGTGAACTAAAGGCTGCATTATTTGTTCATTTTAGTTTTTTTTTCATTGCCTCTCTGTCTGGTATTTTTGCTGCTGAAATGCAACATTTTTGTGATGATTGCGCTGCTCTAAAACAGGTGTACCCAAAACATTTTGAGCCATGACCCACAACATAACATACGTTGGTCTTTGCAAGATCCCCCCCCCACACACACACAAACACACACACAAACACACACACACAGTGGTTAATTGTGTGGTATATCAAATGGGTTATCCGCCAAATGTAAGGCTTGAAAATTGTCAGAATCTTCATAAATGAGGAGGATAAAGTGGTTTATGATGGATTTGCTTCGCAGCATTGAAAAGCACCCATATCCCACAACCAGCTTCTCTTCCTCGTGGAGAAAGGGCTAAATTTGGATTTTTAAACTGGCACCTGTAATAACTTTATTCCTGGACACATGGCAATAAAAATTCTAAATTTAAGGCTTGAAAATTATTTGAAATTACATTAATAAGGAGGATGTAGTGGTCTTTGGTGGATTCGGTTCACTACTGTAACAAAGAACCACTGGTACATTTGCTTATAGTTTGCTTTTACACACAGATTTGAGTCTCCATACTGAAATATTGAAGTACAGATGTTTGAAACTGAAGCATCAGATAGGAGAATTGAGCACCATGTATGTGTACAGCACACACTGTGTGAATTCCTTTTAATTTGACTTTTTGAATTTCTAATTGCAAACAAAAGTAAGAGAATATTTTAATATCAGTGATTTAAAACCCTCTACACCTAGAATTAAACACCATTGAATAAACTCTTCAGGGCTGCAGCAAAAGCCTTTTATAAGCTTGTTTACAAGTTTCACGTCTCCAGAACAACATCGTAATGTGCAGCAGAAAAATGAATGAAATGTAATTTCCCAGAAAAATCCTTCAGGAGAAACTGAGCAAAAGGATTCACTTTCTAATCCTCTTTCAAAATGTCCATAAATACTTTGGCACCAGTAGTAGTGGTCATGTATGTCTAATCTATATGAAACTCATGATGCATGTTTTACAGGGGCTTGCCCTGCTCTGCCTCTCCTGTCCCCACGGCAACATTTCCTCACTGGTAATCCCAGAAAATCTCACAGCCTGACCATGCGGTTAGAGTGTAACCTGGGTCATGTTACAGTTATCTTCCCTGGCCACATGGCTTTGGAAGTCTGCCATGTTATCTGCTGAGCCAGAAACACAAAACTCAGATCTTTGTAGATCCACTGCAGACATCCACAAGAACACACAACTGTGAACTGTTAAGTGAACTACTGTATTTGTTTCTACCATGTTTATTTTATTTTTACAAGGTTTAGGGTAATGCAACCCTGGTCATTTTCTCCTTACATAAACCAGGCTGATGGTTTGTATGATTTCTTAAGAAAAATAATTTACAGATATTTGTACATATTTCTGCGAAGTCACCGGAGGTGAATGTCCAAGTTTGTGAATAATATAACGCTAAATGTGACTCTTATTAAACAAAATAAGCTTAATTTTATGAATTGGGCCTTGCAAATAAGCCTTAATGACTTGAAATAAATAAAAACTCTGGCTTTCGCTAAACTAAATATATAATTGGAAATGTCTCATCTGGAGAATAACATGTCATTCATTCTTTCAATAAAAAAACTGACTGTTGAACCTTGACCTCAGTGCCTATTTCTAGGCTTATTTTTTAACAACAAAAGGAGCTTAATAGATGGGAGCAACTGTTGTAAAGATACATTTTCACCCATTTCACAATTATATTATTAACATGCAAAACAACAGTTGCATTCAACGTCACTCCTTTAGCAGTACAGTGAAGTGGAAAACAAATCAGACCCACAATTGTAGTCATTCTGGTTTCCGTAACAACTTAAAAAAAGTTGGGTTACAAAACTTAATATCTGTTACTAAATCAAATATCTTGCTGTTGTAAATAGTCATAAATACAAATGATTACTATATATTTTAAACATTGTACAGTCGAACTGTCAATAAGAAAAAGAATGTCAGTTTAATTAGGACATTTTACCCAAACATGTAAATGTTATGTAAATTACAGTATTGCATGACGTCTAAGGTTGACATCAGGAGAAGCCAAAAGGAAGAGAGAAAATAAAAATAATAATAAAAAAATAACAATGTAAAACCCAATGTAGCGTAATATGTCTCCATGATTATGACTCCATAGCTTGTTTAATGTATGTTGTTATGAGAGGAGTGGTGACATCTGGGTAGGATGCCTCCAGGACTTCTCCTTGGTCAGGGGTTCCAGGCACTGGGAGGAAACCCCAGGGAAGATCCAGCATGCGCCAATCTATCTAATTTCTCGACTGGCATGGGACAAACTTTCATGCAAACTTGAAGAAGTGTTTCTATGAGCTTAAAGAAGTGGCTGGGAAAAAGGAACGTCTGGGCCTTCCTGGTTTGGTTGCTGCAATTCAAAGCCAGATAAGTGAAAAAAAGAAAATGGACTGATATTAGCAGTGAAATGACATGCACATACACACAATAATTACAATAATTATAATTATAAGGGAGAGAAACATTCATAGTCCCCAAGAAGTCCTATTTTTTTTCTCATAACCTTTGTCAAGTGAATGCATCCATAGTCTGCTGTCGCTGTTGGAATTTTTCTGACTAAAACCATAGACAGGATGGTAAATGTACAGGCTGCACATCTCTTGTGTTACTGGAAATATGTAACAAATCAAAAAAGATTGCACATAACATTTTGTATAATATTCTATGAACAGGTAATGAGAACACGTTGCACAAACACAGACTCCCTCTTTCTACAATGTAGATGTTAATTTGGGTCACTGTGTCACCGCAGAGGAGACCAAGGTCCTCTCATTACTACTGTGATACAAGCTAATTCATCACTGTCTCTATATTTACCACAGGGTAAAAAAGAACAGACCACATAAAAATAAGTATGATTGGTTTAATGCAATTACGAGCAAGTTTGACCTGGATGATATAGCGATATTCTCAAATTTTATGGCTTTCAGTATGTCTATGAACTGGGAAAAGAAGGCTGTTCTTTGATGCTGAAAGAGGAGACATCAATGATTTTCATTTCACAGCCTGGTGAGCACATTCACATAGGTCCTGATAAGGATAGGACGAATGAGTGGAGGGGTCAGCTTCATCCTGAGGACCTGTAAGGATGGTGACAGCTGTTTGGTCTCAGCCACTGACCATTCTAATGTTATGTCAAAGCAGCATTTTCCCATCATTTGATGATTAAGTCTTAATGGATTGAGAGGTAGCTGTTGGTGGAAAAGATTACATGACTGGTTGAAGAATGATTTGAAAACCCATTAGATTAAATGAGGAAAATAGTGAAATAAGGACAACTGGATAAACCTAAATATAAATCTTCATACTGTGACTTAACAGAAAAAATTAAAAGCTTCCAGTCACTTTAGTATTTAGTCATGAAAAGCTTGTGGCTGAAATTATTTATCTCTATCTCTTTTCTATCCAAAATCAATATTTTCTGTCAAGTTGCAGGATGAGAAATGTAGG
>JBAMHW010000009.1:26339144-26352143 GCA_037177495.1 Rhadinocentrus ornatus | reverse complement strand
TTCTGTAAAGTCCTCTGAGACAACTTTGTTGTGATATAGGGCTATACAAATAAATTTGATTTGATTTGATTTGATTTAATAAAACTAGACTAAAACCCATTTAGAGTTTTCGTAGACTAAAACTGGACTAAAACTATCAAGCTTATAAGCATTTTCATCCTAAAGACTAAAGCTAAGACTAAAACTGAGTAGCTGCCAAAAACAACACTGTTTGTAGCAATCTGAGGGCCTTGTAGAAATTCTGTTTGGGGGCTCCATCTCGCCCAATTATGCTCTTTAGATGTTTCACAAACATGTCACAATCGATTATACCTCACAAGGAAAGCATGCTACATTGATGATAACCTCTCATGCTAAAATCAAACATCTTAAGTTGAGCCACTCACGCAAGAAAACTGCAAAAAAATGATAATAATAATAATAAAAATGTCTATATCTCGATTAAACTAATATTTTTTTTTTTTTTTTAATTTTTTTTACTTCTGTCAAGGATTTTGATTACATTTTTAGGAAATCTTCTAAATGGAATAAGGAACAAGTCATTAGTCATGGATGTTAGAGTTTTTTTGAAGGATTCTATGGGGAGATAGCGCTCAATGCTTTCAAAGTCAGCTAGCTTATTATTAAATATGTCCTCTTCTTCTATTACCTAATGCTTGATAATGGGGGGCAACAATTATTATATTGCATTATGACGGTGTTTAGGAGTGTCAACCAGGTTGTCACATGAGCTAAATACTTTTACTTTCACATTAACACAATAACAGTTCCTTTTATTTATTTTTTTTAAACATTATATTGTCAATTATTAATATTGTATTTGTCAATCCTTTTAACATGTTTTTGTTTTTTTTGAAAAACCAAAAACAGATGAACTAATTGATTTTGAGACCTTAAACAATACACACACAGATTTGTTGACACTTTGAATGCTGATGTTTTTTTTTGCTTGTTTTTTTTCCCCCCAATTAGTACCACCTTCTTGTTGCACAAAGCAATTTGTGCCATCTGTGTGGCATGCATTATCATTACTGTTAACAAAACAACCACCTCATCCACTCCAAGAATGGAATTTGGTCATGGATGAAAGCTCACTTGCTCACAATGGATCTCCAAGGAACCATGAACCCCAACGGCAGCAATCTGTAAATACATTTCCCACCAATGATATTAATGTCAAAACAGCCTTAGAAAAAAAAATAAAATAAATAAATAAATAAAAAACTTTTTTTCTTCTTTTCTTGTTACGGAGGTATTTGGACGATGTCTAGAGTCTGATGCCTTTGTGGTCCCACCAGGATGGCTTGCAGTTATCTGCTGTTTACTCTGCTTAATTAACCAAATTCCCCAGCCTGCCTCTCCTGAACAGCCACCTGTACAACACACCTAAGAACAGACGCAGATTATGGTAGTGAGTCCCGGGTGCTGCTCAAATCAACAGCCTGTAATGCTTTCTCAGCTGGGACACACTGAGATTTGCTCTGAAAGCAAACGAAAATAACAGCAAACATCCTCTGACTGTCATATGGAGACAGATGCATCCCAGATACAGTTAGTTATACTCTATACTGACTTCAACCCATTTAAACACATTTTTCTAAATGTTTCTGCATAAGCACATCTGTAAAAAGATGCACAAACCCCAAAAAATTACTTGTGTAATAAAAAAGCTGTGCAACAACAATTTATCCATGACTTTCTAATGAATTAAACACCTTTTCTTGCGGATTATACATTGAGAAGAAACGTTAATAGTAAACATGATGCAGAGATTTTCTTAAAATAGCTTGAAGAAAACTTACTCAAACATGTGACAGATAATGCGGTTCTTAATACCTGGTAGTGTCGTCTGTGCTCTGGTGAGATTACCATCTGCTTATTTGATTTTCCTCGCTTAAAAAACTTGGGGTGGCACAAGTCGATTAAAACATAGCTAAGAAGTCTAAACACATGTCAAGAAGTCTATTAATGGCCAGGAATAGTGTTAGGAGGAGAGTTATGTGGAAGTGAAAAGTGAATGGGATAAGTCAAAGGCATGTTTACAGTCTCCAATAAAAGGTCCACTCTGTAAACTCCTTTTAACTCCACAGAGTATCTTTTCTTTCTTGTCTGCCTTTTGTCTTATGATTATGCTGTCATAGAAGACATGTTTTACATGAAATATCAGCGCTGGGTGGTTGGGAACACCTCACAGTATTACACTATTAATGTACTACATGTAGATGGTAAAAACTAGACCTATATTCAGTTTAATGTAACTTGGAATTATATTGTTTTTCTGCTCAGGTTGTTTTAACTTTGTGAAGTCTACAGTTTATAAGGCATTCCATATAATAAAGTTTAATGAATCAGAATCATAATACTTAATACAAAATTAAAGTGAAAGTATTGATGATAATAAATTTAATAATTTGATAAATAAGCCTTTATCTTCTGAAACATTTTTTCATGTTTTTTTGTTATTTTATCAGTATATTAATGTTAAATTAAAAAATATATATATGTAATGGTATAAGAAATGATTAGTGATTATACTGTATATGGATAAACAGGACTTTGTTCTTGTTGTCATGCCTGCTCCTCCTCCACCAGTGCGCTCATCTTCACCAGCCTACTGATCACCGGTCCTAGGACTACCAGTTAGCTTATAGCCAATACCTTATTGAATGTAAAAAGCTATTTATATTACTTTATTTTCAGCAGCTGTAATCTTAGACTAAAACCTGTTTGTATGAATGAGCTTTTATGTGTTTCACCTTCCATTTATTGAGCTGGCCTTTGCTATTAAGCATGGAAATTGGAAAAAAGTTTAAAGGAGCAGAGCCTGTCTGGTAAAACAATTCAATCTGCTGCCTTTTAGAGACAGATGGATTATATACATTTTTTTCTCTCTCTGAGCCCATTATGGCTTGCATTTGTACTCATTAAAATAACTCTAATTTCCGGGTGCAAATAATATCTTTATCTTGTGTTGTTGCTGGAGAATTGGAATTAGCATCAGGTGAGTAAATGTGGTTTACAATACTGAGCAGGTTTTGGGCCACCCTTATTTTTTTATGTTTTGCTTTTAAGGAGCCATACTTTCATGTAATCTTTTAAAGTGATTTGTTAAAATATTTTTTAAGCAATTTTAATAATAAAAAAAATAAATCAGCAACAATCTGACACACTTCAGGCTATTTATTCACTGTTTACCAAAGTCTAATCAGCAATTGTCTCAATGAAAGGGGGCTTTTAAGAAGTAATTCTTAAGGGAAGAGAAACTGGCCAAAAAAAACCACATGGGTATGATAAATTACACAAGAATTAGACTAGAAAACCAGTGGCAGCAGGTTTTATGAAGTGACGAATTCTCCCAAGATCCTAACTTCAATTTTATAGACGCAGTATGGAATCTTCTTAACAGAGACGAAAACAAAAAGGTGATTTTCCATCCTGTTTGAATTCTTGCTTGTGTTGTTCTTACTTTCAGATGTAAGTCGCTTTGGATAAAAGCGTCTGCCAAATGACTACAGAATAGAATAGAATAGAATAGAATAGAATAGAATAGAATAGAATAGAATAGAATAGAATAGAATAGAATAGAATAGAACAGCATCCAAAGAAGCAACACATCCTACAAATTAAATGGTCTTCATGAGTCATTTTCCATATGGTTATAGACAGCTCATAATATAAATTGCTTCCTGTGGATATGATACCATTAGTTTATGGTACTTTCTCATCATTTCCAATATTGATACTTTTTGCTCCTTGAAGATAATAACAATTGCACACTGTGCATTAATATCTTCATTGCAAGGACAAAATGGAATATATATATACAGTACATACACTTATCAGACCTAGGAACTACTCTCCCAAGATGAGCAGTGGAAATGACAGAGTCTGCCAATATAGGGCAGAGAAAGTGAGTAGGGTGTTTGCCTGGTGAAAGCTACACACACTGAGACCCATCAGGTCATTTGTTCCTTCTGCCACCAAATCAATGCTCCTGGGCTAGGGATAAACCAATGGGTCATCCCTCTAAGGTCATAAATATCCCTTACAAATCTGCGTTGCCCGAATTAAAGAATATGACATTTATGTGCTTGCTCATCCCTAACAGCATATCCAGATGGAGGAGTGACGCACATTTACAAACACATAGAGTACACATTTAACAACTGAGTATTTGTGTGCAACCTTGCCTCTGAGGAACTGCATCAGCGACAGCATCTATCTTGTTAAAGGTGAAATGGGCAGAGCAGGCGGTGTGCTGTCAGCTTATTTTTCTTAAACCATAAATTCAGTGCATAAAACTTACTGGAGTATAACTCTTTAAGAGAAAAGTACATTTTCTTTGCAGCCTGCAGGATTATGCTCTGGCAGGCAGCATGATTGAAAGTGTCAATAAATGTTCAAAACAAACTTCTCTTTTTCTACTAAGATAGAAAGATGAATCTACAGTTATCATCCATGTTTGCATTACAAAGCAAACAACAAATAAGCAAGGCAGCCATAACAAATTTTATATGTGGCAGTTTACTGTAAATAGGTGCTTTAGCTTTTACAAGACCTCACATTTTCATTGATGCTACAGCTCCCAGTCTCCCAGTGACCGTAATCTTCTGCAAGAAAATTAAAAGTTAACTTTCTTTTATTGCTATTACATTCAAGGTGACATTAAAACAACATTAAAACACACTTCAGCTTCTGGACTCATTGTGACTTTTGACTCTTTTGAGGTATACAAAACTTTTTCAGTGTCATAAACTCACTTGTCTCTGTGCCATAATGTAATGTAATAGAACTGATAGAGTGTTATCAGCCATTCGTGACCTACGATCAATCACCACATTCGATTTCAAGTTGATGGCTGGGGAGGGGCCAGCGAACTAACGAAGAAACTATGTAAATTTAGGACACCCGCTGGCGGATGTCTGAATACAGATCACCTCAAGAGGATAATGTTTGAATCAATGTTGAGATAACAACTATAGATTGTTTCTACCACCACAGGGGGAGTGGTTACCCGAGGCATGTTTTTGCTCTATTGAGTGCCAAAATACAGTTTGAATTGTGACTCTGACATTGTTTTGTTTCCTTCCCATTCTCCCAACTTGGGACATATAATGATTTTCATTTTGGCATTACAACTCTCTTTGTGTATGTCATGCAATGAGCTTGAGTAAGGGTACTTTCTAGCCCTCTGAGAATTACAGAAAAGCAAATGGTAATCATTAAATGTTGCTCCCGTAGCACACTTAAAGAGGTAATGAAAGGTGTGGCAAGACAACGGAGTGCTATAAGAAGACCCGTGGTACTACCTCGTTTTTTCTTTGTCTCCTTAACTCTGTTACTCCCCCCTCTCTCTCTCTCTCTCTCTCTCTCTCTCTCTCTTTTGTCTTGTCTGTGTGCCATCCTCTCCAGCAGAGCACAGTGTAATCTCCCGCTCCACTGTGGGTGCGGGGAGTAAATCAGCACAGCTGGATCACAGACATCAATCTCAGCCAGTCCCTAGGATGGGCCACTTGTGAGCCCACGGGGAGGCATTTCCTCTTCATTTCAAATGAGAGACAAATGTTGCAGAGAGAAAGCAGCCCCATGCAATTGGAGTGTGGGGGTGAGTGGGTAGGCAGGCAATGAAGGTGGTGGTAGGATTGAAGGAGAGATTGGCACAGAGTCAAAGTGACAAAGTGTGGAAAGGAGACAAGTGGGTGAAACAGAGGAGAGAATATACACTGCACAGAAAATGTACAGTCAGCACCTTCTCTTTGTCTGCTAATGAAAAAGAAAAAAAATGGCCAGTATGGTGTGGAGGGTTTATCTGCTTCCAGTACAGAGGATTTTCTTAAAAATTGAATTGAAATTGCACTGTCAATGAGTGATTCACCTTTATGGCAAGGAAGATTTTAATATGTGATAAAGTGGTGATTTTGTGCTGCAGATTGAGAGGAAAATGATTTCCTTCAAAAGAAAGGGAAGAAAAAAAATGGAGGAAACCAATTGAAAGCATATGCTGAGTTTCAGAAATATTACATTGCTCTACAGCAAAAACAAATGCAACTTAAATGTGAGCTTAAAAACTAACTACAGGGTGGATGTTTGGGTTAGCCAACAAACATTTGATGTATTGAATTTCAAAATAAACTATTTTATATATTAGGAACAAGCGGTACAGATAATGACTGACTATTTTATATAACTATTTCTGATCTCAGGCTTGCATAATTGTGTAGAGGCCACTATATTTAGAGATTTTTCAACTCACTTTCCAGGGTTATTATTTGTAAAGCAGAGACCGTAAAATCAAGCCAACATCAATACTGATTGAAAAACAAATAATTTTGCAGATTGAGGAGAGGCAATACCAACTGTTTTTATCTATTGTACCCTTTTTAATCCAGTGGAGAAAAACAAAGTGAAATATACTTCATAAACAGTAAGGTTTAAACAGTTTTAAATCTTTAAATAAGCTAAAATGTATTCATGAAAATAAATTTAAAAAATTTACAACTTTTCACACATCAACCTTTCTGTTGTAATACCGTTAACTCAATGATTTAAGTACTAACATTGCCCAATAAGAAAATAACATATAAATAAGTCTTGTCAATCACTTATGTTGCTTCATCCATCCATTCATTTTTCTTGGATACTAAACCTAACCTGTTTTAACTGTGCATCTCTAGTTAAAATCATTTTCTTTTTTTTGGTCATTTTAACACTGGCACCTAAGACTGGATCATTACTAAAAGACCTCAAAACTAACTTCTTGACACCCACATTAGCTGTCAGAAGGTTTTTTTTATCCTTTGCTAAAGCTTTGTCTCACTCCCAAGGCATCACATACAGTCGTTTTCTCAGGATTGACTTGCTCCACAATCTCAAAACGAGTAAACTTCAGCATTAGTTATATAATGCACCAGGTTAAGGCCTTTACACACCTACTCCGAACATTTCGTCTGACTAATTCGCACTGTAATATTTTTTATCGAATCAATGAGAAGTCAATGGAAACATTCACATCAGTGACGAATTTCCATTAACCGATTTTGCGAGATTTGTTTTTTCGGACTGAGGTTGATTTTTCTTAATATTGGCATCCGACAGATACACAATAGACCAATCAGACGGTGTATTAATAGCGTCACCAGAGCCGGTGTTGCTAGCTATGCAAGTGTCGCTTCTCGCTGCTGCTTCTTTCATACTTTGTATCACTGTGGTCGAGCGTCTTATTAAATTTGTCTCACAAAACTCGTGTTTGTTCGACAAGCGAGACAAGAATTACCGCAACAATGATCACAAAGACAATGTGAAGCTGAATTATGAAGATCCAAAAGTTGGTCCTGAAGCGGTCGTGGTACAGCTTCAGCTCTTGGACTAAACAATTAAACTCCCCAAGCTCCTCTCTCTTCTCAAGGATAGGATGTACCCGGTGAACTCTTGTGGGTTTTTTTTGGCAGTATCAGCACAAAATCGTCGTTGCCTAATGTGGAGTCCACGTTTGTTTTTCACCACTTAACGAATATGTTTTAGAATCTTAATGATTTTTTCGCAATTTCGTATCGCACTTGGTGTGCATAAAATTTCTCCTCCGAATTATTCGCAATATCATGTCGTTTATTTGCAACGATCCCGGTGTGTAATGGACTTTAATGTCACAAAGTATTACATAACTATAATTACATAACTTTTTAGTAAAAGTGCTTTCATGAACACTTTGACAGAACTCACAAATCAAATTCTTTCATCATTTCATCATTGCAGCCTCACATCCTCTGTCCCCTGAGAGCATATAAGAGGTGGGCCTGACAGTCTTGGTCAGATGTGAAGCGTGCAGTAGTGGTGAAATGCCAAATGATGCTGAATATAGCAGGTGGCAGGATTAAGAATTGTCTGTCTTCTCTCCCTCTGAAATTAAGCCATGCTGCAAGTCCCTCTCATAAGGTAAAATCATTGTATCAACAGCACAGTTCCTCACTAGTGGGGCAGATTGAGTCAGTATTCCATAAGAATCTTTTACTTGGTGATACCAAAGTACCAGATTTGGCACAAGTTATGTATAGGATGTACTTTTTAGAAAAAATATGTCATCCAGCTGAAAGTTCAAGGCCCCCAGTTTTCAAGATAGCCGCCTTGTTGAACTCAAATGAACAGTGTTAATGATCCAAACAGCCCTGTGATGGACTGGCAACCTGTCCAGGGTGCACCCTGCCTTTTGCATGCTAATTGCTTGCTAACCGTATAACATTGAGTTGATTGAGTTGCATTACTATTTCTGACTGGAGGAGGTGCTGCCTCCATCAGACAGATACAAAAGAGGAGTTGAAGCCTCCACCTACCCGTTATGAGTGTAGTTCTGATGGCTATTCCATGCCAAAAAACATGTGACAATTTTAGGCAATCAGCCTGGTGTACACTTGCTGCATGGTGTTGCAGTTAGCACTGCAGCCTAAGAGCAAGAAGGTTGTTGGTTTGAACCTTGGCTCAGGTGGGGTCGAACAGTAGCCTGTGTAGAGTATGTTCTCCCAGTGTAAGCATGGGTTAAACACATCCAGCTTGGATGATGCAGGTGGTATTGAGGATACAGTGACGTGAAAGAGTGCAAAATTGTTGCCAAATATTTAGCAAACTTTAAGCGACACAGGAAAACTCCCCTCTGGTCAAATCTCTCAGCTTGCAAACATTCTGGAAGTTACATTTCTCCTCCTGACAAACAACCAGAATGTAATCCTATTATTGTTGATGATTTTTCTCTTGTCCATTTATTCTCTCGAAAGACATCAAGACCTTTGAGGAATATGCTGTCCAACATGTAGTTCCAAAGATTCATTTGTCACATAAAGTATGTACAAACAGACAGTTTTTTATGTCTACTGGACTTCAAGCCTGAAGGCTGAAACAACCTCAATATCCTTGAAAAGTTTGTCATTACCATTTACGACAAGCACAGCACTGCAGGCAAGGCTGGCGAAGCAAGTGTGGCCTTGTGTGCTCAGAAGCAAAGGTCTTATGATGCCATCCCACCAAACAGCGCATCCCTCGTTCAGCATGTGAAACGATCTGCCTGCCAAGCTGCCTGCATGGGTCCAGGAAACAGTGTGAAAAATGCACCCATTCCACCCATTGGTCAGACTTGTGAGCTGTTGACTGCATAATGCGGCTGCAGGTCCTGAATGCTGAGGATGATGCATATATGCCACTTCAGTCTGAAGTGTAAACAGTTGTGTGCTTGCAAATGTGAGGACTAAAAACACAAAAGTCGTGTCCTGTCTCAAACAGCACACAAGTCAATCAGATTTTTCCTATTGTCACGCACCTAGACATCAGAAACATCCCAGAGATTGTGTTTCTTCATTTAATTACAATTGCATCATCATAATGTTCAATATTATTTTTTTTTAATATAATTGGATTTCTCATACTCAAAAAAATTTTCATGTATTGACCATCTTAATAGGATTATTCAATGAAAATATAGTATAATGTACAGTGGGTGTGGGAAGTATTCAGACCCTTTTAAATTTTTCAGTCTTTATTTTTTGCAGCCATTTGCTAAAATCAAAAAGTTAATTTTATTTCTCATTAATGTACACTCAACACCCCATCTTGACAGGAAAATACCCAGAAATTTTTGCAAATTTATTAAAAAAGAAAAACTGAAATATCACATGGTCATAAGTATTCAGACGCTTTGCTGTGACACTCATATTTAACTCACATGCTGTCCACTTTCTCTGATCCTCCTTGAGATGGTTTTACTTCTTCATTGGAGTGCAGCTGTGTTTAATTAAACTGATTGGACTTGATTAGAAAAGGGACACACCTGTCTCATTGTGCAGAGAAAATGATAATTATGAGGTCAAAGGAACTGCCCAAGGAGCGCAGAGACAGAAATGTGACCAGGCACAGATCTGGCCAAGGTTACAAATAAATAAATAAATTTCTGCAGCACTCAAAGTTCCTAAGAGCACAGTGGCCTCCAAAATCCTTAAATGGAAGAAGTTTGGGATGACCAGAAATCTTCCTAGACCTTGCCGTCCAGACAAACTAAGCAATCATTGGAGAAGAGTCTTGGTGAGAGAGGTAAAGAAGAACCCAAAGATCACTGTGGCTGAGTTCCAGAGATGCAGTAGGGAGATGAGAGTTCCACAAAATCAACTATCACTGCAGCCCTCCACCAGTTGGGGCTTTTTGGCAGAGTGGCCCGACGGAAGCCTTTCCTCAGTCAAGACATATGAAAGCCTGCATAGAGTTTGCCAAAATAACACATTAAGGACTCCCAAACTATAAGAAATAAGATTCTCTGGTCTGATGAGATCAAGATTGAACTTTTTGCTGTTAATTCTAAGCGGTATGTGTGGAGAAAACCAGGCCCTCCTCATCACCTGCCTAATACAATCCCAACAGTGAAACATGGTGGTGGCAGCATCATGCTATGGGGGTGTTTTTCAGTTGCAGGGACAGGACGACTGGTTGCAATTGACGGAAAGATGAATGCGGCCAAGTACAGAGATATCCTGGAAGAAAACCTCTTCCAGAGTGCTCAGGACCTCAGACTGGGCTAAAGGTTCACCTTCCAACAAGACAATGACCCTAAGCACACAGCTAAAATAACAAAGTAGTGGCTTCGGAAAAACTCTGTGACCATTCCTGACTGGCCCAGCCAGAGCCCTGACCTAAACTCAATTGAGCATCTCTGGAGAGACCTGAAAATGGCTGTCCACCAACGTTCACCATCCAACCTAACAAAACCGGAGAGGATCTGCAAGGAAGAATGGCAGAGAATACCAAATCCAGGTGTAAAAAAACTTGTTTCATCATTCCCAAGAAGACTCATTGCTATACTAGCTCAAAAGGGTGCATTTCTGTTTGTTTTTTTTTGGTAAGATGGGGTGCTGAGTGTACATTGGTGATTTTAGCAAATGGCTGCAATAATTTATTAAGTCTTTTGTGGTGTATCAATCATTTTCTGATTTTGAATAAGCTGTAATTTTGTAAAGCTGTGTGTGCTTTTGAGCAGTTTTAAAAAATGATGAGTACAGTGTGCTATAGTGGGTCACAATTGGTAAAATTTTTGTCCATAAATGTTCCAGAAGTGCATGTTCCAGCAGTTCATGTCTAAAAGAGGATTTTCACCCTTTCTTTGTATTACAAAATATGTTTTCTGAGAAATAATGTATGGAAAACTAACATTTATAATCACGTTATGTAGGTTTGTGGTTAAAAACTAGAATTTGATGTGTAAATTAAATTAAGTAAAAAGGATAAACATAAAAATTTATTTTTATTTATTTATTCAAAGTTTGTGTTTTTAAAAGGGCTTAAAATGCACCAAATGATTCTCTTGGTAAAACTATTTAAACACTGCCAAATGTGCTCATTAACATTACCAAGCTATTATACTGAATTGACTGTGGGTGGCTTTATTGTGTTGTGCCCATCGTATATCTCCAGTATACATTCAAAACAGAGATGACAAGATAAAAACTTCTCATTAGTTGTTGCTAATTTTAGCATCTAATAAAGGGATGTTAATAAATAATTAAAACTAACACATTTGATAACATTGTATTCTATGACTTCAGTAGATTTTGTCTAGATATTGATAACCTCACTTAATTGCTTTTGTTAAAATCTACTTTCAATACAAAGAAAAACTATTTCCCAACGTGCTGTCATGTGTTCTTTATGCTGACATTGTTTATTTTAAAGCCATTGTGATTATATTTTTTAATATTTGTCCAAATCAAAGTATCCAAACCTTTAATCATGGAGATATACCTATAAATGCACAAGGAATGTTCAAGAATACTAAAGAAAAAAGTTGTAGGCTGGCAATAAACTTTTAATGTTATTTGGTCTTTTATAAATGTGGATTCATACCTTTTGGTCACATAGTATATTATTTCCATTATTGGGTTGTGAGAGCTTCAGTCTAATTTCCCAGTTGACCACACAAAATAAGCTACTTCAGTATTGAGTTTATGCAATAGCCCCCAAAATATAAATCAGATATTTTCCCATATAAAGCTAATATATGGAAAAAATACCAGCAAAATCAGTTTTCTTAGGTGGTGCTAAATATTGCAGCACAAATTAGGTTACAAAGGCACTTTAAAAATATGTCTTAATAGAAAAATAAGCAAAGAAACTGCAGACAAAACCCAAAACAGATATATGTTTTTCAATTGAAGGAAATAGAAAGTCAAAGTAGTTCTGCACTGTAACATTTATTTGTCAAATGCATGCTTTAAGAGCACTCCTCTTTCACTGAGTTGCACCATAAGATGAATGATGAGAGGAGCTTGGTTCAGGATAAACAGGTTTAAGGATATTACACTGGTAAATACGTATATTTTATCCAAAAGTCCTGAATTGGCAGTCAAGAGCTGTTCCATTTTGCTGATTAAGAGGCTCAATATTTTATGGATTGTCAATGCAAAGTGTAAATCTGCTCAGTGCTGTCACACTTGGATTGTATGTGTACACTGAGAAGATTTAGAGGTCCTCTTTTTACCACATTTTCATGTGAAATGCAACTGCTACAATGCTTCCTGTAGAATGCAAAGGCACTGACCACAGTGGTTATGAGACCACTTAGTTTCTTGAGAGCCTTTACAGCTTGAACCTATTATCTGTGGTTTCAATTTAATTTTTTTTTTTCACCGGATTTCTACCTTTTGCAGTGCTTGTTCCTTTTTATTTTCTGCCTTACAAGAACATATTTACTCCTTATGATTGTATTTATTAAAATATGAAATAATGTAGTCCTATTAAGATTACCTCCACACAAATGTTGGCTCTTGCACTGAGTAATCATGAAATTCTCCCATTCAGTGCTGTCCTTTGATTAATTTCTATTCCAAAGCTTTCAGTATTTAATGTTTAAACCTTAAAAGTAAATCTGTTATGGGCCACATTTTAAACCAGCAACAATACAAAAATTCACTTGTTAATCAAGAATATGTCCGGTAGGCCAAGCCATGATACCCTTACAAATTGCTCTGCTTA
>JBAMHW010000009.1:26319783-26339044 GCA_037177495.1 Rhadinocentrus ornatus | reverse complement strand
GCATTGTCTTGCATTAGGAGGAACCCAGGGCCAACCGCACAAGCATATGGTCTCACAAGGGGTCTGAGGATCTCATCTCTGTAATAATGGCAGTCAGACTTTCTCTGGTGAGCACATGGAGGGCCGTGCGGCCCCCAAAAAAATGCCACCCCACACCATTGCTGACCCACTGTCAAATCGGTCACGCTGGAGGATGTTGCAGGCAGCAGAATGTTCTCCACTGCGTCTCCGGACTCTGTCATGTCTGTCACATGTGCACAGTGTGAACCTGCTTTCATCTGTGAAGAGCACAATTTGCCAATCTTGCCGTTCTCTGGACAATGCCAAACGTTCTGCACGGTGTTGGGCTGTAAGCACAACCCCCACCTGTGGACGTCGGGCCTTTATACCACCCTCATGGAGTCTGTTTGTGACCGTTTGAGCAGACACATGCACAGTTGTGGCCTGCTGGAGGTTATTTTGCAGGGCTCTGGCAGTGCTCCTCCTGTTCCTCCTTCCACAAAGGCGGAGATAGCTGCTGGGTTGCTGCCCTCTTACGGCCTCCTCCATGTCTCCCGATGTACTGGCCTGTCTCGTGGTAGCACCTCTATGCTCTGGACACTACGCTGACAGACACAGCAAACCTTCTTGCCACAGCTCGCGCTGATGTGCCATCCTGGATGAGCTACACTACCTGAGCCACTTGTGTGGGTTTTAGACTCCGTCTCATGCTACATACTTACATACATATTGTTACATCCCTGTCCTTCTCTGTCACATTCTGCCCAGTCAAACTCAAACTAATCATTCACACCTGTCCCCAATCTCTTCGCCCCAGCATCACGTTCACTTTGTCGGACCTTAACCTATGCACCTACATGAACTTATCTTCTTTCCCAGCCCAGCTCCGTGATTCCTGACCTGTAGTTGGAGCACACCCTCCGGTCCCCCTTTTTGAAGAGGGGGACCACCGCCCCAGTCTGCCAGTCCAGGGGAACTGTCCCCGATGTCCACGCGATGCTGCAGAAGCATGTCGGCCAAGACAGCCCTACAGCATCCAGAGCCTTAAGGAACTCTGGGCAGACCTCATCCACCACCGGGGCCCTGCCTCTGAGGAGCTGTTTAACCACCTCAGAGACCTCAGCCCCAGAGACGGGAGAGCCAGCACCAGCTACCCCAGACTCTACTTCCTCATTGGAAGACGTGTTTAAGGGATTGGGAAGGTCTTTGAAGTATTCCCTCCACCGCCTCTCAACGTCACGAGGCAAGGTCAGCAGTCCCCCATCGCCACTGTACACAGTGTTGACGGAGCACTGCTTTCCCCTCCTGAGCCGCCAAATGGTGGAGTCATTCTCCATAGCCTCTCCAAACTCCTCCCATACACAAGTTTTTGCCAAAGCCAAGAAGGCCCAATGAGACTCCTTCTTCAGCTTGATGTCCCTAACTGCTGGTGTCCACCAACGAGTTCGGGGGTTACCACCATGACAGGCACCGACGACCTTACGGCCACAGCTAAAGCTGGCCGCCTCAACAATAGAGGCACAGAACACAGCCCACTCGGACTCAATGTCCCCTGCCTCACCCGGGACATGGTTGAAGCTCTGCCAGAGATGGCAGTTGAAACACTTTCTGACAGGGGACTCCGCCAGACGTTCCCAGCAGACCCTTACAACATGCTTGTGTCTGCCAGGCCTGACCAGCATCCTCCCCGACCATCTGAGCTAACTCACCACCAGGTAGTGATCAGTTGACAGCTCCGCCCCTCTGTATCCAGTACATGCAGCCGCAAGTCCAATGATACGACTGCAAAGTTGATCGTCGAACTGCGGCCTAGAGTGTCCTGGTGCCAAGTGCACATGTGGGCACTCTTATGCTAGAACAAGGTGTTCATTATGGGCAGTCCATGACGAGCACAGAAGTCCATCAACACAACACCACTCGGATTCAGATCAGGGGGGGCCATTCCTCCCAATCACGCACCACGCAGCTTTTCTAGTTCCAGAGTCCAGTGTCTGCTTCATCACTGCTGGGGCGCTAACCCTGAAGATAGCTGCAACTTCAGCCCAGAAATAATGATCTTGCCTCCTTATAAGTCTGTCGGAGTTTTCACCGATAGTAGAGGCAACAGACCAGAGCAGCATGACTACTAAACCCTTCAACCTAGTCAACTTCAAATATCACCTAAAATCCTCATCCTTTAATATATATATATATATATATATATATATATATTTATATTTATATATATATATATATATAAGGGTATATGACACTAATCAGAGGCTCAGCAAAGTCTTCTTTTGTGCAGGTCATTCTTCCTTTTTCGATGCTCTCGCGAAAGAGCTGAAACACTTTAAAAACACAGCCAAAGGACATGTTGACAAATCACACAAAGAGCACACCTGTATGTGGGAGATTAGACTTCCAACCTGAGCAAACACTGAAAAGGTGAAAGTAAGCAAACAAGAGGCAAAGCTATAAAAGCAACATTATATTAGGTTCCTTTTAGAAAACTAGTAAGTTCTAAGGCACATGGAGCAGCATGACGTGAAATAAATCAATCTAGAATGCCAAAGTGTCTTATTATATTTCCCTATTCATCATCTGCCTGTAGTGAAAGGCACAGGGGAAAATATAGCTACCATTAGCAACAAATTTTATTGATTACTGTTATTTTTGCTCCTTTACAAAGCCAACCATGGAAGCTGGCTTCTCAAAAAAGAAAACAGTACTTCAGGAACAAAGCTAGAATAGTGCATAATGCTCTTTACAATTAAACATTAGTCATACTTTGTAAAAGTTGTGATGATACTTGTTTTTTTAATGTTGCCACTGTACTAATATTAATCCATCAGTTACCCCGAAGCCTCGCCTAAACAGGATCCTCTGTCAGGTTGTAATACAGTGCAAGGCTTTGAGGGCCCTCAGAGGAATCACAACAGACAAGCTGCAGGTTCCATGCTGAATTAATCAGCTGGTACAACCTGTGAATGAACAGTCACTTTGTTTAGGAGGGGCTCTAAACAGAAAAAGCCCATTAAGAAACATTACATATCTCTTTAGTAAATACATTTTAATGCCTTGGCTATATCTCAGTAAAACATATCCTCCAAAAAGCTCTCCATTAAACAGTTCCCCAAAGATATTCAACTCCGCTTCTCTGAGTGATATTTACCAGTCACCCAATTATTTTTAGCATGCTGTCAATGTGCGCTACACACACCCACATACCAGGAGACATGGTTGTGGAGGGTGTTTGATTGCGGCCTTAATACAGAAACCTTTCAGATGCAACAGCTGTCAAAGGAGCAGTTCCCTTCATTAGCAGTCCTACAAGAGTGTTCCAGCAGCTCTGCACCAAAAGCCAAGAGTTGTGCTGGAAAATGCTCTAATCTTACAGCATGGAACGATGGGAAGAGAGAAAGAAAATAGAAGATTTGGAAAGGATTTAGGCAAGGAAAAGATTAGAAACCCATATCGGCCTTATCGTGCAGCCTCCACACTGGGGAGTTGAATGAAGCAGCTGTCAATTTTGAAACATACAAAAGCAGTAATCCTACAGTAAACAGAATGCTGGGTTTTAAATACAGCAAAATCCAAAGAGGGAGAGAGTGAGACACAGAGAGCAAGCAAGCAAAGAATCTATCAGTGTCTAAACAGGCTGCCTATGAAGAGAGCACTCTGCTGGGGTCTTTCACTACATGGGCCTAACTGTCAACACTGGCAGAGGAGAGCCGGCCACATGGGGAGTGGGTGAGATTGAGTGTGTGAAGATGCTGACAAATTCTCATACAGAACAGGGCATTTGGAGAGTGTTGGTGTGTCATCCTGAAAGGCAGAAGGGTCTATGGTCAAGAGAAGATGGGAGTTGTACATGGCTTGACAGTGGAGATAAGGATGACACTCAGCTCCTGCTGTGACCCCAAATACCTGCCCTTTTTATTTTTTATTTAATATAAACAGACCAAAATAGGTATTATCTGTCTGGCAGAAGTGTAGAGGTTTCATATTGGATGAGTGTACAAGCAGACATAACACTGGTTTGTCTCTGTAGGACTGGCATTCAAAAGTAATAAAAGTCAGTAATAAGATGTGTGTATGCAAACACGTATGTGATCATTTGTGCATATAAAAGAGGAACATTGATGATGGACAACAAAAGTGGATTTTTCCATACTTGATAAACTGTTCATCTTATCATCTTTAATTTTTACACTTTCTATGACTCATCACCCAGTGATAATATCAATGATTTTGAGGCACAGATACTGAAAGCATGAATATTAAAAGGCACAAATGCTCATAATGCCCTGAACCTATTTCCAACTAGTTTCCCAGGTCCTCGGCCCAAAGCACTGTAGTAACTTTAGTTTAATATGAGGAGTACTTTGGCAACTTTTATTTGAAGTAGCCAGCAGTGGAGTTATTGAGCCTTCCAGTTAAAAAAACAAAAATCTAAAAAAAGAAATTAAAAACAAGAAGAAAAGAAGGCAAACAAAAACAGTGTGATATTGAAAGACAAATCAGAAAGACTTGAATGAAGTTAGACACTTTTGCCATGGCTAAATCTTAATTTATTGATCAGGACAAGACACATAGCATGGTCTCAAATGAACACACATGCAACTTTCTAATATCTTGAAGAGAGGTTCCAGGGCATTGGCATGTGAGAACATAAATGCCGGCAGCAGTCACTCACAAATTCTTGTGGAAATGTTTGTACCAGCCTCCTAGTAAAAAATCCAGAGGCCCAGCAGGTTGAGACAATATGCGACCATAGCAGCAAATCTCCTGAAGCATTTTCTGTGAGTGTGCAAGTGAAACTTCTGGTGAGAATTTCTAACTTAGAATCTCTTCTGCTGACCTGTATACGGCATTCTACTGGCTCCTTGATATTACGGACATAGCACTGATATCATCACAAAATCAGGAACTCTCATCCATCATTTGACATTGTGTAAAGGAACATTTTCACGCTACATATTTTGCATCACATCCTGCCTCCTGGGAACGCTAAACAGAAGCTTCCCCTTACACCCGCCTTCATATTTCACGCTGTGAGAGCACATCTCCAGCAGAAAATCTCCCGCTGTTAAGAACTGCAGAAAAAGTCCACACCACATTTCTTGCACATTCTTCAGAACATCTCTCGCGTTCATGTGTAAAACGACTTAAGAAAACACCAGCAGCCTAAGTCTGCATATCCCAACCAGACAAACAATCTTTAAATCTGATATAACCTTGTTGCAGAAGGTTAAAAAATACTCAGACAGGAATCAGACAGTGGTCTACAATTTAAAATTCCTGACACTCCTTTCACCACAATACCTCTTACATTTTAATGTAATTTTGCTGGCGGCTGCTGTATTGCAGCAACGATTACAAAGGGCGCCTCCTGTGCGTAACTTTGATAACCTCAAAATTTTAAGAAATCTATATTTGACACCTCAGGAATAAAACAAATAACCTAAAAAAATAAATAAAAATGTCAAATTTACTAACAATGCATTTATACAAAAATAAAAATGTTAACAATGAAGTTGTTTGTTAGCTGCCCAGAAAAAAAATCAAATATGTTTTTATCATTGGCCATAATTTGAATGCAAGCATCTATAGCAATGCATAGTATATACCCAATTATAACATATTCCCTGAAGAAATATGCTTTCTTTATGCATAGTTAAAATGGAACAACACTATCATCATAGGGTAAGATAAGTTTTTCAACCTCACTACAGAGCTAAAACAGCTAACCTACTACACAAGCAGAATATTCAGTTGTGATCAGAACTGGTGACCCTTTGAAGGAACAAACTCTAAATCATGCCTCTGCAGGAATTTAAGCATCTTGCTCATGTAGCACAATCAGAGTTTTCTCTGCATATGTATAATATAAATGCCTCCGAACCACTGATATGAAAGACATATTTGTGGGACTAATGGGGCTGTGGCCCAGCTGTGTCAAAACAGCCCCTGGAAAAGTTGCTGTGTGGTTGTTCATGATTACTGAACAGGTCATTTATATATGCATATTCAGCAGCCTATTTGATACCCCCTCTCGACATCTTTGGACGCTTTTAAACCAGCCATATACTGTTTGATATGCAACCCACACAGGCTCTCCTTCAGGGCATCATCAGTGGAGGCTGAAGTCTGATGAGGAAAAAAGAGAGGTTGAAGGGAGAGAGGGGAGAAAATAAAAGAGAGAATTCTTTACACAGCGTACCAGAAAAGGCACAGCATTTGAAAAAGTCAGCCATGTTTTCACCACAGTGTTTTGATTTGAACCATGGCTCAAAGACAGTATAGGTGTGTGCTTTATACAACTCTTACAACAGACAAAACAAGCACCTTTGTTGGATTTATACTTCCTAACTTCTCTTTGTAACTCCTTTGGGAAATAAAGCAAGTTGATTTGCCATTCCTGAGCCAGAGCCTTAATTATGTACTAAGTCATGCCTGGCACAAAATTCTCATCTGCTTTTGCCGTATTTGGCAGACACCATGTGCTCTGCGTGCAGATTGAGGATTGGATGCAGAGTGGGTAGTTTGGACTTGGCCCTTGATGGTTTGTCTCTCCCATCAGCCCTGATAAGTGAAATTCGAGGTCATTGCTGTACCCGTTTATAGTCCCTATAGCGAATATACAGTGTAAAAACTTGGCTCAGCTTCAAAGGCTATGCATGTATAATGACAGTCAATCTGTTTTGTAAACCCCACTTGTACAATTTCAGAATTAAAGGAAAATTAGAGTGAAGAAATTATAGAAAAAAATGAGAAGGGGAAGAAAGAAATGAGATTGCCTTCAACTGCCGGAAGCTTTAAAAAAAAAACTATATTTTTTTACCTCTCTTTCCTTTTCTCTCTCTCTCTCTCTCTGAACTTATTGGTATCTTATTAGATATGTCTCTGACATACAAAGTTATTGTGCAGGGAGTCTTTTTGGGGCCCAAATCCCAGCAAAGCCTGTAATAATCTGTCAGTTGAGGGAGATGCCCTGTGCAGACAAGGGCCTCCTAATCCACATTGATCAATAGCAGACAGACTGGCTACTTCTCCAGCCTTCTCTGCACAGTCCACCCAGTGACAGCAGCATACTTTGTAGCTTGTGGCTCCCTCACTGGCACAGATCACTTTGTCAAGCTCCCAGTAGGCCGTTATGAAGTTAATGAGTGGGATAATAAAGACATATTACAGTCAATATTTGACCTTTGGATTCAGGTCACCGAGAACGATTAGAGAGGCATCACACGCCAAAGCCTATCAGCATCACTAGAACTAATACATCTTTTATGCAGACTTTAGGTCCAAATTCCAACAAACATTGGTGAAAGCTGGTTTCTGTTAAAAAAAACAAGAGGATGTTATATTTAACAAGTTTTAATAAAAGATCTAGACAAATACTTTCCCTTTCTCTTTCTTTTATTTTGCTTCTGTGTGGTAAAATCAGATCTCTTTCTGTCGTCCTCCCCTTATTTATTTCAGCTTGAGGGCAGAATGGACGGTTAACGGAGATACGGACTTGAAATGAATGTATGCTGGCGACTGGATTCATTAGATTACTTGAGATCAGTGCTAGATTACAAACTCAGACAACTGGGTGTCATCTCCAGGACAAGAGACCATTGGTATTTTGGCCTCTAATATGTTATCTCCAGGGATGTCTGAGCCAATCATGACTCTAATGAAGGAGATAGAAGTGAGAAGTACAGGATATTGTTCCTTCAGGCTAGCCTGTCTTCTAAATCAGTTGCTTGGTGAATAAAGACACATGTCAAGCGCTCAAAATGGTGGGATAAAAGATGCTTTGTGACACATCTCATCCTTCTACACCATGAAGAGTGATAATGATACAAAGATGAAACAGGGGATGTGGGCAATTGCAGCGTAATTTAAAGGTAACATTCCCATTACCTTCACTGTAGGAAAAATCATTTCCTGGTTCCTCCTTGATATTATCTTCATTTCCTCCTTTGGTATGACTTACAGATATTTTCCAAAAATAAATAAAGTCTTATGCTAGTGATATACTGAATGTGATGAATGAACAGTCAACACACAAGGCATAGGGTGGATACACATAGCGTGCACATTTTAATAGGAATTGATCAAAAACATTAGCAATATCAGTTCTCTACTGCTTACTTTCTACTTGCACAAGCCATCAAAAATGTATGTTTTCAATGTCAATGGAAAACCCTGATCCGTTAAAGTTAGTCTCCACCTCATGATGCATAAACGTGCTTTGCACTTAAGTAAAGGATCCCCTGTGATTGAAATTTAATGGGTTTCTTGATGTGATACAGCAATTTACATGATGCAACCTTAGAGATTAATTGGTTATATTAGAGAACGTGCAAATGTAGGATATTTTTTACAGGATTTATGTGTTTACTATCCCTCAGAGGTAAATAATAATTATGCCCTCCAGATATATCATATACAACCCCTGGCACAATTATGAAATAAGCACTCTTGGAGGATGTTCATTCAACTATTTTCTTTTATCTATATAATTAAACAAATCAAAGGTATGAAAGAAAAATGTTTCATATAACAGGTAAAAAATCTGGCTTTTAAAACATATTTTGAAAAAGTTCAACGCTGCTTTCAGATGATAATTTAACTCAGACTGTGGCAAAAGTTGTTGGCTGTGTAAAATCAGTTGCATTCATATTTTGTACAAAAAATGGAAAGGGAACCTGCAGATGGAACAAAGAAAATGTCAACGCATCTGGACAGACAAATCAAACAATAAAACTTGAAAGTTAGCGATTGCAAGAAATTAACTCAAGGAATTTGGATTTAAAGGTTGTGAGTAACTGGATGGAAATGATGTTTAGTAATGCATCAATCTGCATTTTGGCAAAGAGATAATGACAGAACTGTGAGTATCCAATGAAACATACAGTATAAAGAGACATGAATGCTTGAACAAAGAAAAACAATAAAAATAAACACTATTTCTGATGATATAGGGTTGTATTATAAGTAAAGAAAGATTCATACAACATGCACAGGTGGACTTTGAAATGTGGTCACTTCTGATTATCTCATTCCATCAGTGTTTTTACACTCAAGTATTTAAATTTTTTTCCATTTCTATAAACTTTTGATTTGTACTTAAAAAAAAAATCTTGCTGTAAACCCAACTAGAGATGTGTTTAAGTCCAGGATAAACTAGTCACAAATCCAATTATGAATTATATGTGAGATTGTGTTGACGTTATGTGATGTCAGCTCTGTGTCTAATTAGAGGAGAAGGGGTCGAGTCTGTTCAACGAAAGATTTCACCCTTGCATTTTATACATTTTAAATCTTTCACAGTTTTTATGTTGCACTGTCCTGTTTACCTCTTTATCTTCTGTTAAGTATGGAACATTTCCCATCAACATGATCACTTAAAACACACAGTCAGCTCTCTAGGGAAGGAATTAATGGAAATGAGAGTAAAGCGGAATCAACTTGCCCTAGGTTCATCTACACAATATCATTGTGCCCTTAGGCCAAATACTGCCATCATACTGGCTGCTTTGGGACAGAATGTCTCAGCCAATGTGTATGCATGTGGCTCTCAGTGGGTGAATCTGCACGATTCAAATGTGTGTATTTCCAAATGCAGTCTTACTCCAGAATGAGTAGTAGCTAATCGACCCAAAGAGCAAAATGAAGCGGTGAAATTGTTGCCTATGTCTGCCTTTGTACATTGTGAGATCTCTATATAGGGGATATGTAAGTTCACTAATGATATCTTTGTGTATTATGTTGGATCTCACTAGATATCTACATGATATAAATGTATTTGTAAATGCATGTTTCTTATGAGGACATGCAGGGATCACTAAATGATTTCAGAGCTTTTAGTTACTCCAATCGGCAAGCCCTTGTTCATTGTTGACTTGTACATTTGTAACAAAAGTTGAGAATTGTTTTATATGTGGCTTGAGGCAGTAAATTTTGTATGCAAGCCTTGCTGCTGATTATATTTTGGAATAATCACTCCATTACATGAACATGTCTCCAAGGCATGCTGTGTGTAGTGTGTGTTTCTTCAAAACAAATACATTTTTTTTATCAACGCAATAGTTGTTTCATCCATGGTAAAACATGAATTTCCTTACAGCATTAAAACACAAAGTTATCTCTATGATAGTGCAAACTGAGAAAATACCCACAACAATTTAAAATCTTCATGACTGTGTGATTTTCTTTCATTCCAGCACACACTGCTCAATTTGTGTGAAAAAAACAACTGATGGCTGCAAAAAAAAACACAGTCACTAGAATTAAACCAGTTTCATACAAACATCAGAGTTATTAATATTCATTGCCCAAGGGAATGTTACATACAAGCATCTTTAATACTTCAACTCAAACAACATCTATTTACCTATTCACTTTACAGAATTGCCACAGCATAAGCATTTCATCTGAAGTATGATAAAATAATATGAATTTTTTATATGCACAAGGAAAAGGTCAGAAACAACAAACCAAGTCCCAAACACTAAATCTGCAAGGGGCATTTGCAAAACTATTGCTTTTCTCATGTCTTTAATCATCCACGTTTTGTTTGTGGTTTCACAGCTGTATGTTTTATGAATGTGGTCTCAGTATAAATTAAATAATTCCAAAAGTATGCCTTAAGAACTTTGTATTCGTACTATCATATGAAAATTTAATGGAAGCGGACTAAGAGGTTCCTTAATTGTAAGTGTAGTTCCGTTGCTTCAGTATATGACTAAACCAAATCTTGTGTTTTACAGTATGGTTACAGCTATGGTGCATGGGAGGTTGAGGATGTGAATAGTAAGCTTAGCGCTTTGGCAGAGCTTCTATGGGGGTCTTTTCTGGCTTCAATGCACCACGGCTAAATTGACAGCCTACAGGGACTCAAATACTGCAGGAATCACAATCACACACTTTCTTCGGTGCAATGGACAAGCGAGGAGGTAAACCACAAACTAGCATAAAATTCTCTGCAAAAGCCACAGGTGCTTCCAAGAAAATACAATACACCATCAAAGAAGCCATGTGGAGCAGGAGACCTTTTATTCTGAATGCAAAATAACCTTGGTTTAGTAAAGAAAACTATTCTTATCCACTCTCATGGGTAAGAAAAAACTTATTGTATCTGCTGAAACTGAAAGTTCATGATGTAAAGTTTCATAAAAGAGAAAATGACTCATCTCATATTGACTGCTGCTGTAAGTCCCTATAGGGGCAAACCAAAACAAAACATTTTGTTACTCACGAATTAAAACTTATTTCTCTCTCACACTCACCCTTCTGGCCTCACGTCGAAGGTTTGATGATGAATCGGTCAAGTGTGAGCATGTGACGGGAACTGCATTGTTCATGGACGATCAACCCTTGCAGAAAAGTCTGAGGCAATGATGTGTTAGCACATCCTCCCGAGATGATTCACCCTGATGCCTTCTGACAGGCCTCATTCCACTAGTGCGAGAGGCTAACCAGGAGTGCAGCTTGGCCCCAAACACATGCTTTAGGGCAGACTCCATCTGGCCCAAATGAGACTAAGGGAGGGGGTGTTAAAAATAACCAACAGGAAAGGTATGGCAGACAGACAGGGTAGGGATGAGATGAAAGCATGCAAGCACAGTAGTAAGCTGCCACTGAGGCAGAACTCTACAGTAACTTGGGATGAGCAAACAAGCTTTATTGATTTGTTTTGTTTTTCTGACAGGGTAAGGTTCAAATGAAAATATAATCCCGACAGTTAAGCCTATTCAAAAAATTTTCAAAAATATGAAGCAAGTGCTAATCCACTGGTTATTCCATTGAACTCATAGTACAATACTTGTGACTTTTCACGGCTCTTTTTTCTTTTTTTTATCTTTTAATGTTTAGTCAGCTCCAACAATATTATCCTGGTGGACGGTCATATGAATGGCATTTTCATAAAGCAGCCTGGATTAATATCTAATCTTTCATTTTGAGATGGATCAAGCAATCTCGCCATTATGCGGATTATTTTTGGCTGTCAAAATATTGCCTTTTTTTGTCAGCTAAAAATTAGAGCAGAAGTCAAAAATGTATTACAGAGTGAAAGAAAAAATAGACCAGTAATAAGCCACTGGTTAAATGTAATTGAAACTCCATACACCAGTCAGAATTAACACTAAAACCACTGACAGATAAGGAGATCTAACACTAATCGTCTTTATTCCATTGGAAAGTTTTGGGTGGTGGCATTCCAATTAGCAGCATTCTCCAACGGTGAACTCCTCAGATAAGCCAGCCATTAGAAGGGCGTGCAAACAAACCTGATCTACCGATGCCGCAATCTGCATCCCATTGGACCAAAATGATCAGCTGTCACGGCGCTAAAAAAACACAAAACACAGGACACATCCAGAGGCCGTTGTCCATGCCCCAAAAGATCAGAGATGATCTGGCAGTATGACTTCCGCAATTTTTAATCAAAGGTTTTACAGTTGTATTGCACTATGTTCTCTTAGCTGCTCATTTTTGTTTGTTTTTTTAAGTTGCGTGTCAAACAGAAACTTAATCTTGATTTCATGTGTAGTCCAGCTGGGTGCTTTTAAAAGCACCCAAACACTGCTTTTTTTTCTTTATTTCTTCCATAAGTTCTTATCATCTCACCAGACTGTAGGCAAAAAGACTAACATCAGACTGCACACTCTTTTGAAGACCTGCTCTCTGCTGTCATGCTCAGTTGCGGAAAGATATCTGTCCATTTCCTCAAAAAAAAAAAAAAAATGAAGAATAGATTCAAAAGTTCAGTTGGAATGCATGGTTCTGAGCCCCAAGCCTAGCATCACCACAACACAGCCCTATCTTTTGGCTCCCTGCCTTCCTGCATTCTGGTATCTCCGTGTTTGGTTAGTGGAACTTGGATGCAGGGGTAGTGGAATGGGTGGGGGTAAGAGGGTTGGCTAGGGATAAACTGACAGGTTATTACTGGCTTTGTGGGGGATTAGTCCATAAAAGCCCCCTCAGTCCCATGGCCAGAACCGCCAGAACCCCGGCAAATAAGATCTGTAGAATAATCTCTGTAAAAATGGACAGAGACCAAGAGAGAGACAGTCAGAGAGGGACAGGGACACCCAAAATGTCCTTGTGCCCCTAAGTG
The DNA here is from genome assembly GCA_037177495.1 of Rhadinocentrus ornatus. Lineage (NCBI taxonomy): Eukaryota > Metazoa > Chordata > Actinopteri > Atheriniformes > Melanotaeniidae > Rhadinocentrus > Rhadinocentrus ornatus. The sequence continues at coordinate 26,325,948 of JBAMHW010000009.1, read as the reverse complement.
AAAAGAAATATTGTTTTTAATATGTCCTAATTTTTTTGTTTTAGTTTTGTCTTTCTTTCTTTCTTTCTATGCTTTTTTCTTTGTTTGTGTGTTTGTTTGTTTGTTTTTCCGTTTTTGAAAAATTATGCCTGGGGACATGTCAGTTGGAATGAGATTAAACTCCCACAGTATAGAGATAGGAACCCAGTGTGGAACAGATATAAAATGCTTAGAGCTCATGGTTAGAAAAGCTGCGTTCTCTCATCTGGTTCAATAGATGAGAATCTGACTCATGTGGGCTGTTGCATAAGCAGGTGCAATCAGTTTCAGGGACCTAATTTGTTCAAAGATCTGGGTTATGCCTTAAAATACGGAAAATTACAGGAAAATTTAAGGAACAGGAGAGATTACCAAATGGGCATTTTAAAGTAAAAAAGTACCCCACAGTAATTAAAATGTATTACACGCAGACACTAGGATTTAAATCGTGTACCCCTCAGCTAATGTACCCACATTTAGCAGCCATAACAGTGTATATACATGTGCAGTCTTTGCTCGCAAGGTAATGCAATCATCCCGTTAAACACCTAGCTTAAATATACTGTCTGTAAATCATTTTGATTTAACAGTAATGAAGGGACATAGCACTTAAAGTATGAAGTACAAGCACAACAGCACCACAACAGGTCTGATGAGAAATTATTATGGATGTTAACACAATCAGCAGAACCCCAACTTATTCAGTACTTGGCAAAAATCGGAGAACTTTACATCAACTAATGCCAGATTTTACTGTGGGGAATGATTCTTAACCATGGGGTCACAGTCCATGCATGGACATGAGGCAACATCTAGAGGGCTGCAAAAACCTTCTAGTTTTGCAGCTGTGGGCTTTGAGGGCCGCGGGACTGCACAGGGTATCAGTTGAAGAGACAAGAGATATTACTATTATCCGAGTAGATTAGTTGTGATACAGGTTCCTACCACTTGGTGGCAGTAATATGTCAGTCAGTTGCTTATAAAACTCCAATAAGCAGAAGATGTTCAGCTAGCTCGTAGCCTGTAGCTGACATTATAGAGATGTATTTAAACTTCCCAGTAACAAACTACCTGAATGTACATGGAGCCTAAACCCCCTAAAAGGCTAACATTTTACACAAGTACAATCCAGTACGGCTTTATACACAGAAGAAACAAGGCAGAACTGAGAGCGCAGGGTGTGGAGCATTAGCTAATGCTATACAGCAATGAAGCATTGAAGCCCTCAACGCAAACTAGACACCCTATGCTCATGGGAAAGTTTGTGGAATTCTTTATAAACAAACAAAAAAAGAAACAAACAAACTGAGCTACAGATGCAGACAAAAATGCCTGTTTTGTCTGGCAATTCACAAAACATTTGGAAGAGAAGTTTATCAAATAAAAACATTGTTAATTTAAAAGTTTTTTTTTATTTGAATAAATAAAATATTATTTCAGTGACATTTTCTTTCAAACTTTTATTATTTTGAATTGTTTAAATTTGTTTTTGCAGCAGCCTGATTTCATTCCATAAATTGTTAGCTTGTTTGGCATCTTGAGCAGGTTTGCATGCACGTGAAAGTCTATGTGACAATATCATCATTAAACCAAGAGTTAGATCAATTAATCAAAAGTGCTAATTTTTAAATGGGCCCTGGACCACTTTGTTTTAGAAAAAAATGTGCCCCAAGGTCAACAAGGTTAAGAACTCCTGGCTTAGAGTGAAGTTTTTGATATAATTTATAAATTAGAGCTTTATCTATTTTCTATATCACTTATTTAAATATTTGGCTACAGGGTGCACCCTAGACAGGTCGCAACTCTTATCACAGGGCCAGCACAGAGAGACAAAAAACTATTCCCTCTCACACTCACTCCTAGGGAGAACTGAGTTACTTTATACCATTACACGCATGTCTTTGGACTGTGTGAGGGGGCCAGACTGAACACATGCATACAAAGGGAAAACATGATAACTTCCCACACACCTATAATACCTTGTCTCTGGACGAAAAGTACAAAGCTACAGAGTGATCCAATGCCGCTATCTGTCCGTAACTGTCACAAATATGGAGGAGATGCGGGAAATCCCCATGACACCTGTTTGCCATTGGAGACCCTATCAGGGACATAAAGCCCCCTACAACATAGCCACTAGGATCTACCACAGTAAGGTGACGGCTCAGGGAGGAGTAAGGTCATAGTCTTTTTGGAAAAAAAGATGGTGGGACAGTTAAAGCATACAGTGGCTGAGGTTAAATGGTTCAAACAACAGGGTGTCACAGTCAAAGTGAGTCATGTTCTGTTTGGGAAGTAGGTTTTGAACCACTTTGCTGTGCAACATACCTACCAAAAACATACCAAAGTTGAACTTGACTGGCTACTTCAAGTAATTTTCAAATTTTTACTCAGCATCTCTGACTAATAAACAATTTCAAAATAAGAATAGGTCTTTATTGCCAAATACAGACAGAGAGAGGTGTGGGTGTGGTGGGGGTGGGAGGACCTTTATAGGTGAGTGGAGCTTCAAAGAGGCCACATCTCCTGTACTGCTGGGGGAGGGTAAGTGGCTGGTTTGCTGGGACTGTTGTGGAATGTTGGGTCCATCACATTGTCCTTCAAAGCAGAAGTAAACTTATGGTTGGTGGCAGACCTGAACATGTCTGTACAGTCCACAGCTCCACTGGTCCACTTCTTTGATGTCCTCAAGATTCAAAGTGTTTATTGTCATTTCACCATTAAGGAGAACAAGCTTCCCAGAACAAGGAAATTCTTACTTTGCCGTCCACACTGAGTGCCATAAAAGAAAATAAATTAAAAAAAAAAAAACAACTTCAAAAAAACTAGATAGAAGATAAACATAAAGATATGATAAAAAATGTTAATCTAATTACAATTAGATTAAAATATATAGTTGTAATCAAAGTCAATGGAACAGTTTTGCCCATGGAAAGTCTCAAGAAGTATTTGATACTACATCAAATATACAATTAAATAAAATATGTATTCATCCATCCATCCATTTTCTGCAGCTTATCCGGAGTCGGTTTGCAGGGGCAGCTGCCTATGCAGGGAAACCCAGACTTCCCTCCTCCCAGCCACATTCACCAGCTCATCCGGAGGGATCCCGAGACGTTCCCAGGCCAGCCGAGAGATGTAGTCCATCCAGCGTGTCCTGGGTCTTCCCCGGGGTCTCTTTCCGGTGGGATGTGCTTGGAACACCTCAACAGGGAGGCGTCCAGGAGGCATCCTGACCACATGCCAGAGCCACCTCATCTGGCTCCTCTCGATACGGAGGAGCAGTGACTCAACTCTAAGCCCCTCCCAGATCACCGAGATTCTCAACCTAAGGGAGAGCCCGGCCACCCTGCGGAGAAAACTCTTTTCGGCCGCTTGTATTCGCGACCTTGTTCTTTCGGGCACTACCCACTGCTCGTGAGCATAGATGAGGGTAGGAACGTAGATCGACCGGTATATCGGGAGTTTTTTCTTTTTGGCACAGTTCCTTCTTCACCATGACAGACCGATGCAGCGTCCGCATCACTGCAGACGCGGGACCGATCTGCCTGACGAGCTCCCACTCCATCCTTCCCTCACTCATGAACAAGACCCCGAGATACGTGAACTCCGCCACTTGGGGCAGGACCCTATTGCAGACTCGAAGAAAGCACTCCATCCTTTTCCGGCTGAGGACCATGGTCTCGGATTTGGAGGTGCTGATTCTCATCCCCGCTGCTTCACACTCGGCTGCGAATCGCTCCAGTGAGAGCTGAAGATCACGGCCCGATGTAGCCAACAGAAGCACATCATCCGCAAAGAGCAGAGACCCAATCCTGAGGCCACCAAACCGGATCCTCTCAACACCTCGGCTGCACCTAGAAATTTTCTCTATAAAAGTTATGAACAAAATCGTGACAAAGGGCAGCCTTGGCAGAGTCCAACCCTCACTGGAAATGATTCTGATTTACTGCTGGCAATGCGGACCAAGCTCTGACACCGGTCGTACAGGGACCGGACAGCTCGTGTAAGTGGGTCCGGCACTCCATACTCCCGGAGTACCTCCAACAGGAGTCGACCCACATGGTCGAATGACTTCTCCAAGTCCATCTAAACTTTGACATATCCAAAAGTCCAATTGTTTTGTATGTTTTACAGAAAAAAAAAGTGAATAATTAGTAAATAAGTTATTCAAACAAACTGTCATTTAAAGGGTTAAAAATGGACGAGGGTCACCAGAGAGGATCTCCAGATCTTCGGTCTTTTAGTCCAGCGTGTCCTTCCTCCAAATCATACAATGAAGCAAGAAATAAAAAAGAAACAAAAAATCCCTACAATGTGTTTGCAACTAGGCCCTTACTACATTGTATTATCTCCTACTTACCCTATAACGATGCTAAGTAATGAGAAAAAATGTGTGCTTTCACAACACAATAATTCTATTCTATTCTATTGTCATTTGGCCGACGATTTTATTCAAAGCAACTTACATCTGAGAGTAATAATAATACATTTTTTTCCCTATGATTACATTTTTGACTCTTCTCTGTTTTTAGGCATCTAGTCACACAATATGAAAAAGATTGATAACACCATTTATATCTATACCTAACTTTCCCCAGAAAAAAAGCAAAGAAATAAAAATAAATAAGATAAACAGATGTTATGAATTTGTTTTCATACAAATGATTTCTTCTGCTGTCCATGCACTTATGTACCAATTAGATTTCAGGATGTACCATTTTCACCATTTATAAGATATAGTTTATCACAAGCTGCATGATATTATTTTGTCCAGATCTCCTCCCTCTGAATTCTCATCACCTGAAATGAGCAAAATTTTGGCACTTGTTTTGCAGATCGAATGGAATGGAAGATATGAAATGTAAATGTGATTTTCAAACCAGTCATGGCATAATATTTGCTGGGTGATTGGCAGACACTTTTTTTCCCACTAAAAAGATTAAAAAAAAAGATATTTCTATTAAAAAAAAGAGAGAAAAGAAATGTCAATGGAGAAAATGTTTTACAGGTGGTCTGTCTAAACAAGGGTTTATAAAATATTATTTAAGTTAAACCTCTTGTAAAGTTCAGCTGACCTTACAAGCTATTTAGAATTATTCCTAAAATCCTCTGGAGTTAGTCCACCCAGAGTAATTACATTGGAGGGGATCAAAATTCCCTGCCTGACAATGTGACACTCAGTGCTGGAACATATGTAAGTAATTATTAGTTTTCATTTGTGTGAATGTGGTTTATGAAATTCTTGACTGCTTTTATTTTTTTCTTTTCTTAAAAAAGAAAAAAGGAAATGTATGTTAAATGACAGAAATCTTATGACCAGAATATCTGAACCACTCACACTTGTGTTAAGATGCAGCCATGTTAACTTCCATAAATCACTGAGCGAAGTGCAAACAGGTTTAATTTCATATGTTCTTCATTTTCTCTAATGTCTTCACACTCCAATTCTTATTCACTCATTATTATTTAACTTTTCTGATCAAAACTGACATTTCAATTAAAACTTGCGAATCGCAAAAAAACTTCCTTACAGACATGTCCGTGGAGGTGATATTTTACCTGCACTGAAAATCAAGTGCTAAATTTAACAAAAGTTTTCTTTCAAATCTGTCATCAAGCTATCTGTTGATGCCATAGCAGCCTTTAGTATTTTAGGTACATTTCCACAGATTTTTAGCATTTGGAATTTGTGAGTTTTCATCCAGCCTCCTGGCAAGTCCTCTCAAGTGCCTACAAATTGTCTATGGAGTGTTTGCTTGTGAATTTGGTTTATCAAGATCTGCCAATCGATGAACTGGGGGGTTCAAGTCTGGGCTCTTTTCTATTTTTTCAAAGATTTTTGAATAATTGGCTGTATTTTTCCACAGATAAAAATATTAAGAAGTGCCTCAATGTCTTTACCAGTGGTACCTAAACTCAGACTTAGTTCTTTTGCATTTTTAGTCATGTATTAAGAGCTGTTGTGGAAGGTCCAGAGGGCCACTTGATGAGCCGCAGGTTGAAGACTCCTCATTTAGTGTTTGTAAACCAAAATTTACTGCATTTTCTCCATATAGCAGTAGGCCTTCTTTTAAAGGAAAAGGACATTCACAGTTTTTATGCAATTAATCGTGATTATTTAAAATTTTACCCAGATATATATAT
>JBAMHW010000009.1:26288228-26303187 GCA_037177495.1 Rhadinocentrus ornatus | reverse complement strand
CGTCTGCAGTAATGCGGACGCTGCATCGGTCTGTCGTGGTGAAGAAGGAGCTGAGCCAAAAGGCAAAGCTCTCTATTAACCGGTCAATCTACGTTCCCACGAGCTGTGGGTAGTGACGGAAAGAACAAGATCGCGAATACAAGCGTCCGAAATGAGTTTTCTCTGCAGGGTGGCCGGGCCCTCCCTTAGAGATAGGGTAAGAAAGAGGCCCCAGGGAAGACCCAGGACACGCTGGATGGACTACATCTCTCAGTTGGCCTGGGAACGTCTCGGGATCCCTCCGGATGAGCTGGTGAATGTGGTCGGAGAGAGGGAAGTCTGGGTTTCCTTGCTTAGGCAGCTGCCCCCGTGACCCGACTCCGGATAAGTGGCAGAAAATGGATGGATGGATAATGCTTACAGTAATCATATCAATTGGGAAATTAGGCTCTGTACATTTGATCCATTTGTACCATAAATCAGTGGGCTGCCATGTTTCCGTGCCAGGGAACAGTTGGAGAGGAGTTAAGGGCCTTTTTTTTTTTTTTTTTTTTTCTTTTAGGGCCCACAGTGATTCACCTTTTTGCATGCTGGGGACGCAAACCCAGGTTCTTAGAAGCTCAAGCCCACCACCAACTATTTGCATTAATATCTGTTTAGGGATATATTACATTCATTATTTTTATCCTCCCTTGAATTTCTTTTTTGCATTTTCTGAATTAATGTGGTGAATGCTAAAATTGTCGTCCCTACAAAACTTTGCTTAGAGCCAATATTTGACCAGGTGCAGACATGTGATACACCACATGGTGTGACTTAATGAGGGCCCGATAATGTCCAAAAACTTCCCACTTTTTCGGGTAAGCACAAAAATAGATTGTTAAGTGCAGTAATGAATTAAGTACATGATAACATATATACACACACGCACACACATTCAGCACTCTTTGCATGATCACAGTGATGGGTTTGTTTTTACAAACAGAGTACTTCTTAATTTCAGTCTTACAAAGATGACTTGCACTAGTAGGTCATTTATATTTAAATATTCAAAACAATGTTAATGACATGATGTGGGGACAGTTCTGTAAACTTCCTATCAGATATATGTGTTTTCCCATTTCAAGAGTGTAAACTGAGTTTTGCAGTCAAATTATTTTCACAGCAGGGTAGAAATGAACAATTTCTGTGCTTATGCTAATTTACCAGTAATTGTTGAAGCCATACACTAACAAAAATTCAAGTGTCTATATTAATGTGCCCTTACAGTAAAAAATTCAATGTCAGCATCTCTAAGAAGAGAAAAGTCTTCTCACCGTCATTACAGCGCACAGGCAAACTAAGATAGAAATTCTTTTTATGCAGCAAAAAGCCAATCCTGACAAAGTTTTTTTTACTATGATAAAATATTAACTTTTCTTGTGGAAAAAGTACTGCAAAATAAGCTACTATTGACCTGTGATTTGATGATGGATCCTGGCATTGAGCAGATTGAAATGAGAGATTAAACTGAATGAGTGCTAAAATAAAAACAAAAAAATCAATTTAAATATTCAAGGTCTGTTATAAAACTTAGTTCATCCTAAACTTCTTTCAAGTGCAATTAACTAAGTTTCCAGTTCAGAGCTAAACAAAGATGGTCTGGTCTCCATATTGACCTCATATCAGCAATAATCAGTCAACATGTGACTGCTCTCAAGTAACTGGATAAATGATTTTTAACACAGAGATGACCAGACAGTTGTAGGGCAGACATGAAATATTGTGTGTTGAAAATTAAACCAACATTTTGTAAAGCATCTCCTATAATTTATGTTAAATTGATCAAATTTAAAAAAACTTTGGCAAACTAAAACCATTTTAGTTAACTGTACTTAGTCACTTAAATTAACAACTTTATGGAGGCAATGAGTTTGCATTTATTTTTTTAAGTAAAGTCAACTAGTTAGATTTTATAGAGTACTTCTGGTTCACAGATGATATCTTCTAAGCAGTTTTGATCTGGTATGATCTCAGAGACTCTTTCATGATCCAAACACTAGTAGCTGTAAGTTTGTGTTCATATTTGATATTAAAATTAGTGCTGGGCAACTATCAAAATAATTAATCTTGATTAATCGCTTGACATATTGCGATTGATCGCATTGTTACGAGCAACATTTCTCTTTCCTTTAAAAGAAGGCGTACAGCTATATAAAGAAAATCCAGTAAATTCCGGTTTACAAACACTAAATCAGGGTCTCCGACCTGCGACTCTGTAGCCGCAAGTGTCTCTCTGGACCTTCCACAATGCCTCTAAATACGTGGCTAAAAATTTTTTTTTATCTATTTTTCTTGTCATTAGGTTGGACTGCTTTTATTTTTTTGTTTACATAATTTTCCACAAATATTTACATCCCTTAGAAGAAAGTCTGTCTATCCTCATTTTATGAAGATTTTATCTTTTTCTTTATTTTTAAAACCAAAAAATAGGAAAAAAATGTGGTTAAAAATAAAAAATATCCGGGTGGTTCTTAATCAAAAAATAAATATATTAAGTTGCCTTTTTGAAAAGGTCTCGTATCATTTGCACCTTTAAAAAGGAGTTTTATTTAGCAGGCTGAGGGGAAAATGGCTCTTTCGATTGTAAAAGCTGCAGACCCCTGAACAAAACACAAACACATTTAGATGCAGTATTTTTTTTTAACACTAACTGTTAAAATATTTCATATATATATATATATTTATATATATATATATATATATGACATCAAATATTTATGACAAAGGAGGATCCTGAAGGATGAAATGTTAAGGATTTACTAACTAAAAAAAGGTAAAAAGTCAGCAGGATGAAGCTGTGAAGCTGCTTCCTTCTAAACACAGAAGGAACAATATCTGATGAATATCTGCATCAGGTGAACAGAAAGAAAGCAGGATTACAATCTCACAGCTTCTAGATGGTGAGGAGAGAGAAATATTCACAATATGCACTATAACTTCCATCCATGCACTTTTAGTGCTTCATTATACAGATTTCTGCCTAGAAATTCTTTAACTTTGCATTCTTAGCTCCGCTACCGGGAGTTAAGGGTTTAACATCTGGACTTCCGGGTGTAGCCTCAGGTCTGTGTTCTCCAGCTGGAAGTTTCATCTCGCTATGACCAAGATTCATCAACCAGAGGCAGAAGAAGTCCCAGTTCATGCTTTAAGTTTGTAAAACAGTCAGAAAACATGTCTTACCTTTGCTAAAAAAAAAGTTTCTCATTGTCTTTTGGGAGCCGTTTCCCATCCCAAAATCACAGTGTTCTGCCCATCTGCGTGGGTTTTGACAGATAAAAAGAAAAAATTCTTTTTTTTATTAACTTCCAGACAAAAAACGTTTCTTCATTTTAATAAACTCGCTCTTTCCCGATTACGTCAGACACATCGCTGCAGCAGGAAGGGAGATGCGACTGCATGTTTCTGTTATCACAGCCAGTGAGAAAAAAAAAAACAAAACTTAACGCGCGATAAATAAAATTAACGCCGTTAACGTGCCCAGCACTAATTAAAATGCATCCCCACAAGCAACTTGAGTAACTTTGTTATTAGAATTCAGTTTCTCACTGTTTATACTCAAACAAACACTTCCATAGTCCACTTTAGATTCAGTAATATGTCCTACGTGCTTGCAACATTTCCTGCTCACTGACATTTGATGCGGAGTTCTGCTTTGTTACATCAAAACTTCACGTTTGAGTAGAGAAAATATTAACAGCTAAGCCTTAAAAACTTGTGGCAAGGCTGGTTAAAGGCTAGGACCTATAAGATGGACTCTTTAGAGCTGCTGTCACAACTGTTTAGTTCACTGCAGCTGCAGGTGGTTGTTCTTAAATCAAACATCCTGAGTTTAAATCCCACCTTTTACATGAAACAGGCAGGGTCGGTACCAGGGAATCAGAGACGACTTCAGATAGATTCAGGACAGGGCTGAGCGGAAAGGCAGTGGTCAGGAGCAAGTAGAGTCAGCAACAGGGAATCAGTCCAGAGATGAACACTGGCGAGTCAGGCATGGGAGCAAAGACAATCTGGCAACTATGGAGTGAAAATGGACAGGTTTTATAGGAACACTGATTGGTAATTGGCAGGTGGCACCCGCAGGTGAAAGTGGTTGAGGTAATGAGGGAATGGCAGAGCCAGAGAGCTGTCACATTTGAGTGTGACACTCAAATGTAAACTTCCCTGCTTGTGTGCAGTCACAATGTGTAAAAAGACAGAACGTCAATGTGGGCCATCTTTGTTGTAAGGATGGGACACGTGTCCCAGCCCTCCTTTGAATGTGACCTGAGCAATCAGATCTGAATGTGTCTTCAGTGTGTCCAGACTGTGTTCACACATCTACTTAAAGCTGTCCACTGTAAACCAACAACAACAAATGTTAGCACCAGGATTTAACAGAGCTATAGATAAACACAACAGCCCTCCCGATCGTTCTAGGACATACGTGTTGTGATATCTGGATGGTATACATTAGTTAGCTTGAAATGACCTTTAAAAAAACAAAGGCAGAATGAGTGAATGTTACTTCTGCTTCAGTCACATGTGTTTGTGTTTTGATTTTCTGTCTTTATATAAGAAGCCATCTTGACTATTTCCAGGTATTTTTTTTTAAAAACACTACTTAATTTGCAGTGTTGGGAGTAACGCATAACGCGTTACAGTAACAATATTACTTTTTGGGTAACGCAGTAAACTAGTGCATTATACTTAAAATATTGGTAACGAAAATACTTTACTGGACTACAGTAACGCGGTCAGTGGCAATGTTTGCATAATTTTCAGTTCAGTCCCGTTTCAGTCCAAACTTGTGGCGAAAGATCCTACTCGCCGGTCAGTGGAAGGAGTCCTTCAGCAGCCGACCCCTCCTAAACAAGCTAAGCTTTGTTCAACATTTCCTGTAGCGCAGCAGCCGGTAACAGACAAGTTAACAAGCTAGTTGCAGGGTTAATTGTAGGAGACATGCACCCCCTGTCGATTGTTGAATCGCCCAGGTTTAGAAAAATACTAGATAAAATGATTATGAGACAAGTGTGTCCATTTCTTCCCACAGACAGCGATGTTGTTCTTGTGGTTTTAAAGCCGTTATGTTTACAATATACAGTAAACACTGTGCAGACTTGTTGCTGGGATTGAAAAGTTCTTCGATGTATTCCCTCCACCGCCTCACAACGTCCTGAGTGGAGGTCAGCAGCCCCCCATCCCTACTGTACACAGTGTTGACAGAGCACTGCTTTCCCCTCCTGAGCCACCGGAAATCATTCTCCATGGCCTCTCCAAACTCTTCCCATGCCAGAGTTTTTTAATTAGCGACCGCGAAGCTGCTCTTCGCTTACCCATCATAACCAATACCCATCAGCTGCCTCTGGAGTCCCACAGGCCAAAAAGGCCTGATTGGACTCCTTCTTCAGCTTGACGGTATCCCTTACTGCTGGTGTCTACCAACGAGTTTGGGGGTTACCGTCACGACAGGCACCGACGATCTTACGGCCACAACTGCGGCTGACGACCTTGACAATAGAGGCATGGAACACAGCCCTCTCGGACTCAATGTCCCCAGCTTCACTCGGGACATGGTTGAAGCTCTGCCTGGGATGGGAGATTCAGATCAGGGGAGCCATTCCTCCCAATCACGCCCCTCCAAGTCTGTCATTGTCCCGTGAGCATTGAAGTCCCCCAGCAGAACAAGGGAGTCCCCAGAAGGAGTGCTCTCCAACACCCCCTCCAAAGACTCCAAAAAGGGTGGGTACTCTGAACTGCTGCTTGGTGCACAAAAAACTCCACAAACAACAGTCAGGACCCGTCCCTCCACCTAAAGGCGGAGGAAGGCTACCCTTTTGTCCACCGAGGTAAACCCCAAAGTACAGGCGCCAAGCCGAGGGGGAATGAGCACACCCACACCGGCTCAGCGACTCTCACCGGGAGCAACTCCACAATGGAATAGGGTCCAGCCCCTCTTAAGGACAGTGGTTGCAGAGCCCAAGCCATGCATCGAGGTGAGTCCAACTATATCTAGCCGGAACCGCTCAACCTGGCGCACCAGCTCAGGCTCAGAGAGGTGACATTCCACGTCCCTAGAGCTAGCTTTTGCAGCCGAGGATCAAACGGCAAGGGTCCCCGCCTCTGGCAGCCTCCCAGCTCACACTACACCCCCTATGGCCCCTCCTGCAGGTAGTAAGGTCCCCGGTGACCCAGGTCCGGGCAAGGGAAACCCTGGTCCTTGTTTTGTCATCATTATAGGGGTGATTTTACCGTCACGATAGGCACAGATGACTCCAGTAATGTTAATTTGCAGGTGATATATGCACAATCTTATTGAAAAGCTTAGTTTGTTTTTAATAAAATCTGTGTTAAAATGTTTTTAAAATATTTCACATTTGGGTCCATTCAGATTGCCATCGCACCACTAAAGAAAAACAATGTTTTAGGCCTGAATCAGCAAATATCAACCATCTTTAGTAATCTTGTGGACATGCAGAACATTTTCCTTCTCTTACAAGACAGTATCTGCCTTGTTATGCAAGTGCACCATGCCACTGCAAGGTAAAAATTGGACCTCGTTTTAGCATTTGTTTGTTTCTTCATTTGAAAGAATATAAAATATTTCTGGTGAAAAGTGCAGGACATGACATTCATTGAGGGAAACAAGCAGTCAGATCTGTAAAAACAAGCCTAAAACGTCTTTGTCCTTAAATAAAAGAGCCCAGATTGCCCTACATGACATTGTATAAGAGAGACCACTTGATCAATTTTAAAGTGACAAAGTTTTAAGAAATCCTGCAACAGGACCAACTGGGGGAAACTGCAAATTCCCCCAGAATACTGTTCAGTGGTTCTTGAATGGTTTATTTTTTCCTTTAAATGTCTCTAACAATCGCAAGTATAAAAAAAGGCTAATAGTTTTAGAATGATAGAAATGTCCTATCTAAAGGTCCTTTACTTTAATGACCAAGAAAACTTAATGCAGCAACATGTATAGGAAAGCATTTTTCATCACGGCTGAAATTTGAGTTCACTCTCTGCAAAGGCTTTTGTGACAATCTTTAACTTTTTTTTTTTTTTTTTTTTTGTTACTTCCCTAAACCACAGTCAATACTTACAAGAACAACAAAAGACACTACAAAATATTTTCGCCCATCACGGTTTGGCTAAATTAGTTCAGGTTGTTTGTGCAGTAACTTTGTAAAGTTTTATCTCTGACATTTGAAAGTAATTTGTTTTGATTGAGGACACTATCCTTAAAGATCCCCTCAGGAGCACTTTAATTTTCACACAAACAAAGGAAATACATTTTTGTCAACACATTTACCAAACACAGTCTACTGCTGACTATCGATCACAAGATAATTGGTAACTAATGTGTTTTTGCGTGAATGAAAGTGGATTTGATTATCCTCTAATGTGCTTGCTAATTTCTGCATGTAGAATGATCTGTTTTGTATTGGAGGGATTGAGGAACAATCGGTAAAAAGTCTACTTGCAAGCTATAGAAATATTTAGTGCGTTTCTCTATTCTTTAACTAGGCACATTGTCACACAGTCTATGGTCTCTATCTAATCCTAATCCATATTTTTATATTTAAATGTTTAGGAAAAACAAATAGAAAACAAACATGCTGCACATTTTCCTGTTATTTGTTTGAGGCATGAAACAAGAAGCCAGATGAAAGACACTCCACAGCAGAAGGAGCCTACTGTGTGTTTTAACTACTTTGACCTTTGTTAACCGTTTTGTCATGTTGAAGTTGTTCATTTTAAGTTCTGTGTTAGCGTGACAGTTTTAATCAAACACGTTAAGTCTGGCTTGCCCTGATTTGTTTAAAAAAGTATAAAGAGAAGTTTTTGTATTTGTTAGTATTGCTTTCAAATATAAAAATGTTCCATTTTTTATGTCCCATTGTTGCAGAGTTCTGTACCAAAAAAAAATGCCTTGTTTATGTGAAGTTTAGGTACAAATTTCAGCATGACATATTATGAGTGATAAAATTTCAATTAATTATATAACCCGAATCACCTGCCTCAGCATCTCCTCCTCTCTCCGAACTGCTGGGCAGCTTTGATACTATCACCTGATAAAATAACAAATTCATAAATACTAAAGAGACAACTTCTTTGACCATATGTTTTTATCAACATTATAAATGACTAAATAGCAGGTGGAGAATATTTTCTTTATATCTTAAACTTACATTGACTCACTCTAAAATAACTTCTGATGTCCACCTTTCATATCTCTCTCATGAAGTTCGGACTAAAGACACAACAACCGTTGGCATCAATCTAGCGCTTGCTGGATGTGGTAGTATTTTCAACAAAGTAACTAAAAGGGAGGAAAGCCAATCACTTTAGCAAGAAACAAAAGAACAGCAAAAGAGCAGAGCCAATTATGAGAGCAGAAATGGGTTACAAGGCAGGACTTATGTCAGCAATGTTGCAGATAGAGAGCATGGCTCTCCCAGCTGTTTTGCAGCGGAAATTGATGGAGACTTCTAAGGAACTGTTGTATATTGACCCACACCTACTGGCCCAAACCAGTTTTATCATGTTGTTTACAGTTAACTGTATAATTGCAGTTTCTAGTGTAAAACTAAAAAAAAAAAAGGAATTCTGGACATTCTGGACTAATATGCCCAAAATGACCTGTAAAGTGGTCAAACGGGATGGCTTTTATCTTTCTTTTTTTCAGCCTGTCCAGTTTTTCAGTCCAGCATCATGACTGTCTGCTATGTTTTGTTGAACAAATTTGCTATGCCAAAAGGAGCCTTTTGGATATGAGCTCCCCTTGAATCTTAAATGTTATTCTTTCTTTTTGGTTTATTATTTTTTAAATTAGTTAATTGCCAAAAACACTGGATCAGACTGAAATATCAACATAGGAGAGAAGTAAAGAGAGAAAAAAGGAGACAGAGAGGCATAGCAAGGCAAAGCAAGTTTATTTGTAGGACCTGAGGGGTCTGGTAGGTTCAAACTGGGTCAAGAGACCACTGATGCTTTGGTCCTAAACCATTCACAGCATTGTAGACCAGCAATACAAGCTTAAAGTATGTCCTCTGACAGACAGGCAGCCAGTGTAAAGACCTCAGAACTGGTCTGATCTGGTCCACTTTCTTGGTCTTAGAAAGGACTTGAGCAGCAGAGTTCTGAATAAGCTGCAGGTGTCTAATTGATTTTTTAGCTAGACCTGTTAAAACACTGTTATAATAATCAAGTCGACTAAAGATGAGAGCATGGACTATTTTTTTTCAGGTCCTGCTGAGACATCAAATCTTTTACCCTTGATATATTTTTAAGGTGAAAGTCGTCTTAGTGATTCGCTTTTTTGTCTCTCCCTGGTAAATCTTGGTGTAATGATGAACTCAGACCTAAACTTTGAAAAACACAAGATGGAAAACAAGATAGAAAACAGCCACAACTGTGCAATCAAACCCAAAAAGAAAAAAACTGGCGGATACACCGTAAAGAACTAGTAAACAATAGGGGCGGCTGCAGTAAGAAAGAGGCAGAGGAAGGCTGCAGCCTAAGCCCCCCACCACCATGGAGCGCGGACCCCAGGGGACAAGGGGTAGCAGCCCGCCAGCCCCACTAGGCACCGACCCCCTGATGCTCAGGTGGCTGGTGCCTCCTTAATGCCTCCTTAGATGCAGTGTTAGCAATAACTCTTAAGAACCTATCCATCTTAAAAAAGGCACCTTGTGTAAGGCAGAAGACCTTTATTCCAACTCCACCAAATTACAATAATAACTCAAAGAATACACAGATGAAAAGGGAAATGGGTTATTATTCACTATCTCCCCACTGGACTCGTTCCAGCAAAATTGTATTAACATTATTTGAACACATTATTTTTCTATCACCTCTTTAGATTACTCTGTATTCAAAGGTTCAGCTTACTGGCCTCAGGATTTTTTTTTTCCATACTTCCGCACAGAGAAATATCACACCTGATCATGTTTTACATGACAGCACCACACAAGGCTGTTGATCCATCTGAAAATATGTTACCTGGGAGATATTCATGCTTTAAGCAGAGCCCCGGATGCCAGATGGCAATAGGGAGAATGAAAAGCCTCAGGTCATTATTAAGCGAACTGTGGGATGATACACACCACTGTAAATCCATGTGGCAGAGTGATCAACAAATGCTGTGCAGGACAGAAAGGATCCATTTCTTCTAAACAGGTTTCAGGGGTCTCAGATGAATTAAAAAGATTTGTGAGAGTTAATGCAAGTCTATTTAATGACTGCTGTACCCTAACAGAAACAGATTTTAAAGACAACCTTGGTACAACAACATTAACAGAGCTTGTCCTTGAGCAAACCAGAGTCATCCTCAGCAAAGATGCTTTTCTATTGTCATCTGAGTTAGAAAGCTTATTTTAGGCAGATGAATGACTGAGCACGGACAAAAAGAGACAGATTGTGAAACAAAGAGAATATCCTTCAGCAAATAGAAGATGGCTGCTACTCAATGCAACTTTATCCAAAAAGAGGAAGAACGCTTAAAAAGAGAAAGGAGAGGTATTTTAATACTATCACCTCCAATGCTCTCAATTGGTGAAGCATGATAATTAATACATTTATCATAAATCATCACAATTGTTTACACTGGTGAAAAAGAGCTAAGAGCTACCAAATGATTAGGTCCCCACACATGTTGAAGCTTGTGTAGGTTAATAGAGACTTTTTTCAACTTTTATTATTTTCTTTTAAATTACTCATTTATTTATTTACTTTATTTTCTCTATTCATTTTTTTTTTTTTTTTTTTGTATTACTCTGACTTTTAACCAAAGGGAATAGAAAAAACCTGCTGGACCCCTACCATTTCTTGCCCTCCCTGCCCACACCAACCTACCAAGGAGGTGATCGGATGCATCTGTTTCCCAGAGATAAAGAGCTGCTCACCACATCCCCAGAGCTGGGAGAAGTTGGCACAGTGCATGCTGGCACTCCACACATGGAACAGACCCTGTCACTGACACAGAGCGAGACACACAGAGTGACGGGGCGTAAGGGTAAGACAGAGTGTTGAATGAAAGGGGTTGAATGTGAATGGAAAAGATTTTAAATGGTGCGTTCTGGCTTTGCATAAACAGAACAATTTTAAACAAAACTAAGAACATCCTTACAAATACGTGTGTGTATTTCACTTTTTCCACTGCTTCATACTTAGATGTTTCTAGCAGGACAACAATGGCTAAAGAAGACACTGCAAGAGGGGATCCAAATTTTCCCCCAGCCTCCGATGTTCCTTAGATCTTAATCTGATGGGCTCTCACCGGTATCTGTGGGAAGAAAACCTAATTTAAAGACATCATCAAGATCCAAAGGTTCTATTTCAGAGGTTCATTTGTCCATAGCCTCAGTTGATCAAAAGTCATTTAATGGTATGAGACACACCAGCTCAGTAGTAGCCAGTGTTTAACCCTTAAATGCTTAAGTGGGGTAAAAAATTACTCCACAGGTTGTTTTTCCTCAAAATGTTTGGAATGATAAGTTTTTATATTTTCATATTATAGGTATTCCTCATCAAGCATGTTTGTAACATGAGCCCATTTGCATTTATAAAACATTTTTCATTGTAAAAAATTGCAGTTTTTATATCACAACCCCACGTTTTCATAAGCAGGGTCAAAATTACCCCAAGAATTTCGTATGAAATCTCCTAAGAACCTTTCATTCTTATCAGCTCTGCCTGTCAGTATACATTTTATGCTCATACACATCTGATGTCAACAGTCTCACCACCCAAGGTCCTTTATGTACACAACAACATCCATGACTTTTCTGTGATAGAATATAATGTTAGTATTATTGTAATCAAATTAGTAATAGTAAGCTAACTACAAAGTAATGTTAGTACTTTAATCTTAGCTAGTTTTGTAAGGTAGCAAGCATTACTGCATTTGTTGTAAAAAAAAGTGAGGCTCTTACTATATTTATGACTTCTCTGAAATAAAAGCTAACCTGTTAGGTAGCTTATAATACGATTATTGATTATTCAATGATGTATGTGTGTGTGTGCACGTGAGCATGCATGTCTGTGCATTTACTTACATATGAATGCAAAAATATTTAGTTACATAGCTGTATATTGATTTATAGTTTTGTGTGCCATACAAGCATTGTTCATTTTTTGTTTTCTCATTTCAAGTATAATGGTTGATAGGAGGCCAGGATTCTTGAGGACCTTGCCTGACCAATGACCCTGGATGAATGGGATGAAGAGCCCATCGGAGGGACTGACTCAGGATCTGACATCTCAGATGTAGAGGACCCAGACTATTGTCCACCTAGACATGCCAGGCCACCTAGAGATGCCAGGCCACCTGGGAATCAACTAGAGAAGGGCCCATACTGATCCTAGCATCGGAAATACTCACAGATCCTATCAAAAGTAAGGGGATCAGCATCGGCGAGTCTAAACACCATCTGATACCATGGAAACGGAATCATAATTATTTGTTTCCTGACGGTTGTTCAGCGTGGTTACTTACTTACTGGTAAGAGTTACCTCCCAGTCAGGCTAAAGCCATAATATTCAGAGAAGTTGGTCATGGCCTGCACCTGGGTTTATCAGCGTCTCTCTAAAGCAGTGATTCGCAACCCTGGTCCTCAAGGACCACTATCCTGCAGGTCTTAGATGTCTCCCTGCTACAACACACCCGATTCAAATTCATGGCTCATTAGCAGACCTCTACAGAGCTCGTCAGAGAACCATTTAATTTGAATCAGGTGTGTTGTAGGTCTAAGACCTGCAGGATAGTGGTGCTTGAGGACCAGGGTAGGGAATCACTGATCTAAAGGATGCATAGAAGCTGTTTATCACTGAAAATATAATAGAAGAGGTGCTGACATGCACAAATATCGAGGGGCGAAGAGTAGCAACGGACATAAGAAAAGAGTTTAAAAATATAAGCAAAGATGAGCCTATGGCCTTCACTGGATTGGCCATTCTTGCCAGAAGTGAGAAGAACTGGAATGTTTCAGTCCATTCCGTCTTTGGGAGTCCTCTACTTAATCCAATGCACAAAACACCTATGTCAATTGGAAGATTTGAAGATATTCGCCATTTCTTGCTTTAATGATTTTAATGACAACAGAACCAGAGCCTACATACTACAGTACCCCTGTTTGAAATGGTCACAGCCAGAAGCAAGTAGTTTGTGACAACCTCACAGAGTGAGAACAGAGAAGATGTTTGCGTAAGTACATATGCATGGACAGTGTTCTGGCCTCCAGACCTATTGAATGTTCTCTGTCCATTCTCCAAAGTCAGACCCAAACAATGGATTTTGATTTTATTGGATACCCGATTGATTGTTTTGTGACTTAAAGGAACATTAATAAAATGAAATCACTCTTTTGTTTACCAAAATATTATGAAAATCATAACCAAAATTAAAGATATTTCTTATGTTTATTTAAAAAAAAATACATTGATTCCAACTGAGGTAATTTTTGACCCCACTTATGGAAGAATGTAGACTGGTAGGTCATGCAACCAAGGGTTAACAATGGGAGGGTGTGTTAATTTGACAAATAATGAGAGATATACAGAATATGTCCATATATACGATGAAAAAGCACCAGTTGGTCCAGTGTTTGACAAGTACAGGTCTCCTTCTGGATATGATTGCAATCATACATGTCTACCTTATATATTAAAATAAAAAAATAAAATAAAAAAAAAACACACACAAATGGTATTTTGAGATGAATTAAATCAATGTAATTATCATTAATAAAACTAAGGAAATTGAAAAGGAAATGGTAGCGGTATCTCAAATGGCTATAGAAAATATGCAGAATGAACAGAAACAAAAATCCATATTGATATCTAAAATAATGTTCAAAGGGCACAAATTCTGTATAATCTTAATTTCTACTCATGACAGCATGACATTATTAATCTTTCATTTTGTTTCTCATTTAAAGGCTCCTTAAAACCTTGAAGGTTGTTCATTACTTTGCATCTAGCCTTAACATCTATTCCCTAATTCATTCTGCTAGTTGAGCTGTCTTTTCCATCTCTTTACACATGAACACATTCAGGGTGTGATTGATCTAAAATAAAGCTGATTACACACACAAACAAACACACTTGTACATACAGTTCCACTAAGGCCAAGCTCAATATCAGTCTGTATACAGGCTTTCTACCCTTGCCTCCCTGCTCTCATTTCCCCAAATGTTGCTGTCCTATATGCTTCACCCCAGGGGATATCAATAGACCAACTATAGTATTTGAAGAAATCAATACAGTAGAATGTTGTTTCTTTCTCCTTCCCTTTCCCCCTATTTCTCCTCTGATCAATAGAGATTTTTCCCCATACAGAGTCACTTTGACACAAATCCTGAGACTCCATTTCCCAAAACACAAAATTAGGGTTTTGGTGAGCAGTGGTCTGTGTAACCCAAATTATAAAAATGCTCTTGTCTTTCAATTTAAGCTATTGGTGTCTTTACCACTGTAAACCAATAGGTGATGGGTTAAAAATCTTACTAGTTCACTTGTAACAGCTTGACTATAAATGTTCATATAACCTGTTTGTAGACAAAGGGCAGTAGATACATTTCTGATCTTAAAAATGTTTGTTTCTGACTCATCTCGATGACACAGTGACATTTATTGGGTACCTTCCTGGAGCCATTGTTGTCCAGCAGCATCCAGAGGCTGAGAAACCACAATTCACATCACTTTCCAGCTGAGTTTTGCTGAAGACAAAGCATCACACTGAGAAAATCTAACAAAGTTCAGTAGTTATTTACTTTTATAAAGTACAGTTTGGCATTTAAGAAAGAAACCATTAGATCTCATGTTAAAATGTGCAAAAGCTACCATATGTTGATCCATCGTTAAAAATATTAAGGTTTTAAGTTATTATGGGTGGCTGTGGCTTAGGAGGAAGAGCAGTTGTCTTTCAACCGGAAGGTTGAAGGATCGATTCCAGGCTTTCCCT
>JBAMHW010000009.1:26267557-26285194 GCA_037177495.1 Rhadinocentrus ornatus | reverse complement strand
TTAAACCACGTTGACATGTCTTCACAAACCTGGAGCCAAAACCTGTGAACAGGTGTGCAGGACCACAAGGCATGGAAGTAGTTGTCAGTGGTGTTATCCGTGCAATGTAAGCAGATGTTTGACTGTGACAGACTCATCCTGAACATCCTTTGTCCTGTATAATGAATTCTATGCAGAATTTTCAATTGTATTAGTTGCATATTTGAATTCTTAGTCATGAATAATTCCTTATTTTTTCTGCCAATCTCAAAACATACATTTATTTTCAAATTGCTTGAACTTTAAACATATGTTAGCATACTTCATAAAAAGTTGGTAATTGAGTATAATACTGGCTCATAAAATTAAATGCATCTGAATTAATTGCAGAAACAACGTTTAGGCTGTGTCCTGTGTGAGTTTACACTGCTATTTAAACTCTAAACTAATCCCTTAAAATAATTAGATTTTATTTAGACACAACTGGGCAAGGTATAAAGCACTGGCACTGCCCACATAGAGTATGCTTTGACTTGCTGCAGAAATATTTTCAGTACGCAATCGATTTTATGACATGACAGTTGTTTGGTGGAAAGGCAGCTGGTTGAGCATGGAAATTCCTCAAACATGACAAATACCTAACATGGAAAATCATCTGTTTGATTTGGTGGTGCAAATATGTGAGCTGTGCTTCATTTTATACGCACAACTTGTGCTTCCTCAGAAATGTTCCCAGCACTAATCAGTTCAAATCACAGTGATTGCTCTCAGCAGAAAATTAATCTAATTTTCTGTCAAAGCTGCTGCCAGTTACTTAAGATCTGATCTCTTTCATTATTTCACACTCATTTCTTTTCCTCCCTCACTTTCCCACTCATGCTTTAGGCTGTGGTTAATTAAAATGGAAAGGGAAGGATTTGCAGTCAGTAATTCAGGACAACTTATAGTAGAAGTTAATTATAGAGTCCATTGAATCATATAAAGAACATTTTCAACAATTTGGAAAAAAAAGAATAAAAATCAAACATCTAGCCTATTAGATGGGCTAAAATGAAAAGACTATTTAAACAATATTTAAAGTTGGTGGTTAAAGGAAAACAATGAAACCATACAAATGGGACAACAATAAGGATTTAACTGACAGTAGTTAATTTCTGTTTGCCCAACTCAGCTGCACAGACATGATAATGTTAGAAAGAAATTACACAGTTTACATTGTTCTGTACAATTTATAACTTATTTGTGTGTAGAGGATGAAGGAAATATACAAGGTTAATTGAAAATAGGCAAAGGTCTGGTGTTTTTAAAAACAGGAAAATAGTGTCAGTAAGTCGGCAAATATGAGCTCAAAGCAGATTGAAATAGTTTCAAAATAGTTTTAAGACCAGGGATATATATATATATATAATATATATATAGTACCAGTTCAAGGTATATGTCATTAAAAAGAAAATTTGACTCAAGTAAAAGTTAAATCAGTTTTACAATATTATTGTCATGCAGTGCTGCTGGTGTTAGCATAGTAATATTCCCTTTCGGAATATGTAATTGTTACGCCCCCAGGCCTGCAGACTATGGACCAGTATTATGTAAATATTGCTGTCCAATTACTACATGACGATTGGATAGAAACCCCGTTAACACCTCCCCTACAGCCTCTCCACGGTGGTTGCACCAGCCCTTCCCTCCCAGCAACCAATGAGGACACGCAGGGAGCTTCAAAAGAGTGGAGGCAATTCCAATCGGGGCAGCTGTGGTCTGGCAGGGTGTAACAAGAGTGATGCTGGTTTGTTTGGAGATTTGTGAGTTAGAATATCTTCGTGGTTTGGAGATTTGCTGTACAATTCCCTTTGTTGTGTGCACTATTGTGCTTTTTTATTTAGTATTGAGCAGAGAAGCTCTCACCATTTTGTGTTGTAAATTCTGTTTATTTGAATTAGATTGAAGTTGTACGTTTTCAGAGAAGGATTTAAGTTAAGTAGGCTTTTGTATCTGTTATTTGGCTAAGTTTCCTTTGGTTAATTATAAGAGTAAATTGTTTACTTGTAATAGTTAATGCTAATTGATACATTTAATAGACCATAATTAAGGACACCTTTTCTTTATTGATTTTCTGTTTTCCTTTGATACCCACCAAGGTAACCCACCTTAGGACACCTTTTGTTGTATTTTGTTTGAGTAGTTGAACCGGGGTTTGTAAATAAAATAAGTGTTATAGTTTTAAATTTGTCCGGCTGTGTTTGTTTTCGACCCACGACCCTAGAATTAACAAAGTGGGTCGTAACAGTAATTTACATCTAAAGTTATTTACACGTTTAATGAAATAAAATAAATTTACAAAATGACATGTTCAGTTTCTCTTTCGATGACATTTCAAGACCAGGGAAGCTAATAACAGAAGCACGTACCTTTACAATGATGGACAACCACTCTTCTGATTGTTTACATCTCTGCTTATATGGGGTTTATGTTATATATGGATGAAGTATTGAAGAAGATTACTATACTTGCAAAACAACATCAACTGCTATATGTTGACTATATGCTCCTTAGAGGTATAAATGCAGTCATCCAACTCTATAAAAAGGTACAAAACTCAGTTTGATTATAGCCTGTACTGGTGAAAGCACCGTGTGATGGGTATTAAGTATTGGTATTATACAATTTCAAATTCCTGCTATTTCATGCTTTTCTTAGGCTCAGGCTTTAAGCCCATTGTTCACAGGACAAAATTCAATTTTCACCAGTTTCATATTGTGCTACACTTTACTTACACCTTCTACAATAACTACCTTCAGCATTTGAATCAATTTTACATTTAATGCATTTTTGTAGACCTCACATGCAGTGCCTCTGGCAGTGGAATCACACTTTTTTATCAATTTTCTTTCTTTTTTTCTTATTTTTCTTTATTTTTAGACAGTGCTTGACAATTATTGGCATCTACACATATCTGGCAGTGAGACTAAATATTTTATTTATTAACCCAGCATCCCAATAAATTGGTTGCCTGACCAGATTGTGTGATGTCATTGGACTGTTTCATTTTCTTTCCTTTTTATTTATCAAAGCAACATAAAGAATTCAGAGTGAACATGAAAGCACAAAAAGAGAGATGCACAAAAATGAAATGAAATGCCATTTACAGACAAAAGAAAGTACCCAGACATTCATAAATGCACAGAAGACAGAGGAAACAGATTATGTTTATCATCCTAATCATTCAGATGGGCTTAATTATTTTCAATCACTTCACAGCAGCCTTGCCACTTTGGTGTGCTTGTATTAATGCTGCTGAAGTCATTCAGTGGATTTTATCTATGTAAATCTTGTTCATTCTATAAAGCATTCTCATCTCCAACGGCAACATGGAAGTCATATATAAAGGAAATGCAGTTATGTGCTTCTCTAACAGAGAGAAGACAAACGTGAAAACATGTTTAGCATTCATTCATCTGTGCAGGGGAGATGAGTTGATGTTTCACAGCGATGACTCACTCTTATAGTTTTTATTGATTCGTTGAAGACACTGCTTATTCAGGCAGTTGGGGTCCATTAACTGTGATACTTTTCCTGGATGCTTGTTGTGTGGACCATTATTAAACTCCAGTTAACAGCTGCAGAGGACCACATTAGCCAAACAGAGATTCGCTGTTCATGACAAGCTCCCATATCCTTGCACAGCAAGAGCACTAAGAGACTTTCTGCTATTGTAAGACATCTGCTTTCAAACATTAGGAAGGCTTCATAGCTTTTAATAGAGTCCCAGGGGAAACGTGTCTATTTCTAAGAAGCATAACATGCTAACTTTTCCACATTTATACATTTTATATTAAATTTGTTTAAAAATAAAAGTAATAAATATATATATTTTTTTTAAATGAAAATTATTTTTTTTATGACTCACTTCTGAGCAATCAAATTACTATACACACTACCATGAGGACAAATCACTGAAAATAAAATACTTAACATAATAAAATCTAAAAATATCTATTGGATGATCCATCTGGCTTTGATTTTAATGTAGACCTTAAAGAAAATGTGACATGAAAAGAATGATTTTGATGACTTTTACTTGAGTTGAAACCTGCATAGAAAAATTAGAGAGCTGATGCCTCAACGATCAACCAGTATGTGTACTCATCTACTGTATATATCCACAAGTCCTGCCAGCAGGAAGAACAGGGATATGAAAAATCAATATAGTCAAGGCAAAATTGTATTAAGAGAGTGCATGTGCATCATCACTCTCCGACTTATAGTTGCCTTTCTTTCAGGGCCAAACCATTTTAAGTCTTTTTCTTTCTGTCACAAGACAGGATCAGAATTTATGCATAGGAAGCAACTGTGGCAATAAGATGGTAGTGATCAATTGTTTAAATTTCTAACAAGATTGACCCTCTTAGTGAAAATTATTGATCAGAGAAAAAGGAGCAATAAATGTGTGAACACAAGACTATAGATTCTACCAGAAAGTATATTTCTTTCTAAACAAGCATCCTGTCTTCAATCCATCTACCAAAGATTCCCTCCAGTAAACAGTCATAGTGCATGATGGTGTAAATCCTGCAGAGAATAATACGGCCCTTTAATGAGGTCTAATATAATATTATAATGTAATTTTTTTTCTGTGTCTAATTCAATACTTGCATTGTTTGTAACAATCAAATTTCCTACAACTTATATGAAAAACTAGACTTGCTGATCTTATTATCATCTGTAACACTAAACTCTGAGCAAAAGTAATTTACAGCTTCCAAATTAAATTCTGCATGCTGCTTATTATTCACCCAACCTCATGTGTGCTCATTTACATTAACAGAAAAATGTATAAAAATGGCAGATGTGGAGTCATAGTTTTGAGCTAATAAGCAGACAGAACGAGGTTTTATGACCTCTTTAACTTTCCTTAATACAACAGGAAAGAGTGCAAGGACTCTCTAGATAAGGGAATTAAGCATCAATCAAATTCAGGGAATACATTTTGAGAATAACCTTTAAAGTCACCCTGTTCTGCACAGTTAATTACAGTGCTGGCAAACTCCGGTACGGCCAATAATTCTCAAGATCAGGCCGCAGGTCACTGGCTTCAAACAGTTGAGCCAGTATCACTTTATGACTGGTCTCTTCAGCTGCAGATGAAAATGTTACATAGATGAGACAATTTAATATGAAAGCCTGATGGGAGGCTTAAGAATGTTTTATTCTGAGCATAAGGACTCACAGGCTTCGTAAGTTCTTGATTTGTCCAGATGGAAATTTGAATGAAGAGATGAGAAGAATTGATGCAGGACTCTTTGGTTCTTTTCATGTATCTGGTTATTAGTCATAAATATTATCCCTTCCAGAGTATGAAGAAAATCCTGGCAGCATAATGACCCTGTGTGACATATCCCTTGATTAATTTCAAAGAATCTGAATGAAAATAATCATACTACTCCTCCTTCACCTTTTTAAAAGTTAATGTAAAGACTCTATCTAGACCAACAGTCTTCTTTAAACACAGAATTAGCACTGCTAATGCAATTTGTGGTGTGTTCCTATGCTTCTCCGTGGCTTCTTACAACAATACATATAAGTTGTCAAAGTACAGAGTATGCTTTGCCCTTGACAAGACTACAATTAGACAACATATAAAGCTGTGGAACACTGGCTCACTTTATAGTCTTCTGCTGAAAGTACCTCTGAGTGCAGTGATGCCATAAACAATGACCATTATTTAAGCGATAAGGGAGGATGGCGTGGAAAAAGCAATGTCTCAGTGGTTGTGTGCTCTTGGCTTTTTTATTAATTTATTTCAGAATACAGGAAAGCCCCAGGGAGCTGGATGTTTTAAAAATCCATGATTAATGAAAGATTAATCATGAATTTTGTAGAGGAACAGGAAGAGTTGTCACTCTCTATTTGGGCCTGTTTGGAGCAGAATGGAAGAAGGAGACAGGCAAAAGGGGAAAAGGGTGGCAGATTGTGTGGTGGTGGGGGCAGGATTTCAGAGTGGATGTCAAGCAGAAATAAGAAGGAGGGGGAACAGCCAATGAAAATGACGGGGAAAAAGGTTTTTGGAATTCATGAGATGTTGACATAGCAAGAAGGCTGCAACACTGCTACAATGCCTTTGTTGTTTGACCCCATTAAATCAGCCGTTACACTATGTGGGCAACACTAATATGGACACATACAGGATACAAAAGGCCTAACTATACATTTAGAACAATAATGATGGTACTCTGAAGGTAATTGAAGTCTCAATAAAAACAGGGTCGAAGTGCTGAGAATGTGTCTTATCTTACAGGAATGAGTGAGTTATTAAAAATTTGAAACTACACAGCAACAACATGCTTTGTTGAGGCAGTCACAACGTGGCAATTTTTTTTTTCCTTAACTTTGCATTAGGAAATCAAACACACTTTAAATGGCATGTGTCAACGTCTCCTTGAGATTAATACACTGACATGCCTGCATTTGTGTTCCGTCTTCAGAATATATCCTCCCATGTGTATGCCAGTCAGGAGGCTTATAGAACTACAATGGCACTTGTCATAATTTATACCAGGTATGTCAACCCCCTCTTGCCTAACTTTCTGCTGAATGCTAAGTAGCCGAGTCAAAGTTAGAGACAGGACAAACAGGATACTTTGCCTCTGAGGCAAACATTTCAGCACATAAGAGAGAGGAACGGATTGGTGGAGTGAAGGAATACAATGAAATAAACATGGCAGCTGTTTCTGTTGTGAACTTCAGTGATTTCACAGTTTTTAAAATGTGTCATTGAATGTTGCTGATAACAGTGGCAAGGGTAGTGAATGAGGAACAAAAGTCAGCAGTGTTAAACCTGCATACTAATTCAGTCTACAATGTGTTTTGTGTGAATTGAGAAGGACTGGGAGTGAATGACACTGCTTATTCCACCATTAGACAGAATTTAAAGTCTAATAATGTCTAGTAAACCATACACATGGCAGAGAGTGTATAAGGTAAGCAGCACGTGGAACAGGATTTGAAAGAGGTTTGACTGGCTGCACTTTGATAATGATAATGTTTTAAATGATAAGGAATCAACAGACAACAGAAACGACATTACAATTGAGGGTTTGTATTGGATGACAATGTCCAACAAAGCCTTGTAACATCAGTGCAATGGCATGTGACTAAATACTTAAGATAAGGTAGCGTCAAAGGTAGAACGCATCGAACAAAAATTGGAAAAGAGAAAGAATCATTACAAAATTTTTCACACCTTTAAATATGACTCTTACTTGGCTAGGCTTTCAGTTAGCTATCATTAGAAACCTATATGCTCCCCATCCAAAAACATATTTAAAAAGGTTGAATCTCCACAGTGGCTTCTTCAATCAATGTCCTTATTATTGGCCGCTCTTCCATATAACTCTGATTTGTGGTATATGACTTAAGTAGTTCCCATAAATAGATGTTTCAGTCTCTGAAATTGAGCTGTGCAGCGCTTTGGGGTTAGCTTTGACATCTACACATTCTTTTACATTCATCTAAAGGAAGTCTTTTATGTGAAATACCCCACATGGTGGTGTCTGACAGAGCACATTGTTAAAAAGATAAGTAACAGTGGAGTCAATTTTTTTCTCCTTCTTGGCTTTACCTGTGGTGGTTTGCTGCAGAACCCATTCTTTTTAATCATAAGAATAATAATAAAACGTAACTCTCGATTAAGCTGCATATAAGCTGGATATTAATAAATATTGCCTAATTTCTCAATTTATTGCCTTTTTAACCTAATAATTTGTGTTAATTAGTTTATGCATTTTTATGACAATATGTCATGCTGATATGAGTCATATGAATATAAGGATTTACAGTTTATCATTTAATTAAAAACAGCTGTGACAGTGAAGATGGTGCACATAGGTTAAGTAAAACAAAGTTTTTCTTGAATTGATAACTGTGCTGCTAAAGTAGTGCTGTAACTTTAATACTGCCATAACAGTGACTGTTCGATGAACTTACATTTTCAGCTACTGTTATGTTTTACAAATCCACTGCTAGGTTGGCAAAGTGGTATGAAATGTTGGAGTAATAAGACTTCTTGCTGTGATTATACTGTGTACCGAGTATTGGAAGAGTAACCATTGTCCAAATGATCAAATATCATTGCTTTACCAGACTGATGAAGCTATTAATGTTCTGCTTTTCTGAAAGTGTTCCTGAGTCCTTCCAATGATTTTCTTGACACAATCGTGCCTTTTTGAGATGCTTTTGATGGTAGAATCTGTTATGGAGGATGAAATATCCAAAGTCTTTCAAATTTAATGAGGTGGCAAATGACTCCAACAGTATAGCTGAACCTTTTAAAAGTCAAACTGGATACATACATACATACTTGCATACATATATACATGTATACATGTACATAAACACAACCAGAAATAAAAATACTGCAACTTCTATGAACAATTTCAATGTTCAAAGCTTTACACATTTGAATTACAAGTTAAAGTCGACCGCGTTTGAAATGTGTTGTTTAACTGGCTCTGACCTCATATCTGGTGTGAAATGAAAGTCTCTAAAGGTAGTCTTTAACTTGCAAATAAAAAATGGAATAAGATTCAGATTCATTACTTCCCTCTGGTCCAGAACAGCATTGGTGTTGGTTGAAGATGAAGACAAGCTGGGCAACAGCACCAATGAAACTAAAAGGTGATCTAATGCTCTCCGGTAGCAATCATACGGTGCACAGAGCCTCATGGTGGAATGCAAGGGTGGTTGGTGGCTTGAAGTGAAACGGAATTTTCTTTTTCTGTATTCCTGCCATCACTTGCTTCAAGGGGTAGCCAGGATACAAAGACAAACTGTGGCCAGTAGAGTCAAGTCATTTCCTCCGTCTGCACCAATCCAGACCCTTTGGCATAGCTCACATCTGACACTTATCCCACATTTGTCAGAGGCTAAAACCTGCCTGGTATTTGATAGGAAACCTCTGGCACTCTTGGCCAACTTCTGACGGGAATTCTTGCTATCCATATAGTCCATGCATAACTGAGCAACATCAAAGACTGCTTCAGTCTCTCAATCACAACTAAAAGAAAAGCAAATTGCGGGTAAATATCTGTAAATTCTTCATCTGAATTAACAACAATACATTTTTGTGTAAAAATATCAGAAAAGAATAACAAGAAAAAAAAAAAGTCTGGACAGTGGACTGATAAATAGCAAAGGTAGTGTTGTGTTGGTGTATCAAAGACCTGTCTCATGTTTTATTAGTAGTATTCACAGTCAGATATATACCCCTGGTCCCACTGGCAGCCCCCCTTCACCGTGTTGCTCTATTTATCAAAAGCTGAAATAATGTGGCAGGGATTTATTATCTCGTTCAGGAGCCAAGCTTCATTTGCACAACAGAGGCCACTATCCTAGATCTGGCATTGATTTCTTTTGATTTATGTAGAACAAGAAGTGTTAGTTGTGTATGTTCATTGAGTCCACTGCCCTCCTAGTCTCGATCGTTTGCCATGACAGTGAAATAGACTATGATGACACATGGAAGTAAATCAACATAATGCATCTATTTTCTAAACAAACATCCCTCCACCTTCTCCTCGTCATATGCCACTGTTGTCAGCTTTGCATATTGTTAGCTTGCTGTAATGTGCTGCTTAAAATATTTGTTGACTATGACTATTATGTTTCCATCAATTCAAATATACATGGACAGTAAATCTAACTTTACAAGTAAATTAGCTTGCTTTTGGCAAACCTCAAACCTTTAAATAGCAGATTATAATAGAGTTGCCACCCTTTCCTTAATTGTAACCCTGGGCTCTCCGATGGATATCGTCAGGACAGCTTGGCAGCAGCATGGCTTACACAGAACTACCCAGATCAGGCAATAATGTTGCCTTCAAGATCACTTACATAGTGTCTATATTTACGTGGTAGTTTCTGCCCTTTTTTGTTAACACGCTTAAAATGAGCCTCTATTGTTTTTTTTAATAAATGCAAACACTTTTAGAAATACAGCATTTTACCTTAAAACCATGTTTCTAGGAGGAAAAAAAAGAAAGCAATAAAGAAAGACAAAAATATAACGTGGCAGAGAAAAGAAAATATAAAAAAAACAAACATGACTGTCAAGCATGTTTTGTTCCTTCTAAAGATCCAGCAATGTTTAGAACTCTTTTTGGACTCAGAATATTTGATAAAATCTTCATAAATGCTATGCTAAATAAATTAAGTTTAATATCAATTATTCCTTAAAATTGTTTTTACTTTGCCTAGCACAATGCATTATCAGTTTAGAAAACCAGCCTTCCAGCTCCTACTGCATGTGTGAGTTTGTAGCTTATTTCTTCGTGCTCCGTATCCCAAATGCAGCAGAAGACAGAGGTTAGAATAATAAGACGCTAATCCATAACTTAAAGATTATCTTTGCTTGTTTAAGTCTCTTTCTGTTTGGATCTGGTAAACCTCGCAGTACATGTGTAGGTGGAGAGAAGGTAATACACCTTATGTTATATGATGGTTAATGAAAGAGCTTCTCGAGCGTTTCCTGGTGGGTCAAAATGATTAATCTTACCCTGTTGTCTTCCTCTCACCTTCCTCTACAGAAACAACTTTACTATGAAGTACAACTATCTGCACTTGAGAGATCACGGTTACTTTTTAGTGGCATCTCTAATTTTAGTCATTGATTATTGATCATGTTTTTTGTGACTTCTGAATGTGTTTCTGTTTTTTTATTGTCTAATGCAGATTTAGGGTCATTTTTTGGGTTTGAATAAATAATTTATTATGCTGTTAGTGTATAACATACATACAGGGAGTGTTGAAGGGAACAGTAAGCTGATCTTGAAACACGGTTAATGAACTTTGCTCTGATTGAAGCTGAAGCTGTTGAAGGCATGCTGTCAAGACCCACATTGTGCAGTTTTTGCCGTCAATTAAAATGCTAATATGTGTGGGTGGTGTTCTGATATATTGAAGGGTTGTAGGCATAGTGAGTTCCTCTACAGTTTGCACATTTGTTGTATTTCATGATGCAAGGAGATTGTGAATCCAATTTACAATTTAATGAGCACATATATTTTCATCGTGCAAGATACATAAACAGCGCTTACCCATGCGAGATGAAAACAGAACCTATGACGGTTCCCT
This sequence comes from Rhadinocentrus ornatus, assembly GCA_037177495.1. NCBI lineage: Eukaryota > Metazoa > Chordata > Actinopteri > Atheriniformes > Melanotaeniidae > Rhadinocentrus > Rhadinocentrus ornatus. The sequence goes on along the minus strand of JBAMHW010000009.1, from coordinate 26,274,088 downwards.
GTAGTGTCTGATTTGTTTGATTCCTGTGAGTTGCAGGGTTGGGCCTCTGTAAAGTGCATGTAGTAGTAGATCCAACAAAAACTTGATCAGATTCAGATATGAGGAATTTAGAAGCCAGGTTGATGTTATTCGTTGGTATAACTGTACTATACTGTAAGACCAACCATGTCATGTTCTCATTAATTCATATGTCCATCATTACCCACTAAATAAACATGTTGATTTTATCATGTAATAACTCAATAATTTTATTTATTTTTTTTGGTTTGTCACGTTTTGCACTCTGGTTATGTGGCTTTTATTAAATTGGATTACATTTTATTTGTAAATTTTTTTACAAAAAAAAAAAATCTCAAAATTCTTTTAAAAATATTGTCCAATTTAATCAGATTAACTGTAATGCAGTTATATTGCAATTAAATCAGTTTCATTATAATCCACATAACAGAAGTTCTTTAAATGTGCTCATATAACGCTAATTCATAACAAAAAAAAAAAGCCTTTGTAATAAAATCTGTGGTTCATATCAGATCTTTTCTGAATGAATTCCCTATCCTGAGCATAAGGGTCTGGTGGGCAATAGCGGTAAGAAAAACTCCTTTTGAACATAAAGAATAACCTCCAGTGGAGCCAAACTCATGAAGGGTGGCCATCTGCCTTGGTCAGTTGGGAGTTGAGTGGACAGGAGAGGGGTCATACAAGCTCCATAACTCTTGGCCAGAAAAAAATTCTGAAAAAGAAAAAGAACAAAAAGAGAAATCCAAGTTAATGGCAGTATTTTTTATTTATATATGAAGAGTAAATAGTCAAGTAAAGAGAACAGGGAGGTGTTCAGTGCATCATGCGATTTCCCCCAGCAGCCTATAGCAGCATGACTAAGAGGATTACTTTCAGTGATTCAAGGTTAGAAGAAATATGTATTTCACATTATCATCCAGTAGAACATTATGGATGGTGATCCACATTTAAAAGGCGTACTGAGCAAAATACAGTGACCCCCAAAGAAGTCAGACACTAATATTATGTTGGACCGGCTATATCTTTGATTACAGTAGCATTCGCTGTCATTGTTTTGATAAGCTTCTGCAATGTCACAACATTTATTTCTATGCAGAGTTGCATTAATATTTTACCAAGATCTTGTATTGATGAGGAGAGATTCCGACCACTGCTTCGACCTGTAGTGAGTGTGGAGCTGGGGTATATGTAGAAGGACAGGTGAATAGGAAACAGGTGTGACTACTCAGGTTGACTGGAATGAGAATCAGGGACAGGTGTGGAGGATCAAGGGGAGCATTGTAACAGGATGTAACAGTCATCATAGCAAATGGAATAACCAGTGATTTAGTATATTTAGCTGACGTCATTCTTTTGACACATAATGTTGCAGAACCTAGAAGTCAACTGCAGAAACCACAGATCATAGTACTGCCTCCACATGCTCTTACAGTAGGCACTAAGCATGATGGCTGAATCACTTCATCTACCTCTCTTTTTAGGCCTGTTACATACTCCATAAGAACTGGGAACAAAATGACATAATTTTGTACTTGTGGACCTGGTTGGGGACATCTGGCCACTTATTCTCGACGCATTAGCCGACAAGAAAATGCTTCTTGTGGAGCTCCGAGAAGTATTGTGTGATTGGTTGGACATTTGATGTGGGCGGAAAAACATGAAGTGAAAAGCTGTCACTTCTGCATCTTCGCTGATGCAAGGCCGAATGGATAGCTTTAATGAACAGCTGTTGAAGGTGATGAGAAAGTACAAAAATTAATAAATCACATTTAGCATATGAAGACACCTTTGTGTGTACAACCCCGCCCTGCCACAAATGAAGTCTCTCATTAAGTATGAAATCACTGGGTCAATTGTTCATGAACATAAAAACACAAACACCCCCAGCATTAATCCCCACCCCATTGTGGACAAAGATTCTTGTGTAGTATGGATTAACTGGACTAAAACAAACTTTTTTTCTTGATCTTGCAGCCTTAAGAACAAGAACAAGGTTCTTGCTTCTTGTGAGTATTTAACAAGCTTTACCCTGATGCCCCCATTACTCTGGAACAGGGTAAATCTGGACTCATTAGACCACATGACCTTTTTCCATTACATGACCTTCTTCCATTGTGCCAGAGTCAAATCTTTATGTTCCCTAGCAAACTGAAGCCCTTTTCTCTGATTAGCCTCACTAATTAGTGGTTTTCTTATAGCTACACAGCTGTTCAGTCCCAATCCCTTGAGTTTTCTTTGTGTTATGCGTGTGGAAACATTGTTACTTCACTATTAAACCCAGCCCTGAGATCTACTGTTGTTTCTTCATCTTGATATTACCACATGTTTAAAAGTCATCTGCAATCACCATCATTCAGGATTTTCTTCTGAACACATTTCTTCCTGGAAAATGATGATTTCCCACAATGCTTACAGTTTTAATTCATGTGTAGGAAAGTTAATTACCTAATTTTAGAATTGGATTAGTATTAGATGTTTTCTCTGCTTGATTAATGCCAGTGATATGACGTTTCTTAAACAGACGAACATCTTTTCCAGGACCACGGGATGTAAAAACAACAAAGAAATATGGAAAATTACATTTGTTTAACATTAGCATTTTTCAAGATAAAGGACACTTTATCTGATTATTTACTAATTAATAAGCCTCTTAGCTAATTATTTAATGTAAAATCAGCTAGTTATGGCATATCCGTGGTGAAGAACTGTGGACTGACATTATTTTCAAAACCTGTATAATCTTGCGAACAAACTGTTTGGAGGGGAATTAGTGTATCTGAAAATATATTTTATATCAGTATTATTGCAGTGATCATGCATTTGCAAAACCAACGCAATGTTGGTAATGTTTACTTTATTCATTTTTCATGATTCAGTGTGCACCTCACTTGATGAATACAGTTGGTAATATGTTTGTGGCATGAAAACCATACATGTTGTCAAGCATTACTTAATTTTTGACAAATGAGCATGTGGTTTTAATGTGCCTTTAAAAATGTTATTCAAACTGATATAAAGTTTATATTCTTTAGAACCTCAACTAGGTGCAGTTAACATCAAACATCCAACCACAGACAGACAAAATGTGGAGAAAAACATGTTTTACATAGAGAAAATAATTATACAGCAAATAACATTTATTAGTAATTTTAAATGTGAAATAAGAATAAAAAAAAATGTTTTGTTTATTGTGCTACATTCACTGTCACATAAAAATACCTATAAAAAAGAGGCAGCTGAGAACATCTCTCTTAGGTTCCAGACAGGCATCTGACAGCACTGCTGTGCCTTTGGTCTTTGAAAGCTTTGACAGCTGGTTTATTACCAGAGTGATGTCTTGGAGACACTTGGCAGCTTGAAGATGGTGCATGGCCTCTTGTAGGTACAAACTGCCTTTACCAAAGGAACAGTTAAGAAATTATTTGCCTTTTTTGATTAGGCGATTCATGTAAACAATTGTTTACATATCTTTCAAACACTCTCCCTGTGATTTTTTTATTCACTTTTCATTCATAAGAATACAGGAAAGAGGGGAAAACAGGCAATGCAACCTTTAGGCAGACAGCATAGCTAAGGGATGGGCCAGGAGGCAGATGGAATGCAGGAACAAAGTTTGTTAACAGACCTTAAAGACGACCACTGTTGAGACATGATAAGTCCATGACATGGGCGAAACATGACAGTGAACTGACCAGTAGGAACTGAAACCAACAGGCTCATTTGCACTGAAGACAACTGACAAGCAACAGATGAAGTGAGTTAGCTAACTCAAGCAAGGTGCACTTGACAAAAAGAAGAATTCAAAACAGAATACACAAAGAAAAACCTACAAAATAAGACAAGAAAAACAGAACATGACAAGACTACAAAAACCAAAACTCAGAGAACATGAAATAGAGAGGGTGTCTCCTGAACCCAAAATGGGAGTTGGTTCTATAAGAGAGGGGGCTGACAGTCTCTCCCTCCTTTTTTGCTCTTAATTTCTGTGTCCATCAACAGGTCTGGTTCGGTACACTATGGTTCCATATGCATCTTTTTGAAATTGCACAGGCAATACTGGGACACAAACTACTTTTGTAGGATCCTGCTGCTGGGGTTCCAATTTTACTGATGTAAACACATGGACTGAGTTAATCAGCACTGCTCTCTCTCTCTCCCTCTTTTCCTGGCTACTCCCTGAGCCTACCACTGGGCCCTGAATGCAGGCTTACAGCTGTGGACAATTGCTGATCAGTGCATCAATTAGTGGCACTATCAGAGACTGCTCAATTTGTTTGTAGCGAGAACTGATCCAAGAGCGACCAGGGCAGAGGTAGCAAGATGACTAACGGGTAAAGTATACACCAGCCTTAGTTATTGGGTTTACAGGTATGCCAAGTGTGTTTTAACTGGAAACTTGGAGTACAGTCTTGGGGTATTCTAAGAGACCAGGTCGCTGTAAGTCCCATCGCTCACTCTGGTCCCTCATGGTGAGGTTTGTTTAGGCGTGCACACTTCTATTAATGCATTTACTTTCTTTTACAATTTGTTGTGAAAAATTGTCTTTTAACTTGTCTTATCCTCCTTTTTTTATAATGTCTCTCTTGCTGGATTTGCTTACGGCTGCGTGCCTGGTGGTTGTGGAACTGTTACACTGAACTGTTTTTTAGTAACAATTGCATGTGTTTTAGGGTTTTACTGTTTTGGTTTGTGGGAGAGTTCAGTGTATAAGTGAGCCACAATCCATTGCAGGTTGCAGTCTGCTGCCATTATGTGGTGTTAAGCAGGAGACAAATACTTTTCTTAATCATTTAGTCGTCCTGTCTTGCTCTGGCCTACCGAGGTGCTCTGCCCAAGGTTGGTATTTTTAGGTGAATGTGAGGGGGCCACAGTCTGCCTCTTCCCCTTACCCGGTGTTACACTGATTCAATCCAAAAAGTATGGAGCTTCACATGCTGTAATCCACTGATTGGTTGAAAAGGTTATTACTTCCAAACAGCTTCCAACTGTTCCATACAAACCCGAACATGCTGGTGGAAATGGGGACTTTAGAAACCACTAGTAAACTGTCCAGAGTCTGAGGATGAATTGATCTGTTGGGAAGATATGGAACTATGAGATTTTGAAATACAATCAAACTTGGTCTTGTAGAGCTTAATATGAGAGGGGAAAAGTTTTCAATTATTTTCTGGACTTTAAGGGACATTGTGTAACATTTTCCATTGTTTACTGGCCAAAATTGATGTCTGCATGTGTATATATGTCATTGGTGTATTATGAACTCAGCTAATCTGACACAGTCAGATTAGAATTTAAGATGTGTTCATACTATTGTGATTTAGCGTCATTAATTAATTAATTGTTTTAATTAATTCAAGCTAGTCAAATCAGTTATAAGTCTCAGGACGCTCATAACGTGAAATTTGAAGGGACCCATAACATGATTCAAAGGAGAAGCATTCAAAAAACCAGACTAGTTTAGGATAAATATGTATTACTAGTCTAATCATGCATAAATGCCAGAGGAAAATATTTACAAAAGTTTGAAAGGCAAAATGATTGTGAAACATTGTGAAATGCTAATAAGATCAAACCAGAATCTTATTTCAAGACCATGTAATGCATCAGAATTAATTAAATGTTTTCAAGAAGTGAACAAAAGTTATTTAACCTGTGGTGTTAATTAAACTAATGTTTATGAAAAACTGAAAAGGATTTCTAAATCCTAAAAGGAAAATAGTCTAATCCATTCAAATCTGGAAGTTTAACTGAAAAGGCAAAATTACTTCACTAAGAACCAATCTGAATGGCACACCAACCATTCCTTGGCAGACAAACAGAGAATGACCCGAGTATGACTAGTCCGGTTTGGTTGGGACCAGAGACGAGTTACCACCGTGGTGGTGACACTCAGCTCACCAGAGAAGGCTGGAGGGTAGTTCGGCCCGACTAGCAGCTTCCAGGGAGAAAGGTTTGTCCCATGTGATGGTTGGTAGGTCTAAAAGCTCGGTGTACTTGTGCGTCTGAAGATTTGGATCAGGCAGTGCTGTTTGTGTGGTCCAGGTCCGCAGTTTGGATCAGTGGTGTTACAGACGGTGAAGATCGTGAATTGTCTGCGATGGTGTGGCGAACTCACGAAGGAGTTCAGCTTTGGATCAGTCCAAAAAGAAAACTGGTTCTGAAGCATTTGTCTACCTGAGTTAACCAGTTCTCAAAACTAAAACTCAAAAATATTAGAATCAAGGTTAAAGATCAAAAATGAAGAAAAAGCATAAACTGGAAAAAGAATATAAACTAAACTGAGTTATTCAAGTCTTAAATTAAACATTAAAACATAAATGACACATTAAAAAGAAATAAAACAATCGAAACCAAACAAGTCATACCTTTAAAAAGATACACAGGTTAATAAGATTCAGTTTACAACTTAATCAAGCTTGTTGATTTAACCTTCCACATAATGATTATATTATCAAAATAAAACACATGTTTTATTATATATATATATATATATATAATAAAACATGTGTTTTT
>JBAMHW010000009.1:26203011-26245539 GCA_037177495.1 Rhadinocentrus ornatus | reverse complement strand
ACCTCTTTCTGTAAAGTCCTCTGAGACAACTTTGTTGTGATATAGGGCTGTACAAATAAACTTGATTTGATTTGATTTGATAATTATGTGCATCCCTGTTATAAAGTCCAATTCAGTCTGTTAAAATTGATAACAGTTTCTAATGACCATTAGGCGTTTTAATAAGACTAATAACTTAAGTAAGGGCTAGAAATTTGCCCATCCCATTTCTCTATACAGGACAGTGAAGGGGATCACCATCCTGACTAAGAAGAAATCTGAGGCGCATGTTTTGAAAAAGACCTGCCAAACTTTTTTCTAAATAAATAAATAAAAATCCATTTATGGAAAGCTGTGATGAAAGCTGTTTTTTTTTTGTGTGTCTTTTTGGAGAGAGGGGGGATGAAAATATTCAACAATATAGCACAGTTCAACAACTTTAATACACAAGAGTTGAGGCTATTTACCTTACCTATTTTTCTGTATGTGGCCCTCAGCAAAAAAAAGTTTGGACAACCCTGGACTAAGTAATCACTAAAGCGCATTATTTTAGACTAGCATTCATAGAAAACAATAAATCCCTAGTCCAGTGTTTTTCTCTTCTCCAACCTCATCAAAAAGTTCAACACAACAGTCAAAACAGGACACCATATTAATGATGGTTTTATGTTGAGATAAACAACATGATTGTATCATTTTGTCAGCAAATCATTGAGAGGCAAGTTTACTGTAGTACATAACACCAATATTTGCTAAAGTGAAAACATAAAGTGGTCAAAAGCAGCTTCACCTGATGTGATTTATGTAACATTAGAAAATGAAAAAGGAATCTTAACTGACACAGATAAGAGGTTGTCAAGCTTTAAGTGTTGAGCAGAGATATGAAAATGGGAGGAAGTGCAGAGTGCATCATTGGACACCCTCAGCAATCTAAGCCTATGGCGGCATATAGCTAGATCACCCATAACTAACATAAAGATTTGATCAAAAATGAAGGTTTTAAGCCTAATCTTAAAGATAGAGAGGGTGTTAGCTTCCCAAACCCAGACTGGAAGCTGGTTCCATAACCAAGGCACCTGATAGCCAAAGGCTTTGCCAGTACTCTTAGAGACTCTGGGAACCAAAAGTAGACCTGCAGTCTGAGAGCAAAGTGCTCTGTTGGGAATATATGGAACTATGAGATCTTTGATATACAGTGGCGTTTGGTCATGGAGAGCTTTATATGTGAGGAGAAGAATTTTTAATTCTATTCTTGATTTAACAGGGAGCCAGTGATGAGAAGCTAAAACTGGAATGAAAATGTGATCTCTCATGCTAGTTCTTATCAGAGCCCTTGCTGCAGCATTGTGGATCAGCTGGATGCTGGACGACATATTTAGGACAGCCCTATAATAATGAATTGCAGTAATCCAATTTGAAAGTAACAAAAGCAGAGCCTCTGATATGGACATCGGATTGTATCTCTCATGTACCTTTTTTCTGCTTGCACTTTTAGAAGTTCTGAAAATTGGCCTACTTCCCTCTGTGTTGCTTTGATTTTGGCTTCTAACCTTCTCATTCATTTTGGTTGCTCGTTATTGATCTTCACCTTATGGTGGCAAAGCATCTCAGTGATCACTGCTGCTGAACTGTAAATCAACTCCTTGGTTTCATTGTAGTAGGGATTTTTCCTAATGCTGCATTCACATCAGCAAGGAAATTTTCTGGTGGGACTCAACTTCACTAGTCAGTGTCGAGGCTGAGAGGTTCTAGATTGTTGCCATTATATTGTCTCTCAGGTCAGTTACCTGTCTCATCCATATAAAATTTTAATCATTTTGAGATCATAGCAGAAAATAATTACAGCAGCGGTATCAGAAAGGATGTATTAAGACCCATAAAACAAGCATGTCATGTCTTGTCTTTAAAGGTCACATATTATGCAAAATCCTTTTTCTAGAGGTTTTCTAATGCTACATTCAGACAACAGGGCATATAGCTCAATTCAGATTTTTTTGTGAAATTTTTTTTTAAAGTCCGTTCACATTTCCAATTAAATGCGACTTGTTTGTGATCTCCTGTATAAACCTCATGTACACCAAAAGTGTCCCACATGCAGACACAACGACGTGACAGAGAGCTTGCATGTGACGTCTTCGTGTTTGCAAAGGTAAACATGGACGGTAACAGTGAAGCATATGTTGCAATTTCAAGGCTTTTGTCATTTTCAAAGGCATCATTCTAAGGAAGAGTTTACAAAAGAAGAGAGCCAGATTTTTGGCCATGGCATTTTGTGGAGCAGTGGTAGCAGCGTCTCTACAGAGAAACGTGTGGGTACGAAATCACAGCCAGTAGTGATGGGAGACTGATGTGAGCGCCTTTACAGATGAGGAGTTTTTAAAAAATTTCGTATGACGAGCAGAACCTTTATATACATTTGTGAGCGCCTCTCTGAAACAATGACATGTAGGTCGGATTAATGTGTATGAGGGGCCGTTTGAGAAATTATTCAGAATTACCCTCTTACAGACACATGTGAAAGTCATGTCATTCACACACTATACTAAAACCTCTCATACATTATATACTGAAACTGCCTCTTATACACTATACTGAAATGCTCTTATATATTATACTGAAATCACTCACACACTATAGTGAAATTTCTGAAATCTCATTTTACTTTAATGTATGAAAGGAATTCTACTAGTGTGTTAGAAAGCGAATTTCACTTGAAAAGTAAGTCATTTCAGTTGAAACGGAAGTCACGTAGTAAAAAAAAGAAAAAAGAAACAAGAGCGGATTTTCAAAACAAACCGAACAGGAAGAAGTTGGAGAACACCGTGACAAATGTTTTGCAAAGACTTATGCTGTATTAATATCTGCTCAGTCGCCTGGAGTAATCTCAGTAAAGCAGCTGGCATCTTCAATACTATTCTGGCCTCAGCAGATACTATTAAGGGTTAACACGACATCAGCCAGACAACCGACATTAATAAGTCTGAATGAGGACTAGCCACCTAGCATAATTCGGACATTAGAATATACAGTGCTGTAAAACAAAGACCTGGCCAGCACTGTGAGTCATATCCTGGAGAATACCCCAAACACAGGTGACGAGTATGTTGTCCAGTGCTGTCCAGGTCTTCCTGTGAAAGCACTGCATATCTTAGTGGCCGAGTTAAGCAAGGTGGCTAGCTAGCGTGTCCTCATTTAGACTTGCTACTGTCAGTTATCCGGTTGCTGTCACGTTAAACCTAACCCGTATAATAATATCTGCTGAGGCCAGTTTAGTATTGAAGAAGCCAGCTGCTTCACTTCGTGATTATTGATGTGGTCATGAGTTTATAAAATTAAACAATCCCACTGCCATTGAACAGAAGCAACACCTGCTAAGCTTTCTGCAAACAAGATGACAAGTTGAAAATGTCCGTGTCCCGGCCACAAATTTTAATAAAACGTTACAAATACAGCAACACGGTTACTATCTCAGTTGCGTAAGCACGATGCTTCAACAATGACTTAAACACTGACAAATGAAAACATTAACATGGGGTTGAGAACTTTCTTTATTAAACACTGAGTCAAGGATGAGAAAAGGAACTGAGGCTTTGATTTCACCATTTCTAGCTTAATTGAGATTACTTCCAGGCGATTTGAGTATTTCAGTGTTATAGTGTATAAGAGCATTTCAGTATAGTGTATGAGAGCATTTCAGTATAGTGTATGAGAGCATTTCAGTATAGTGTATGAGAGCATTTCAGTATAGTATATTAGAGGAAATTTCGGTATAGTATATGAGAGGCAGTTTTAGTATGATATACGAGAGGTTTCATTATAGTGTATGAATGATTTCAGTATGATATATGAGAGGTTTTAGTGTAGTGTGTGAATGACATGAATTTCACATGAGTCTGTGAGAGGGTAATTCTGAATAATGTCTCAAACGGCCCCTCATAAATGTGGCCTGGCCGTTCAGACTGAAGTCGCATGGCAAAAGATCAGACACGTATCGGATTAATTGGCCTGGGTCGCATTTGTAAAAAAATCGGATCTGTGTCGTTCAAACTGTTCTGAAAAGATCGGTATTTATAAAAGGTCGCACAGGGGCAAAAAAATTGGATTTGGGTCACTTTAGCCTGCATTCTGAACATAGCCTTACAGTCATATGTGTCCTTATAGCCTGTGCATTAAATTAGAAAATTTTGTCACCTCTCTCACTTGCTTTCACCACTTTTTAGCAAATGTATACTCAAACAGGTGAGTCTGAGATCGTTCCCTTTCTGACTTCACAAAGGGAAATAACCAGTACTCCCAGTAATGGATACGATCATTGACCCGCCCTCCTCGGCTAGCTGAGCCTGCCTTTTAAAGTCACAAAGCGGGCGTCGGAGAAAGCCGGATCCCCACTCAGAGAGGTGCTTGGACAAGCACCACTCAAGAACATTTACAGGTTCAGACACAAAACAGTTCTACTCCGTAGAGCTCACTAGGGCCACTTTTGGAATGGCTGAAATTAAGGACCAAGGCTGAATTTTGGGTAATACACATTGAAAACAATGTTGTTAGACCTCTGACACCCATATGAAATTGTTGAAAAAATGTATAATGTGGGACCGTTAAAACTTTACATTATTTTTACCACCCTCAATCCTGTCTGTCCTTACATCCAATCAAATTTATCCTGAAACTGCCAAAAGCAGCTACTTAGATATTGCAGCTAGCAAACACGTAGTATTTATTTCCAAGGACATGCGCAAATGATGGTTCAAATAAAAACAAAATATGCAAGGCAGCCATGGCAACATGGGTATGTTAAGAAAATAAAGAAAAAATAAATCTTACATTAAAAATAATTTTAAATTGATCAGTTACTTACACTTGTATAATATGTTTATTTAATAGACTTGATGTCAAGCTGTATGACTTAAGTTTAGTTCTTCCTCTTTAAATGTGTCCAAATGTTTAATAAAATCATGTAATCCGGACTGAGGTTTAACCTACAAAATGAAGGCTGGAGTATAGTACATGCGAATTTGTTTTTCTCTGTTTACCTCATTTACCCTCACTGCTCAACCTTCAAGCACATAAGCTCCATTGTTATTCTTTTCCCCCATTCATCATGTTTTTTTGGCAGAATGCAAATCTGTTATCCACTGGTTTGGCCGCAGTGGGCTTGTTTTTGTGTGTACTTGTTAGTAGCGCTGATGAAAAGACCACCTGTCATCTACTGGCCCTTTGATTAGATTAAGAGGTTAGAAGGATGGATTAAATTCATATGTAGACTAGACCCCATTTCAGTGCTTACTGTGTTACTCTGAAGACAGTGGGCATGCCTGTATATTATAAATGAATGGGAGGTCTTTTTTAATATCATAGCATTATTTATAGGGCAAAGATTTAGTAATATATGCTATGCTTACTAAACTTAAAACCATGACATTTTCTCAGAGGTGGTTAGAGTAGCCAGAAATTATACTGAAGTAAAAGTACCGCTGACTCAAGTACAAGTAAAAAGTAGTCATCCAAATAATTACTCAAGCAAAAGTAAAAAAAGGACTTAATGAAAAAACTACTCAAGTACTGAGTACTTCCTGGGTAACGTCAGACTTATTGTTCTTTTAACTTATATATTAAAAAATAAAATGTTAATAACAAAAGGAAAACATAAAGGAAGGCATCCACCACATTAAATAAAATGCTCTCTTTTTCAGAATTTTGTCTGGTTGTCATGATCTTTTATAACAAAACTTTTGAGACTTTTCAGTGTTTGACTAAACATATTGCTGAATAAAATTTTGTCTGTGTTACTCCTGTTTGCCATAAACCACAACGCATTTTCTCAAATTTGAATTTGAAATTTTGTAGACTTACAGTGCATGACGCACACTCATCCAGGCCACCCCAAATCATATACTGCACACATATGCTCACATGCAAGTGCACACACACACACACACACACACACACACACACACACACACACACACACACACACAAACACATAGGCTAAGTAATCACCGAAACACAATATTCTGTGTGGACTAAAAGTCACACACAACTATAAGCCACAAGTTCAAAGCTTTCCTCTCTTCTACTCATCGAAAGACTCAATACAACCGTCACAACAAGACTCCATTATTCATATCATGATCTTATATTAACTTGAAACAACAAGATTGAGTCATTTTGTCAGCAATAATATAGATGCTAGTTTACCATAAATATAATATGTTAACATGAATACTTGCTGCAATAGTATAAACAAGAAGTCAACAGCAACTTCACCAGATGTGATTCATTTAACATTAGAAAATGAAAAAGTCAACTCAATTTAGACATATTAGAGACTGTCCAACCTTATGAGTGGTTCCCAAACGTTGTCATGCAGCAACCCACCTGTGGAGGTATGTTTGGTCCAACAGGTCTCACCATATATTCCATGCAGTAAAATAAGCCAACAAGCATAAAACATACATAATGAAATAAAATCACATTATTTACAACCAGATTAACACACTGCAAACTGATGAAGTCAAATGTTTCATCATCAGCTTGAAACCTTTTAACAATTTGTGTAAAAATGTAAATGTAATGGAGTAAATATAACGCGTTACTACCCACCTCTGCATGTTTTTGATATATAAATGCCACCCAGACTTTTGTAGTAAGATATATATTTTAGTTAGACTTTGCTTATGCTACCATATAGACTGAAATCACAACAGTCTTGACAAAAAAGAATCACAAGGATTTACACCAGGATAATCCAGGGGACTAGGTTCGATTGGGTCGGGATTTCTGAAATATTTCACACCTTCCTTCAGTGTGCTGTGTGTTCAGACTGCATTTAACTCAAGCAGACCACATCGCCTGGACAACATCACAAAGTTACAACATCTACTCGCTAGGGGGCGATACACCCCGAGACAATTATTGATTGAATAATCAAAAAGCAGGAAGAAGAAGAAAACCAGGTTTCTTGATTAGCAAGGGCCAAAAGAAGAAATCTTTCCACTTCCACTGGCTTCTTCACTGCAAGTAAACTATAAACAATGGAGTCAAACAATGCACTCTTAAGGGCTCAACACAAGGGGGTCAATCAACGACCCAAGTGAAACCCAACACATGGTACGCAAAAAACAGCAGCGACGGCAGTGTCGAATTGCTTTTCTGATGCCTTTTTATGTGCATCTCCATAATCTTTGCTTGAAATAAAGATGGGGCAAGAAGGGCTAAGTTGGACACAGCAAAAATTTTATATATATATGGCTTTTATTATATATTATTATATATTTTATAATATATTTATTACATATATATCTATGGCCAAAATGATCTGTTCCTTCATGTTGAAAGTGTTTACAGACTGCACTGTCTAGCCTTGACTCATTGGTCAGTTAATGAAACTGTTGGATTGGTTGTAGTGCTATGTGACAGCAACTGTGTATTTTCTTGTGTCGCGTCGCAAGCCCCCATGTGCACAAGCGCAACATTTCAATTTTCGCCTCATCACACAAGTTCCATAGGAAATTAATGGAGAAGGAGCAACGTCGCCTCCCGTGTGTCAAGACCATTAGGCAGAGTTCTGCAACGGTTTTAGGTACCAAACCGTAACCTGCAAAAATAAAATGCGGTTGGATATTTATTTCATGTGATTCAGGAACGGAGAACCAGAGATGTGGATTTGAGTCTGAGACTTCTCATGATCTTCATGATCATCTCCTGTCTGCTGCCTATGTGCCCGCAATGCATGTGCAAATCAAAAAAATTGCAGTGCCACGGGCTCCCTATCAGCAGCCTGAGCGAGGAGTTCATGGTCACTCGGTCGAGGGAGCTGCTTCATTATCAGGAGTCCAATGACCCAAAGGTTGCCCAGGCGGGGGTAAGTGGAGAGCTTCAGAGGCTTTGGATGTTGCTGAGCCGAGGCTACGGCAGAGGGTGCTGGTGGGAACAGTAGCACAGGGAAGAGCTGGTTTGGGTAGCGGTAGAACCAGGCCCAAATGGCATAAGCCAGGTGACCAAGTTAAGGGGGACGGCCCGGAGGCCACGCAGACAGCAGACCCGCTTCAGGGGGTCGACGCGGAGGTCAAGAAGACTGGGGCAGGTGCTCTGGAGGACGCCCCAGAGGCCGAGAAAACAGAGTCAGTTCAGGAGGTCGACCCCGTGGCAGAGCAGACAGCAGACTTAGTTCAGGCGGTCGGCCAGGGGGCCACACAGACCCCAGGGTCGGTTCAGGCTGGGCAGGCAGGAGTTCCGGAGTCTGGGCAGGCAGGGGCTCCGGAGGCCAGGCATTCTCCTCAACGGCATAGACCACAGGCGGCGGCAGAAGAGCCATCTCCTCGGCGGCGTGGTCCACAAGCGGGTGAAGAGCATCTCGACCGCCGACCCCCTCGGAGACAGGAACCAGAGGAGAAGCTTCTCGACCGTCGACCCCCTCGAAGACAGGAACCAGAGGAGAGGCGTCTCGACCGCAGACCCCCTCGGAGACAGGAACCAGAGAGGAGGCGCCTCGACCCTAGACCCCCTCCAGAAATTGTCCATCCGGAGAGCTCACGAGACATCATAACAGGATGAGCCCAGGTACCAGAGAACAGAAAACATCCACCTCATTACCTACAGGTGGAGCAAGATGAGCGACCCCCTCAGCAATCTCAGCAAGCAGGAAGAGAAGCATCCCCTCCAGTGATCTCCTCAGAATCAGGAAGAGAAGCCTCCCCACCAGGGACCTCCTCAGGGACAGGGACATGGAGAGGAGCAACCCCACCAGGGACCTCCTCAGGAACAGGGACATTGAAAGGAGCGTCCCCTCCAGGGACCTCCTCAGGGACCTCCTCAGGGACAGGGACACGAGGAAGATGAGGCACTGGACGGGTCCTGGGCGCTGGCGTCGGACATTGTGGTGCTGGGCAGGACCGTGGAGCTGGCGTCGGACGCTGAGGAGCTGGACAGGACCGAGGAGCAGGCGTGGGACGCTGAGGAGCTGGACAGGACCGGGGAGCCGGCATGGGACGCTGAAGAGTTGGGCAGGACCTTGGAGCTGGCGTCGGACGCTGAAGCGCTGGAGCAGAATTGGGTGTTGGTGATGACACCCGAGACGTGGACCGTGGAGCTGGTGGCGACACCCGTGACTTGGACTGTGGAGCCGGAGGCGACACCCGTGACATGGACCGTGGAGCCGGCAGTGACACCCGTGACTTGGCCAGCCCAAGCGGTCTTGGGCTTGTCGCCAATCTGGACCCCCTGAATGGTGACCAATCTGGATCCTCCAGTGGCTCTAGATACTCCAGCAACTCTGGCTTTGCATCAAATCCAAGGAGCATTCCCACCTGTTCGCTCGAGGTTATGCTCACTGGGGGACGCCGCCCCTGGCGCCTGGATGACCTCCTTCTTCTGTACCTTGAGGGAGGGGACTCAGGGAACCCTGGGTTCAGGTCCATCACAGTCGGGTGGCTCTTAGCCGCCTCGAGGCTGAAATACTCAAGCAATGTTAACACACCGTCTGCTGGGTCTGTGCTGGGCCGCTTCCTTCTGCCTGCTGGGTCCATTTATGGTCAGGTCCTTCTGTCACGAGTGGTGGTGAAGGTGAGGACCCAGATGCAGGCAGTCAAGACTAGAGACAGAACTGTGCAGTTGGTCAAAGTTTATTCTGTCAGAACGCAGGACAGGGAACCACACACAACAGGGAATACACCAAACTATAAACCCAGATCAAAACACAACAAACCAAGGAACAGATAACAACCCAAAACACAAGAAATAAGGGGGTGAAACATGACACGAGCTGAAGTAGAGGAGAAGCATATCAGCCAGAAGGTGGGAATGAGGCAGCAGGGAGCCTGGACGAGATGGGAGCAAGCAGTGGAGCGCAAGGTCACATGGACCGAGCTGTGGAAAGCTGAACCCCATCGCATAACATTCTTGATCCAGGCAGTCTACCCTAGAGCACATCCTCAGCTGCTGTCCGAGAGCCCTGGGTGAAGGGGGCTACCGCTGGAAACATGACCAAGTCCTGAGGGCCGTAGCGGATGCTCTCTGCAGTGGAATCAGCCACAGCAAGAGCCTTTGTGCAGTTAGAAACACCATCAGTTTTGTTAGAGCTGGGGAGAAGCCTGCAGCGGCTCCCCAAAATACCTCCCTGGGCCTGCTGGCAACGTCTCGTGATTGTGAGCTTAAAGTTGACCTGGGAAAGTAGCTGAAATTCCCAGAAGTAGGTGCCAGGACAACATCAAGGCCAGACATTGTCCTCACCTCAGCAGCAACCTAGCAGGTAATTCTCTTGGAGCTCACTGTGCCATGGGAGGATCGGATGGAAGAGGCCCATGAGAGAAAGAGGGCAAAGTACTTGGAGCTAGGGGAGGAGTGCCGGAACAATGGTTGGTGGGCACAATGCCAACCCATTGAAGTGGGATGCCGAGGATTTGTGGGCCTACCAGATGCTGGGCATCGCAGGAGCCAGTCAGCGAAGGGCTGTTAAGTTGGCCACCGACGCAGCAGAAGTGGCGTCGAGGTGGTTGTGGATCAAAAGGGGAGAGGCATGGCTAGTAGGGTAGCGCTACTTGGACACAAGCTGGGGCCTGATCAACCCTAGCTGGGTTGCCTGGAGGAGGGGGTCTGATTGTTAAAAGACCCGAAACCCCCTGTGATCCCAGGTAACAACACAGATGATGTGTCCAGGGGCACCAAAAGGTGTATCTAAGGTGTATTTGCAGGCATTTCCATTGAATGGTGTTTAGCGCATTACCCGTTATTCTTGTAAAATCTCATCCCATGAGATTCCACTCCACAGAAAGGAAGGAGGTTCATCATTTTTTGTAAAACTTTTGCATTTTGCTGTTGTTTGGAGGATGGCAGTTATATTTTTTATTTGATTGTAAAAAGCTTTCCGTCTCCTCCTGTGTCTACTCATACCGCATTCGAAATTAACTGGTCACCTGACTCCTTACGTGACGTCCGGGAAAGTGTAAATGCGAAAAAGTGTTCCCATTACACTTTTGCAATATACTTTTATATTTATCTAGTATTGTTACTGTTGGCTGTAGGACGTTTGACAGACAGTTCATTAAGCAAGCCAAGAGAAAAAATATCCACAAGCAAGTTTTGAGAGAGTAGAGAATGTGTAAGGAAAAGAGACCAAGCTTGAGCGCAGGAGATTTGAACCTGCAACACTAAACTTGACAAGAGGAGCATAATTTTGAAAGGAAGAACAATATATCTGAGAGCAAGAAGGAACTTTATGACTGTGAGAGCAGAGTTTTAAGAGAAAGCAATATGATTTTTGAGTGTGAAAAAAAGAAATATTTCTCTCAAAGCAAATAATTATGCTCTTGGTTAAAGATTGGGAAATACCCAATCTACAAAATGGCAGACAACCACTTTTTCTCCTAAGCTACAGTCCCAATGGCCTTCATTTTACAGTATGTGTAGGGAAGGGAGTAAGACATGCAGCAAAGGACCCCAGGGCGGTATTCAAACCTGCACAGGCTGTCAAGGAGCAGATGCCTCTGTAAATGGGGTGACTGCTTTACCAGGTGAGCTAAACACTGCCCACACACAAGAGTTTATCAACAACAAAACTAGTGATTTTTTATTGCCTTTCTGTCTAGTCTTTTTACTCCTGAAGTGCAACATCAGTCATCATCATCCTGGTGAAACCGTAGTAAGGTAGCTTCCTGCATGATGTCCATTTGACGCTAGTTGAGTGAAATACTGCTTTTGTAATATTATTAAGTATTTAAAAAAGAAAGAAAAAAGATAACTGACTTCTCAAAAGCTCTTGGAGAAATTTATCTAAACTCGACAGATATTTGTGGTACAACTACCATGGAACAAACATGGAAATGACATGACATGGAAATATGTCATGTTGTGCATCACTCCTATACAAGGATTTTTTTCCTCTTGAAATAGCAGTAAAAATTTGTACAAGGACGTTGGAGTATATAGTGGTGACATGACTCCTATGCTTGAGTCTGTCTCTGAATACACAACTACAGCCTTTGACCTAAGAAGCTTCAGTCAAAACCATTGCGGGATTGCTATTTTCTTTCTTTTGATTTCTTTTTGGGCCTTTATCTTTGGAATTAAGTTTTACCTTCTTTTTAGAGTGCTTATTGCTGTAGCTGTTTAATTAGTTTGGTTTATTTTAAACACCATAAAAGGGTGGGTAAATGTTATTTTATTTTTGTATTATTTCATTACTGAATTTGTGTGGTTTAGTTAACAAACTAAGTTTAGATTAAGGTTAACATCATAGAATTAAAATGAATAAATAATTAAACAAAAAAAACACATCATTTGGACTTATTCTTCACTTTCTTTAGTTTGCATTAAAGCATAGTGTTTTAGAATACAGTATATGCAACGTCATCGTCATACCTGCATCTTATTTTGCCCAAGACATAATCAAATTAAAAGTAACAAAATATGAAAATTTAAAAAATTGCATATATTTAAAATTCACAATTTTAAAAAACTTTATCAAGTATGCGCATTTCATTATTTTATGATGTCATGTTTGAGCACCCTGAGTGAGTGTCTGTGAATTTAGTTTACCCCAATAAAAAAAGAATACTAATGAAAGTCTTTTGTCTTGAATGCTAATGTGGTCTTTATTCAGCTGCAAGGGTTTAAAAAAATTCACTTCCATCCGTACACTCTTGGAAGAAAAAGATGAGGCAAAGGTCTTAAGTAGGAGGTGGGGGGAAAAATGCCCTTTTTGTTGATGTCTGTGTTATTTGTAGCTATTGAGGTCTCAGTCCTATTCTCATTCTAATTGAGCTGCTCCCTCCTTGTTTCTCCCATGGCAGCTCTCGTTCCCAGAGTGAGAACCCCGGTCTTCTAGCCTCGCAGCCTCGAACTCAGCCACCCAGACAGCCAGGCTGAGGAGAGAGGGAATGATGGAGGGAGGAGTCTGTAGCTCTGCCCCCTGACTACTGTGCAAGTGGGTGAGCGAGAGAGAAAGAAAAGAAGGGAGAATGAGGAACTGGGGGAGGGAGGGGAGGGGGGAGGCAAGTGAGGGCTGAAGACGCTGAGAATGGATGGGCAATGAGAAACGGTGTGAGCGAGAGAGGAAGAGTGAGCGTATGTATTCTGAGAGTCAGCAGCGAGGACACAAAGTCTACAAGCTCACATCACCAAGAGAGCGCAGGAGGCAGAACTCACAGCCGGCTACTCTGAAGAGTAACACACAGAGGAAAGAGCCACACAGAGAGACAGAGGAGAGGAAGAATAAGCAGAAGAGGAGAAGGACAGAACGCAGCCTTCCACTGGTAAAAGGAGACATCCACTGAGGGACTGTAGCATCGTCCCCTTCAGCAGCACAGAGGAGCACTGTCTCATCTTGTGCATTTCTTTGTGCCTATCAACTTCAATTTCACACTCGCCTACTGTTTTTCGTAGCTTTTGCCCTCTCCACTCCCCAGTCATGATCCCTTGGGTCCTTCTGCTCCTGTGGCTCCCCGGACACAGTAAGTTTTCCAGACCAAGTTGCTAATTTATCACTGCTTGCGTGCTTGTGATTGCTGTGTGACTTGACGGCTTGAAAGCTGCCTCTCTGAATGCGTCTCTTGCTGTGATGTCTGAGCTCATGCAACCATCTGTGATTTTAACTGCTTCTTAGTCATCCAGCGTGCAATGTGATGTCTGACGCAACAGAGAAGTGGGAGAAATTAGAGGAAAAAGTATGTCCGGCTGTCCCAGTCTTGAGAAGCCACGAAAAGCTGTATCCTGCACTTTCCTCCATCAGTAGTTTGCTGTTGTTTTCTTGTTGAATACTTCCTATGTGAGCTTAATATTCCTGTCACAGCCATGCACACACACAAACAAAGCCCTCTAACCCCAGTCTAGTTCAGTCAAGCGTTTACTCTGGAGTCACATCGTTTTGAACTGACAGCCCTTCCCCACTGGGTCCAACTATAGGGGGTGTAATTAAAAAAAATGAAGAGGGAAAAAGTTAACAGTAAAGGGCTTCAGAAGGCAGACTCATGAGTATAACTTGGCAGCTCCCGCTCTTTGGACAGTTTCTGTTGTTATTTTTATTCCTAGACGGTTTGCTTGTGGATTCAGTGAGGATAGATTAGTTGTTTCCCCAGATTGCCACCAGGTGGTTGTCTTTGGAAAACAATAGAAGTGAGTAAAGTACAGCAGAACTCAACCCCCGTGGTATCTGTGTGATGTTCAGGTGCACGCAGGGCTGATGCAGGCAGTGGTGGTTTGTCAGTTTGCAGGATCCCGCCGGCTCACAGCGAGCGCTCCGGTTTATGCTGCGCAGGGTTGGGGGTCAATGACAAATCCGCCACTTCTTTTCAAAGTTTGACCCCGTTAGTCTGGGCCTGAATGAGTGTGTGTGTGTGTGTGTGTCACTGCATGTTTATGTTGTGTAGCTGTTTCCCATAGGGGTTTGGAACCTTTTGTTTCAAGGCAGCACAGAAAAGGCAAAATTCTGTCTCCTTAAATCTGACATGTCACTTTGTTGACAGTCGTGTGGTAAGTGACAGCTCAGAGTTAGTAACATGCTGTTAAAACAGCAGCAACAAATAAAATTTGGTAAACAAGATCATTTTCGTCATGGCTGACTTAAGCTGTTCAACTTCTTGATTTATTGTTACAACAGAACGTTGCTCATAAAACAACAATTTAGCTGTGATTGCATGCTTTGCTTAATGTTTCATAAAAAAACAAATAAAAAAGATGTCATCAAAAGACATCAGTTTGAAACTGAGTGGATTGTGAAAACACACTGTGGACCGAATCACAGAGTAATCACAGAGTAAGCTTAACCTGTCATGTTTGTGTTCACCGGACATATAAAGTACATCCCACATGCCACTGTAGAAGCTGCTGCTCCCGATGTTTCTGCTTTGCTGTATTCTGTTGTACTGATTCCATTGTGAAATCTTTCTGGACCATCTGTTGTAGAAACACATGATCAGTCATTAGTCTTGCCTCTTCCATTCTGGTAAGCATTTGCTAAGTTTTGCCTTCACAACTGACTTGTGCTGTATTTTCCTGCCACGGTGCATATCCACTTAATGCTAGGATCATTGTTATATTAGGCCCCAGGACTGCCACTTTATTGATATAAAGCACATGCTTATTTAGATTGTTAGCCTTTATTCATCACATTTTCATTCACATATCATCACAGGTTGAACACCAAACACCATATCTCATTTAGTGCCAACTGGAATGAAATGGGATTGCTGCGCATTTCAGCAGTCGGTTATTTTCACAATAAAAAATGTCACTTTCCCTGCAGGTAAACAGGAAAACAACCAATCTTCCTCTTTGCATTCCCCCAGGGTAAAGAAGTGCTTCCCCAAAGCAAATTATGGTTCTGGTCATGTGTCGAGCCGATGTCAGCAGAAAGCTGAAAAAAAAACAAAAAACAACAACAACAAAAAAAAAATCTAGTTTTTATGAACAAGGGGGAAAAGAGGGAGCTGTGGTCGTGGCAGTCAGATACTTAGACGCAACTATCCTGTGAGACTGCTACCAGGAGAGTATGAAAATGAGAGAATGAGTGTAATAAAAAGAGTTAGTCTGGATGCAGCCGCATAGAGCAGTTTCTTTTTCACAACTCTGAGAATTAAATGATCCAAAACGAAGAAGTTGGAGACGGAGAATAAGAAGACAGAAAGCTGTTGTGAGCTGCTATCCATCCTCCCTGTGCTGTAAGCACATCTAGGGCACCTTTCCTTTTTGCTGTCACCTCTCCATCCAGTGACAGATGACACAGCACCAGTCAGGAGGATCAGGGAGAGTGTTAGGGAACACCCTCACCTCAGGGCCAACTTGTCCAGGACTACGTCCATCTCATTTCACCACTTCTTCCACACCTCCAATCTCACAATCTTAACTTCACTTCAACTTCACCCCTCACCTTGGAGACACTGACTCCTGTGCTAACTGTCCCAATTTCTGCCCCACTCTGTTTCAGTTTCTTTTTTTCTTCTTCCATCTATTTCATCCGTTGTCTGTGGGTGATGGAGTGCCCTGTTGTTGTGGGTGAAAGGGTGAAATATGGGAGAGCACGATGGCCGTGTGTTAGCAGGAGTAAAAAGAGGATAGTCTGAATCAAGACCACTTTATCATAGTCTCGTACCAAATGTCCCACACTTTTAAAAAAACGTGCAATTTGAAAAATCACATTATCAGTGTTAAGTGCTCCGTGTACGTCTCACTTTTCAATCATAATAGAACACGCCACCGTTTTGGCTGTTTTTGTTCTATTTCTTGAACTGCCTTAAAAACCTGTTTGCCCCACTAGGGACAGGACTAAGAAGACCCAATCTTCTCAAAATCTTCTTCCTCGTCTTACCCCCTGTCACCTTCATTATCTCCCACCTCCTCATCCATCTCCTGTCAGACTTTGCCACCAAGCCAGCCTAAGCTGTTTCTTAGTCCTGAAAAGCATGTCTTAGTGCCACCCCCACCTCCCCCAACAAGCCTTCTTTCATTTACTGCTGTCCATTAACTGCTGTCTGACGACTCTAAATCCGCTTTTCATGAGCGGCAGGCTTTGATACATATTTCCTAACCAAAGTGTAATTAAATGTCTTTCCAATGTCATGTTTGGATGTGCAGATTTTTATAGACAGAAAAAAGTCGTTCTCGCCTCTCCGAAGAGAAAGAAAAGAGGGAAAGAAGTATCACCATTACATTGTTATGAATAGTAAGCAAGACACATTGCTGTCTAAAGCATGGATTACAAATATAATAATTCAGAAGTAATTAATTGAGTTATCCTTCTTCTATTTGAATACTAAAACCATTTTTTTCTGGCTTGCTGTTATAAGCTGTGCCCTTCTAGTAATTAATAACCACAGAATCCAGGGAAAATTTATGCGTAATGTGTGCTGCAATAATTATGCATAGTGAGAAACACAAAAGCATCCTTGTCTTGGACTTATGACTTTCCCACCATACATGACAGTCACACAGTGAATAACACATGATGTCATCAGCTCATGATGGAGCCTGGTGGCATGCAGTTTGTTGTCTTGCTTGTCCCATCAAGGCTAGCAAGCTTAAGTCACCTCAGCCGCTGTGCCCCCTGCTCATTTCTGCGCGATGATAGATTTAAGCCCACTATAATCCTCCTGAGCCAAGTGCCCTGTTGGATATTTATGGTAATAAGTAAACATATGAATAAATAATCTTAGAGGTTGCTGTTGGAAAGCTGGGACTTGTAAGTCCCAATATTTGTCAGTGTGTGTGGCATTCAAATGAAAGCAGTTTCAGAGAAAATTTTCTTGTATTTTGATGAAAATATGTCAGACAAAGAAAAAAAAAAGAAAGTGGTTCATTTTAATGCTTATGCTGAGCACCTAGCACATGTAGAGCTCTCATTTTTCTATTTGCCAAATGTGTTTACCGTAATTTAAGGACAGTACTTCTTGTGACTGTGCTGTGGATTGAAGCCTCATGTCAGGATTCAGGTCACACAGTACAGGCAAAATGATTAGTTTGAAGTCTTCTTGGAAAACCAGGCAACAATCTGCTTCTTGTCAACCAGTCAGTCAACAAAATCAAGCTGTTTACAGTTTGGCTTCATTATCTATCTGGAAGACCCTCTCCCCAGCCCCAACAGTTTTCTTTAATACCAACCAATCAACCCTGAGCCCCTCATCTCTTCTCTCGCTGCGACTGCTGCTGGATCTCATTCCTCTGGGATGAATTTATCCAGATTGGAGCACTCAGCAAAAGGGCATTATCCCGGATTACATGTCTGTTGGGCGGCAGTGTTAAGTAATTCAACCAGATGCCGTTGTGATCACTGGGTCACCTGTGAAAGCGAGGGTAGCAGCTGCACTTCTTTTTTCACCTTTTCACTGTCGAATCTCCATCCTTCTGAGACTTTATCCTCAGAAGACTGGAAAAATGATAGTCGAAGGTAGTCTTTTTTTAACAAGCAATCATGCTGTAAAATATAGAAGAGTGTGGAAGCCCTCTCTAACCCCAGTCAGGATTTTATTTGGTGAGAGATTATAGCATGGATTACTGGCTTCTAAATTGCAGTTTAATGCACATAAAACAACACACTATGTTTTCCCGCTTAAGCAACCAAAGGCGCCTCCACAAGGCTGTGTGTGTGCTGTGTGGGGATGCTGTAAGCAGAGTATTGGTGGATCATAATATGTTATTTTTCTCTTTTTACTCTTGGAGACAAAGAGTTGACACAGCTGGGCAAGAAGAAATATATTAGTGATTTTAACATGACAGTGGCTTTTATTCGCTAATCCTGTGTCTTCTCAGCTGAGGAGATTTTTATTTTATTTTACATTCCACTGACATCTGTGATAGCTTGTTGAAAGCAGGTGCTGTGCAAGGTGGGTTTAAACATTGTAATGATAAGAAGTTAGCTTCATTCTTTATTGTCAAAATCTTGCTATGTAAAAGTGAGGCATTGATAAGTCTTTGTTTTAGACATGCAACTGAAATGATCTCTTCTTTTTTTTTGTCTCACTTCTAACATTCAAAAGTTCTCAGGAAGGAGTTTTGTTTTTCTTTAGATATACCTTAGAGGCATTCAGATGATAGAAAAAAAGACACTCAATTCGTAAACCATATTATTACTAAATATAGAGTCAGTTCTTTCCTCATGTTTTTGTACCACTGAGCTTAAATCAGCACGTTATCATAACAGATATGAAACAAAGACTATCAGGTTATGCAGGGAAAAACACGAGCTGTGTAAACAAGACTGGTTAAAAAGAAAAGATTATTTGTTGCATTTACAGTTGGCAATGAACATCAAATTTAAAATAATGTTTATGTTTGTCTGGAGAGTGAATCAAAAGTTTTTAAATCTTTTACAAAAATTGGAGATAAAGTTGTAAAGTTTTTTTACTTCGGCAAAATTTATTTTTCATTATAATTAATTTGCTCTGTTTTACAAAACTTTTTTTCTTCATTAGCTTTTATGTCTCTCACCTATGTTTTGCTATTCTTTTACTTCATTGGTTAAAACTATGGGTAATGGCATCCGATTGGACTGAGTAGTAGATCCCTCCTCATTACACGGACAAGTCCACAGCAGATTTAACGAGGCGACTGGGGACGTTGTCCAGAGGGAAAAATTACAATCTGTAATCGAGGATTTGGTTCAGGAGTAGCAAAACGGAACAAGCAAAATGACCAGGAATAGTTTATTCCTGAGTTTTCTTACCTCAGACCATCTTGGTAAGTTATGTACAAGGTAGCGCTGCTAGCTTAAGTAGCACACATGGTATCCACGCTCTATTTCTATTGGTGTCATGCAGGCAAGGAAGAAGTTGCCAAAACAGAATGTTTGGAATGATTTAGTTTTATTTTAGGAATAAGTATAAAATAAGAAAACCTTTATTAGTCCCTCAGTGGGGAATTTCTTTTTTATTAAGATTTTTATTAATTTTCCCAAGATTTTGAGAATATGTTTTATATTTAAGTCATTAGTATGACCGTTTCCACTTGAGCAAAGGCTCTTTATTCCATTAATGGAACTTGCAGCTGCTTGTAGAAAGAAAATAATGCATTGTGTGCATTTGCTGCTTAAAGCGTACTATAAACGTGTTTTTTAAAAATTGTTTTTAATGTTGATTTTATTTCAAAATGTTAAAAATTTGGTTTTGAACCTAAAACATTAATTAACATAATAAAAATAAAAATAAAATTTTATTCTAAACTAAATTTAATTTATGATTTAAAAAGACTTTAAATATATTTTTATGGTTAAGATGATCACAATTCATTAGTAATGGTAAAAACATCACATTTCATGCACTGTGGATGTTTAAAAACGTATTTTTTTCATTTCAACAGCACATTAGATTTTTGTTGAGAATGGAAATATGGTTATTTTCACATGTAGAGATATTCGCATGTGTGTTTATGAGTCCAAAATTTAAAGCTGTGTCCAATAAGAGTGTCCAATATTGCAATCTCACCTCTTTGAGGAGCTGGTGAGCAACCCCAGACCCGAGGAATTATCTGCCATATAGAAGACCTCATCCTTGTTTTCACTTACGATCCACAATCTGATAGGACCACCCTGGACCACTTTACATTTACCCACTAAGGGTGCACCTAATATATTTTTTTCCTTTCACTTGAGAGAAAGTAACCTTTAAGAAGAGAAATGGAGTTAAAACAAATTTTGGTAAGATCTACATGCAACGCTTTGCTGAAAAACCGTACCTCATGCATGCCGTACTCCAGCTATGGAGGCACTTGAAGAATTGGGTAACTGATCTGATAGCAACTTGCTGGTGTCTGGTAGGAAGTTTTTGGGACAGCCCAATATAACACCAGATAAACGTACCCTTCTGTCCTCTTGCCTGTTTTACTCCCTCATCTCTCTCTCTGCTTTCCCCACCTCCATCCTCATTATTAACTGTGCACCAGGGATGGAAAGGTTGCCAGTGTGGACACTAGGCATGCATTCTGTTTCTCTCTGTTTATGTGTTGCATCTGCACTCTTACAATTATAGCTGCAAGCCTTCAGCAGCAATATAAATGCAAATCCGCCTTTTAATGTGTACAAGCAGAACATGAGAAGTCAGAAGCATCTCACCTGTGGGTGAATGGGAATGTGTCTCTGCCTGCCATTAATACTGCCAGGAGATAGCGTGCAGAGTATTTTGATTTGTAAGCAAATCTCAGGGCTGTTGGATTTGTTTGGACTGAAATATAATAAAAGAGCACTTAAGGGAACAGTTGCTAAACATCATTGTGTGGGGCAGTCTCGCATTTCTCTCCACTTCCGTGTTTTCGTTTTGCCATCTACATTCTTGCCTTGATGGAAGTAGTCTTTACTACTAAGAGCTGCGAAAACAGTTCCTTCCATCTGACATCATTGTTGAAAGGCATGGCTTTTTTAAAGGAGCTTTGATCTGGCACTAAAACCAAAAAATATTTTATAAAGCAGGGCACATCTGATGAGTAGAATTTAGTTTAATCCAAGCCAAACGTTTGAAATCTGGCAAGGGGGAAAAGAAGGATGGGGGCTATAGCTTTAAGAATGAACAGTATCTAATGCCAGCACCCTCCCCCAGCACTCTCATACCACTCTTTAGGTGGGCATTTTTTTTTCCCCAGTGTTTTTTTTTTTTTACCACTTGCCAAAAAGGGGCTATGAGCCACCTGCCTTTCCCACTAAGATAATTAACCAGTTGGAAAGAAGGACCCATTCACAAATGGTCATTGCAGTGTTAATATAAGGGCTGTAATCTATCCTCCCCACACCCCTCCCCAACAATTTTTTTTTTTTTTTTTTTTACTGCTACAAGTGTTGGCACTGTGACAACTTGTAATTGGCTATTTGTTGTTGGGAAAGGCAGAGCATTTGACACCAGCCTTAGGAACTCTGTGACTCCGGCTTATTAGTATGCACAGTGGGAATTGATCGTGGCTCTGTGTCATTGTAGTCTTTTTACAAGGGAAAGCTTCATATAGCTGGACTGACATAAAGAAAGGCACAAATGTTGCAAACACCCACTTGCAATACCAAAGAGATGTCTGCTGGAGCCCAATACCAGATGAGAAGCGTTCATGCATACAAGCACTGATGGCTGTTTAGCACTGGTACATTCCATAACCTTCCATAAATAAAGTTTTGTATTGATTCTCAAATGTTAATGTATCCTAATATAAAAATATAGCAGCATTGATTGTAGACTTGTGCTTTAGTTGTTTTTTTAATATAATGCATCTTGGATTTACTGCCTGCTTTAATATATGGTCTATTTTTAAACACAGTAATAATTTGGTGTCACAGGCAGGATCAGCTAAAAGAGATTTCTTGTTTTTTCACTACTCTGGATCTCTGCCTCACCCTGCCTCTCACAAGTCCTAGCCCCACTTTTACTATATCTTAGGTCCTTCATGTGTTAGTTCAGCACTTCAAGTGGATGTCTGAAACATGGGTAAACAAATCACATTAATGTATAATTATCTTTTTTAATTGCCACTTCAATATTCACTTTACGGATTTCGAGGTTCAAGAGCTCTTTTCGCACTCCCTGATTTTAATTTTATTCTATCAAGAGCAATTTATTATTATAGAGGCTTGCTTCAGCATTGGAAAAAAATGCTAATGCACATTGGAGAGATTAAATGATTTGCTATCCTTTCAAATCTGTTGGCAGGGGTTTCAATCTGGCTGGCATCCTTGGGGAACTCACAGTGGTCATTGCTCAGTCCCTGTGGGACATTAGTGCAAATCACAAAGGAGCACAGAAGTCATTTTAGTTTTCCACTTTCTTTTGGCCATTTCCCAATTCTAAATGGCAAAGGACTGGCTCACACTAGAGGGGAGGGGGTAAATGCCTTGCTTCTCTGTGTGCAACCTTTTAAACCTGATTTAATCAAATCAAAATGCCATTGTTCAGACCCATTTGAGACAACCTGAAGACAAACAGTTGAAGAGGAACCCGCGAGCCGTTTGGGTGAGCCAAGGGCATGGTCATCCATTACTTCCTGTGCAACCAAGAGCACAGGGAAGCAAAAAAATGTGCGATGTACGATGATGAACCGACACCATATCAGAGATTGGATTAGAGTAGTAAGAGTGAGAGAGCCCTAAAAGCTATGGTAGTTTATTGAAGCCTCATCTGAAACTAAAATGTTACAACAGAAGGGCCTGTGTAATGATGGATGATCATCTTCCTGTAAAGAAGTGAGATCAGGCAAGATGGTTGGTCAATTTATCTTCCTTAAAGAGCTGGAAGTAGAAGCAGTCACACACACACACAAAAAAAATTGGAGTCAGTTTTTGGCACCTGATTATGCCGCATTGTCATCTTCACAGGTGTACCCAGCTCAGAGATGTGCAACATTTAAGTCCTATGTGACCTTTATTACTTGCAATGGTAAATTTCTAAGATTTGTATTTTCACAAAATGCAAATACTGTAACAGTCACATTGTAAACAGAGAGAGAGCATAAAAAATGTTTAAATCACTCTAATGAAGCTGTTGATGAAAAAGCTTTTGGGATAAAGTTCCCTTCGTATGTCCTGCAGCGAGGATGGCAAGAGGACTTTTTCCCTGACTTAAAGACAATGTTATCTAATAGTTGGGGACGATAGTAATGACAATGCCCTCCAAGATGAACAAACATATCTAGCTTTTAGGATAGGGAGTGAGAGGACAACAGAGACAGAAAAAGCAAATGGAAAAAAAATGAAAAGGAAGAGCACTCTTGTCAGAAATTAAAACATATCTGTGTCTTGCACGGCCTAATCCTTAATGCCAGTGTATTTGCAGTCTGGGCTGATACTTTGTGTGTTTGTGCAAACAAGCACAAATGTGATTATTCCTCACTTTTGTCGCACGCTAATTCTATTACTTTACATTGTTTTCCTATCTCACTCCAAACAGCTTTGGCTCAAACTACTTCTCAGTGGTTTTTCAAAAGGCACACTGCTGTTTGCATTTGGCAGACTAACAAGAGGCACTCAACTACATATTTAGAAAAAAAATACCCTTGCATGACTTTTAACTTATGTTTTACTATGATCTAGTTGGGATGAGCCATTGCCCATGTCCCAGTACTGTGTGACACTGGCACAGCAGGACGTTAAAAATGCAGCAGGGCATCTAAAGAGGATGGAGGCAGCACACAGTGGGATGTTCAGAGGTCTCAACCAATCCCCCCTTCACCTCCAGTGCACGGCCTCTAATCTTTCCCCAGGTTATGTGTGTGAATTATTAACCAGGCTTTCATTAAAAAATGTAATTTGCTCAGAGCAGCTGTACAAACTCTGACACATCATCATTTGAAACGTGGAGAAACTATCTCATGAATTTATGCCGGATCTCTTGCCGCCTGAAGAGTGTCCTCCAGATGGGTGTGCTTCACACTGAGTCAAGAGTTAATGGTTTAGAGTGTGCTGTCAGTCGTCACTAGATGCTCTGTAAGTGCTTAATATCTTATATACTGTATCTCTCTCTTAAAGTGATATGAGAGGAGATGTGTGGAGTCAGTATCCTATACATAAAATTAATTCATACAAAATCCATTTTGGCTAATCTCTAATGCAGCATTATCATTTTAAACACAGAAATGCTGTTCGTCCAGCTTTGGTTAAAGGACGGCCTTTTAAAAATGAGTCACATACATGTCTGAGAATTGAAAATACTGTGCTGCTTTCTGACAGAAATCAGACATCTTTTTGCTTCTCCCTTAGTTCAGACTCTTGATCATCTCCTCTGTATTGGAAATGAAATAGAGAGTGAACATCTCTGCAATACAAGTGACTTTTAGAGTTTTGTGACTCTTTGAAGACTGCCAAACAAGTGTCTTTCATCTCAAAAACCAGCAGCAGCTTTGTACAAAAGGAGCCGGACAAAATGAGAGGTGAAGATAGCATCCTGGGCTTGGAAATGAAAAAGTTACTTCTTTTTTTTCTTTTAGATTTCTTTGTGATTGCTTTTCCTCTATGCCCCCTGCAAGAGAAATGGCACACACTTTGTGCAGAGTTGACCGCAGGGCAGATGTCAAACAACAAAGCCTAAAAGGTACAATGTCTAAATCCCTCTTTCAGTTTTTATGGTACTCTTTGGTTGCTATTGCATCAGATCTATCTTTTTTTTTTTTTTTAACTTGTAAATCTGCAATAGACAAGTTTTAACTAAAATCAATCAATAAGATCAATATTTATTTAATAAGACGTTAATATGATATCATGATCTGATATCAGTTGATAACATAAAAAAAATTTTTTTTTAGTTCTTTACATCCTATTTTGACAGTTCTTCAATCACAAAAGCAGAAATAGTCTATTGACATGGTAATAATATTAATATTGTGACTGCTTTTGGCCATGGTAGGTATAGTTAAAATCTGAAAAGATGGCTCTCCGAATTTGAACAAACGTAATTTATATTAAGAAAAAAAAAGATGAAAGCAGAGTATTATATTTTCAGAAAATGTAATTCTTGAATTAATGGTAGAGCAGGAACAGTAGTATTCCTCTACTGAGACATGAACCAGATTTCAACCCAAAGCTCCCTGGAGGTGAGGGCCAGCATCTCTGTGACAGGACATCTGGTCCCCGAGCATGGCCACCAGGGGGTCGATGTCGCCACCTTAATTGTGATGTTTCTCTCCTTCTCCCTGTACAAAACTAGGGCAACTTTCCATAAAAGGACAAGAGGAAAAAGAGGAGACGCTATTTGCCGGGCCGTGTCGGCGTGCCACATCATTTAAGCTGACAGCCCTAATAAATTACAGCAACAGATCGCTGTGAACAAACAAAGCTTAGTGGAAATAAAGTAAGAATTAGCACCCTAGAAATAAAAGGAAAACAGACTGAAATTAGTGGAGAGAGAGTGGATGAAAGAATGCCAGGCCCGCATAGCGCAGGCATTAAATGGAAAAAATTGCCACTTTTAAAGATAGGAAATATTTTTGTTCTCATTATTGCTTTTGCTCAGAATAAAGAATGATGACAGAATCCCTGAGGAGAACGCTGCTTATCTGAATCCTCAAACTCTTTCTCATCTACTGCTTCTCTCCTACCTTTCTCCTTGTTTTGCCTTCCGGGATAAAAAAAAAGAGACAAAAAAAGAAAGGAAAAAAAGCTTGAGATTGTACTGCTCTTTAGGACCCTTGCTCCATCAATTCAGCCAGGCCAGAGAAAGCCTTGAAGGCGATGTCATTAAAATGCTTAGACATGTGGAAGAGAACAACAAGAGATGGGAGGAGGGGAAAAGGTATGTCTGGGGAGACGTTTGTCAGGTACTATCAGTATGAGAGTTGTCCATCTGGAGACCTTTTGAAGGAAGGCATGTCAGAAAAGACTCTGTGGAAGAAAAAAAAGCCAACTGTAGTGAGAACTACAAAGATTGAAACTATTAAATACAGATAAGCCCAAAAAAGCATGTGACAATCCCATCGGAATTTGAAATTCTAATGCCAGAATAAAAGCTTGGCAAAGTGAACACATTGCTTCTGAAGATAGACAAGAATCAGAGTCTGAGTCTTGGCTGATTTCTGCCTATTTGATTGAATGCAGATAAAACTAAAGCAGCTCTGGCTTCTTTTAATAATTTGGCACCGTGAAGGTCAATCATAGAGCTTAAGCAGTCGAGCAAATATCTTTTTTCTACTCTGGTGGTAGTTTCAGGTTTCTCTACACCTACTTTACTTTTGATTTTCTTTGGCAATATTCTTAATTCCACTGTGACATCTCACAGACAGCCCTATAAATCCACTCTCACTTGATATATTATATATTTACTTAGGCCTGGGTTTGTAACTATATCTTGTTTTGTTTTTTTAAACAATGAAACCGCTTGTTGTTTAAGAAGCGTACCCTTTGGCTTTTCTTTTCCTTAAGAATCTCTTTTTAATTTCTGAGATGAAGCGCTTGAAGATGCCATGGGGGTGCTGTTGCATGGCTGAATTAAATAGCGAAGCATTTTAGCCCTGCAGGAAGGTGTTTCAGAACAAACTGAAGTTTTATTTTGCCCACTTGGTTAGTCAGAGTGTTTTGGACATGACCCAGGGCTAGCCAGGACTGTCGACATAGAATCCCCTTGCTTTTGTAATGAGCGCTGAAAAAGGAACCTTAGGAGTCAGACACTACTAAACTCAAATCAAAACCAATTAAGAATTACTCTCAATAACAATAAACCAATAAGAAGAACTGCTACTTCTTTATGCATGTGAACTGCTTGAGGATGCACTCAGGATGGAACAAGGAATGTTTTTATGGAAGAGGTGTGTGAGACATAATATGGGTGCCTTGGGGATAATGTACGTCCTGCTTTTTTAAGCCACGTAATATACATTTTCTTGTGTTTCAGCACGTACACCTGTGTGCCTGTTTGCATGCTTTGTGTATTGTATGTGCTCAAGAGAGTTTGTGTACATAGTGATGTGCATGTGTGTGTGCGGGTTTGTGGAGAAACCATGGAGGGCCTTCCAACAGAGAGCACTGCATTTCGAAAGGTGCCAGAATTAGTTTGTCACAGAGAGCGTAAACTTGAAGAGAAAGGGGACTGCAGAGAGAGAGAGACTTTCCCCAGGCATCCAGAGTCTGTCAGACTGATTAAGTCACATGGCTGGAGTGAGAGTTTGGAAACTGAACCAGAGCATGCAAGGGAGAGCATAGGATGACAGCAAAGAAATAAAGAAATAAATAGCAACATGTAAGTATTAAGATGACGGCATATCACGTGTGCACTTACTTATACCTGACCCTAAAGACTCGTGCTGTTACACAGCATACCAGCCTACTTCCCATCATCCCACCCCACAGCTCTCTCACCCTGCGGCGACATAAAGCAGGTCAGGGCCATCTTAAAGTTCACAAAATGCAACATGACAGGACAACTCTAACATATGCCTGTATGACAGTGAAGCAAATAGATGACTGATAGCAGAGCACTGTGTCTTAAGGGGAAGAGAAAATGTTTGTCTTCATGTTGCATTTACTTTCTCCTCAGACATGCAAGAGGAAAATGTGGCACACAAGTTGCAAGTTTTAGCTTTTCTATTGATTTTTCCCTTTTTTTAAAAATATGAACAAACAAAAAATCATCCCACTTGCAAGCTTGGCCTGTCTGTTGCTGTTTCTATATGTGGTGGAAATGCCAAGGACCTTCGAACCCTCTAGAAAGAATGGCAAACAATCAAACCACATGGCAGCGTCATCCATCAGACTAAAAGATGAACTCTTGTTCTTTGTTCCAGGGACCCTGGCTGCTCTGAGATGCTCTAGTTGCTCTCAATCTTTCTTTATCAGTCTCCCTTTGCAACATTGAAGAAGTTGCAGACTTGTTGGTGTACAGCAGATGGGCAGGATCATTAACAATACAAAGGGCTGCCCACATAGAAAATCTTTGGCATAAAGTAAAAATGAGAGTAAGGATTGCTTTCAGTAATGCCCTCAGTAAAACCAGGTATGTGGTAGATACTGCTCACTCGCTGAAAGGTAAAAAAAAGAGAAAGAAAGAAAAGTCTGATATCTCAACTTTATCCTCCCACGACTGGCCTCCCCCGTACTGAAATTAACATCACTCGTCCTCTTCTCCACAGGCTCTACAGTCCCATCGTTAAACCAAAGCACAATCTATAGCACCTCCAGCTCTAAATGCTAATTGCAAGGTATTCAAAGAGAGAAAAGCCCTCGCTGAATTTAGAGTCATTTGGCAAAAGACTGAGTTCAACACATCACTGTGATGCCTACGAGCTAATGTCTCTGGCAGAGAACTCTGGGAGTGTAGTGCCGAATGAAAACATGGCTTTCTCTGCATTATAATGCAAATTTAAACCTGGGCTTGGCTTTCTCAGTGATTACTATGGCAGCGCAAAACAGAACAGTTAATAGGTTCAAAGTATTCCATCAAACAAGAAACAAGCAAACTACCTTTGTAAGAAAATGTGGCTTTTGACTGTGTTCATAGCCCAAAATCGATGTGCACGAAACCTGACTTTGGTCTTTGCACAGATTTTAATTTGTAAGACAAGAACTTGATTCAGCTGGGTTCAAAGGGAATTGAAAACAAATAGATTTCTCCGTATTCAGGAGCACTGCAGGAAGTGCTTGTTTTCTAAGTCTCTGGCGCAAACAATGGGGGCAGTGTGCGTCTTTGATCAAAGGCATGTCTATGTTGATGACAATAAGAAATCTGCAGGCTGTCCCAAGAGTGTTGTAACCTTATGGTCAAAGTACACTTGTTTTTCCTTCCCAACACACTCCTCTACAGCTGCCTGTGTTATTGACTACTTTTTTTTGTTTGTTTGTTTTTTTGTTTTTTTTTTGTAGGCATCAAAAGCCCAGACCTGAAAACATCTGATAACAAATTTTATCCAACACTAGCTGATATTTTCCCGATATACAGGAAAATAACTGAATTAACTCGCTGTCTAAATGGGTCATGACTGGAAGTGTATAATTCTCCTGCTTTTAGTAGCAAAAGTGATCTGTGTTGCTGTGTCTCTAGTTCTCTTCAGGCCATACACTGACACTTCATTGCACACTCTTTCTGTGCTGTATCTGTAAGACAGGCGTAAAGAGCAATCCTCTATGACTGGCGATGACCCTGGTGCTGCGGCTGGGTCAAGGTCTGGCCTAGTGGCACCAGCTGGGGCCTCTCTGACACTTGCAATACGAACTTGGATAGCGTCCTATAAGTGCACACAGGTCATAGCAACACACTAGTGTCGAGGTCTCTGATCTAATATTTCCAGTGGACTTTGTGATAAGTTCAACTTCAAATTGGTTATTACTGAGAAAAGCCTGATACGTAGAAGGAGTGGCCACATGATTTCTGTTAGTTTGTCTTAAAGTTTTTGTTTTAACATACTGAGACCAAATTAAGACATTTTGTAATGAGACTGACCTGAATAAGGCTTTAATTAGTACTCTACCTGTAGAGATAAAGTAGGTGGGACACAGTCTTTGTCATTGGAGATGACGCTTAAAGCATTCAGTAATAATAATGGATAAATATAAACATTGAAAAATCTATTTAGTTCACAAAAAATCGTCTCAAGAGGCCATATTATCCATTATTACACAACATGGTGGATTGTACAACACATTGACAAGAGCTTTACAAATAAACCTGCATGAAGCACTCGAAAAAATGATGCTGAGTTAAGTTAATCTGATTATTTAATATACCTTTTTTTCCAAATATATTTGATAGATATTTGCCTTCTGTTTTTTTTTTTTAAGTTTCTTTCTTGCAGTGTTGAACTTTTGACATGACTGACAAGAAAGGCTTGGGACACCAAAAAAGAAAAAAAGAAAAACACAGTGGATGTTGAGGTAAAGTTTTTCAGTTCATTGTACAATAAAATAATTCATTGAATATATCAGGGTTACGGATTGATTGTGCCCTGCAAGGCTCAACATTAACAGTAGAGGATTGACCAAAACTTTATGGTAGACACTGCACTGTATTTCCATATTTAGTCTCACTGTCAGCTGGTCAATAAAACAATAAAACACAACAGTGTAATGAAAAGAATATACCCACTGAGCCAGACACGGAGCCACAGAACCGGCACAGACTCTTTAATCCCAGCACCACTTTTTTCTTTCACTTCTTCTTGCAGAGTGCTCTGAACCTGCTGTGAAATTGAATTTTCCATCCCTGTGTGTATGTGAACCAGCCAAGCACTGCATTGTCAGAGTACTCAATTAGCTCCCAAGGCGGAAGGCAAAATGTTTTCCAACTGCAAACGTATCTTCACTGGGCAAGCTCTTATTAGCATAATGCTCCTATTCCTATAGCAAAGAGAGAAAATACCTTCCCAAGGTTAAAAATTAAAACAATCCAAAGCCTTAAAGGATCCTTCTACACCACAATATCATAATATGTAGGAGTAAAGTAGCTTTCATTGTATAATAAATGTTAACCTTTGCCCAAAAGGTCTCATCAGCACTTACCAGCTCCTATGCGTGTAGTGAACACCAGACATTCAAATCCTCCTATATTTAAATGCTGGCTTTTATCTTGCTTCACATTTCATATAGATATAATATAAAGTATACAGCACCTACATTAGGTATATAGAACAAAAGAGATTGGAGCCTTATAATGTAGTCTTATGGTTGAAAATTTGAAAATGAGTCGTGTTGTTTAAGAACCTGCCAACACTAAAACAGTTGGCTGGGGTGTTAGGAATAATCTACACTGACAAGCAGCTAAACATTTTCTAACAAAGTGACATTGAAGTCATGCAATCATACAGATTTTTTTTTTGTGTACTCCCAGCTGAATGGTTGAAAGGAGGCCAAAAAAAGAAGAGAAACAAAGCAAGAAAAGCAAGTTCCAGCAACTGGATATAGTAGCAATAGCAACTACTTCTTCACAGCACACACATTCGTTGCTGCAGTGTGGCTATGTGGCACTAATGCGGTGGATGTAGAACAGACAGGGTCAGAGGGTTGTGATCATTTGTCAGTGCCCTATAGTGCCCCCTCACTCTCATTACTGAGGTGCCAGCGACTCCATATTTAGAGCTCCTATGTTTGTCACATGCCCTGGGTCTCTGTATATCAGCCTTAGCACACATATATCCACAACAGCTTCCACCACACAGAAAAGGCAGAGATTTGAAGAAGTTTGTGGTCGTGGGAGTCTCACTCACACCCCATCTGGGCGTAATTTATGCCCACAGCTTTTCTATACCGTCCTGTTGCATAGGCAACTAAGACAAAGTGTGGCTTTCCCTGCATGACCTTATGTAACTAGGATGTTTGGTAATGTTAGGTCACATTTGTTTATGGTTTTGGTTTACCTATTTTTCCATTTTAATTAAGCCTTAGCACGACCTTACACTGACAGTTATCACATTTTATTTTAACCAATTTATTCCAAGGCAATCTAATAATGAACCCTCTATTCGTTTTAAACTGAAGCATCTGTTTTAGTTTTCACGCATATATTATGGTTGACAGAATTATCTTGCACTTACTGCTTAACACGCAAAGTGTGAAATAGATAGAAAAGGAAAAACACTGTTAATGAATTAAATTGATTTCCTTCATAGAGTTCTTGCTATTTAATTTGAAGCTGAAGCAATTATAGGGATGAAAAGATGAAAATGACTGACACTGTCTTTTTTTTTTAATTTTGTGTAAACCAAAGTTGCTAAAAGGATGAAACTTAAAAAATTCATTCAGCTTTTATTTTGTCTGTTTCCCTAAAGGATGGAATGTAAACTGGTTATATGAGCAAAGGTGAGATTTGATGTGTGTATGCCTTTAAAGGTAGGTGTTTTTATAAAAAACTTCTGAATTAATCTTCCTGGGGCTTTTAACAGAGCACTAGATTAGCACACCCTCTGTAAGGGAGAGCCAGCACCAGGATTAACCTTGTTTTAAATATGCCATGTGAGGAAAATTGGTTGACCTTAGTGTGACATAGCTTTGGACATACCATCAGACTCAACAGAAACTAGCTGTTAATGGACTTCACAGTGCCAAGAAACACCCTGATGACATATGCTCATGTTTGAGATTAATATTGTTTGCCTTCCAGCACTCACTACTTGCTATTGCTTCAAATTAATTTCATTCTTTGGCAAGTCATTTTGGCCTGTCCCTTGGCAGACCTTCTATGAAGCAGTGTGTGTGTTTTTCCCAGATTGATTCTGGTCAAATTTTTTTTTACCTGCTCTGATTTCACATTAGCAAGAATAACATCAGTCAGGTATTTTCACTATATCACACATAGCAAGACAAAGTTACTCGCCAGATGTTTCATAATGTTGGTATAAATGTCAATACTTGAACCAAGAGTGGACGTCAGGAGAACCAATAGAAACAGAGGAAGATGTACCTTTAATCCTCCCCATTAACAGAGCTCATAGCCTGAGATTGTGGCTGCTGGATTCTTTAGTTGAGATGAGCTGCATTTCCTGAGAAATTGAAACGGGCTGATGGAGATCAGTGACAATACCAGATGGATAATCGTGCCCAAATCACAGCCATCTGCTCTCAATCTCCACCACGATCTACAGGCGCTAACGTCAATCCCTCCCCAATAAATCCTTAAATCCTGACAATCTGTAGCACTCAGTTTAGGACCTCGCTTAATCCACCTTGCAAGCCCACATTACTGGACAGGAAGGTACAATATACACTGGACCTATAATTCATTTGCTAAGTAAATTTGGTCAATTTGATACCATTTTATACATTTTTATACCAGATTGCATAGTCATTTTAAAGCTGTTAAATCAGCACTGATACATAAACTAAGAGTAGCTAAACCATATACAGTTAGATTTTGTCCTCAGTGTCTGTTTATTCAACAACAGCTAGAACATTAATTAAATACCAGCAATGCAGGGTTGAACTGCAAAATAAGAGGACTTTTAAGGAGTTGCCTTCACAGCAAACCTTATGTT
This sequence comes from Rhadinocentrus ornatus, assembly GCA_037177495.1. Classification (NCBI taxonomy): domain Eukaryota; kingdom Metazoa; phylum Chordata; class Actinopteri; order Atheriniformes; family Melanotaeniidae; genus Rhadinocentrus; species Rhadinocentrus ornatus. Next base: position 26,212,725 of record JBAMHW010000009.1, on the reverse strand, counting down.
GATGGAATATGTCCGTTTTATGAAAAAATTGAGTGTTTGGATTGTGTAATTTTAATTATTTCCACAAGATAAAATCAGATGTGAAGTAATACCACAACTTAATCATTGTTTTTTTGCACCGTCAGTAATGTTGTACCACTGAGCCTGTGTTACTGGAAACAAAAGGTCCTAGCCTTGTTGCTAAAGGGCAACATCAAGGTCCTGAAACACCAATTGGCCAGCTGTTGAGTTTGATAGGATGAAGTATCTTGATAAATGAAATGTATCTTGACATTTCTTGATGAATCCGCTCTGCAGCAAACTTCAAACCCACTACTCAATATTGCCTGGAATCCTACTGTTTGATCAGTGTGCCCGCCACAGAGGTCAGTCACTAATATTTTTCTATTGAGCCCCAACATGGAAAGTGCTAGAAGCAAACAATGGACTAAACAAAAAAAAAACTACATTTCCCAAAGAAGAAAGAAGCAGTTCCTTCTTGACACCCACTCTGGATTCAGCACATGTTCTAGTACATAAACTGCACAGTATCTTTCAGACGAATTACTTGATTTGTGAGTCTTGACTTTTCTGGCAAGAATAAATTGGATCTCTGCCGTGTGATTCATGTTCATGCCAACCATGATGTTTTTGTAAATGCCTCTGCTGGTATTTCTTTTTATATATAGCAAATCTGTACTCATGAAGCATTATTCTATAACTTTATCTTTCCTCCTAGAGCATTGTGAAGGTCTTTCTGACTCTATATATGCCATTTCATGAAAAGAATTTGCTGCACTGCTTTCAAAATATATTCTATTGTGGCAAAAAATAGTATAAAAAATTCAACCTTTTGCCCCGACATTTATTCTCAGACTTTCTGAGTAGAAGCACTAATAAAGCATCACATTATCTCTCTTTTTGTTTTGGATCAGTTGTCATTGGACTGCAGCGCACTAGAAACCCACATGGCATTTTGTTTTAAGGATGCAGGACTAACATTAAGAAGTGGTGTGTGTTAGGCTTTACTTATCCTAACCAAGTACTGCCAAAACATAATCAACCAACTATTAATTTTTTTTATTGTTTAAATATTTTGAATGTTAGCATCTGTTCTTGTTATCACACTATCCGTACATGACATCAACAACATGAACAGAAGAAATTGTGCATTTGTCATAGATGCTTCTGTGGATCACTATGAAGGGCTTTGTGAGGTTAGTTGCCAGAGTTAAAGTACTAATCACAGGAGAGGTTGACCAACCAGTTTCAAAACTTGAAGTAATCTTTTGAAAAGATGCTAAAATGAAACCTGAATTAAAGACTTCTGGTATGAAGTGAATAAAAACTTTGAGTGTGAGCCGGTAGTAGCAGTTGCATTGGCTGTTCTCATGTAATAGAAGAAGCTGTGTAAGTGAAACAAACCCTGAGAAGAAAAAGACAACAACTGCAGTGGACATCCACAATAAGGGAAATGCTCCTTTTAAGGAATTAGTCTAATGATTTTATCTGTTCTATTCTATTCTATTCTATTCTATTCTATTCTATTCTATTCTATTCTATTCTATTCTATTCTATTCTACAGTTATTTGGCAGACGCTTTTATCCAAAGCGATTTACATCTGAGAATAAGAACAATACAAGCAAGACTTCAAATAGGGTGCGACATCGTAATATCTGAGTTAATCACATGACTTTACAGCTGCTAAGTTGAGTTGTTTTAAGCTTTGCTTGGTTAGAAGGGATTCATTAAATTCTCCACACTAGTGGAAGTTTTTTTGTTTCTTTTAACTGCATATATTCACATCTGTAACATATATTTTTTAAATGAAAATAATTAATCAGCAATAGAAACCTGACTAGAGGGATCATATATTTTAAATTATGTCATAATCTACTCATTTACAAGAAAAAAGAAGAAAAACAACAAAAAATGAATAAAATATGAAGTTCTCTACAAATGCTTTGCTTTCTTGGTTTTCTTGACGATATTTACATTTTACAGGTAAATTGAACATATTGTTCAGGTTAGATCTAGAGAAGACGGACCAGTTCTTGTCCCTGTTAGTCAAAGATATCAAAGCAAAACCAGATGCGACCGCAAATGAGAGCTCGTTTGTTTATGTTTATTTGAGTTTAAATTAGCTTTTTTGATACGATTAAAGGAGAGAGCTTCAAGGTAATAAATAGAGGATAATGTCTATATTTTTTTTTAGTTTTTTGCATAATGTTTATTATTCTTTGTTGGGTTTTTACTTCTAATTGTTGACACCTGCTATTTTGTGAGAGATTCTAAGTTGACTGTTTTTTTGGCAATTTATAAAAATAGTAACCCAGTTAGAGAAGACTTTTTCACACTATTATGAAACACTCTCTGTCGTGCCAAATACTAAGTAATGCCTTTTACTTATAGAGCTGAAAGTCTGATAGACTACCAATTTACATAAGCTTCAATTTTTTGGGAGATTCTTCAAATCTGTCAGTATTCTCAGAATTCAGTATTTTCTAAGTTTCTCCCAGCATGTTAACTTCTTCTTATCAAGACTCTGCCATAAAGTACACCTAAAAAATACCATCTACAGCGGGGGTATTCAACTAAAATTTAAAGAGGTCCAATTAGAGAAATACTTTTGGGGCCAAGGTATGGGAGATCATAATGACTATATACAGTATATATATATATATATATATATATATATATATATATATACATATACATACATGACTGGTCTCAAAAAGACCTGGGGTAAGACCTACAACAAATAAAAACTTTCTCCTCCTCATCTTGTTATGACAGTGAAACTGATTTGTTCCTCACAGATAAGAAGGTTTTTGGAGGGGCTGCATGATGAGCCCTCCAACACACTCTCTTTTTTACTTTTATAATATATCTTTTACACATCTCCTATTTATTCGCGGGCATTGTCACTGTTACTCTGACAAGTGAAGTTGAACGGGTGTGCTGGTGTTACACCAAAATCTGTGACCCATCAGAATCTATGACCACAGGGGGGTTGGCATACATTTCTCTGCATGTACGTCTTTGAAGATGAGTGAAGTCTTGAAAACTTGTATTTAAGTTTGAGTTTGTTATAATGCAGGTACACATTCTGATGGCTGTGAGAAATTGTTGCAAAGATCACCCCTCTTATAGTTTGGACTCTTCTAACATAAAATCCGATATTGAGGACAGCTGAGAGAGAATTAGAGGGGCTTCATAACAGGAGCAGGACAAGCCCAAATAAGCAACTACACTCAGAAAATAACAAACCCCCAAAACCCGCAGCTGAGCGCCTTACCTAACGTGCAATTGGTCCGCATGTTTCCTGGCCGCTACCGTAAAGACTGTAAAAGTTGCGCCAGTTAAAATGAATGCACTTGTTTAGATTTTATATTTTAACTCAGGGTCCATGTGGGAAAGGTTCTGGGTCCTGATCCGGACCGCAGTCCGCTTGTTAGTGACCTCTGATCTACAGCATCTGTTGCTGAAAATATAAATAAACAGCAGCTGCTGGCAACTATGTGGGATTAGCCCTTGAAAAAGCCTAAATGCATCACAACATTGCAACAGTGTTAAGTTACATAAATTCTTCAGGACATGACCATACCACATTTATTTGATCTTACACTCTGTGATAGATAGAATATGATGAATGATCAGTATTTATTATTTTATTTTACACTTTATGTTCACTTGCTATTTTGAACATCTTTTGAACCTCTTTTTTAAATGTTCACAGTACACACCTTAGCATAAACTGACGAGAGAAAGCTAGACCTTGATGTGTTAATTCTGTTTTAAGAAAAACAGGATGAGAACAGGGATTGTCTTTACTATATTGACACCAAATCTTCAGTTTGAGTTGGGAGTGCTTGCTTTGTTGCTATAGCAAAAATGTAAAGCAATCATGTTGGTGGGGGGGAAACAGTGTGGTGTTCAGTATGGATGCCTAACGTGCTGTGCTCAACTAGCTTTGCCAATGCAGAGATCATATCTTTATGCAACATTGAGCCTTCCTCCATTTAGCATTAGCTGGATGAGATGGATGCACATAAGCTCCATCTTACTTAATGGTACACTGGGGGGAGAGAGGGGGTTGTTGCATGAAATAAACAGAAAAAAAAGCTGAAAGAAGAAATATCTCATTTCACTGATGATACATCAATGTAGATGAGTTCCTCTGCGAACACTAAATACTGAACATTATAAACACCCTGCAGGCTGATTCAGAAGAAAATGTTAGGTGATGTATAATCCTCACACATGATGCAGTTAGCATGTCGTTGTATCACAGTACTATATTGCGTGTGAGCCCATCTGCAATCCCAATGTGTCACATACTTCTCTATAAGCCCCCGGGGTGTCAAACTAATGCAGCAAATAACATTTAATGTTTTTGTTGTCAATCAGCAAAGTTTTCATTTGAAAAAAACATGAACTTGTTTTTAACCATAAACAAGTATTTTCTGTGACTGAACCTAATCAGTTCTTTAACCTAACCAAATATCTAGACAGAGAGAAATGGAGCAAAGTGTGTTTTCACACTGGGTTTATTGCATTTTATTGAGATAAAAATAATCATCTCTTATGATAGTTTAAGCAGGATCACAAAACAAACAAGTTCCACAACATATTAAACTCAGCTTTTAGTAAGACAGCATTTTTCTGTGCATATGATTCGTTTGGAAAGTTTTTTGTTTTGAAAGAAAAAGCGCAAATTAAAATTAGAATACGTGCAAGAGTACAACATCACATTGACTAATAAAAATGAAACACTTTTTATGTGGAAATTTCTTGAAATTGGGAATGTACTACTATACAGTTTAATGCTTTATTCTTATATTAGGCAAAAATTAGAACAAAACATTCAAGTAATTTGACATTTTAGTGATAAAAATATATAAAATATGTTATAATGTGCATTTTAGTGTATAATAAAACCCATTAATTGGGCCTCTATAGGGAGTAAACCTTTTTCAAGCACAGCATGGGGGATTTAACCCAAATATTCCATCCATGTGCAACATGCACTACAGCATAGTTGTAAAGTCTGGGAGAGCATTTCAAGTAGTGGGACACCAACGACTGTTCTTCAGTGAAGATTATCTACTGCCAGCCCAAGAGCCATCCATTTAAATGACTTTATCATTACCAGGCACAGAGTATGGATCCACAGAGCGAAATAGAATAGCAGAGAAACTAATGGCACTTGACAGATACTGGTATGAGATAGCCTGCTTATCTTAGTATTATGTGAAAATAAGGCATTTTCACATAATTGTGTGTGGTGGAAATATAGGGCTAGCTTTGGTGGGCAGTTTGTTGGGAGTGTGGGGGTGAAGTGAAGGATAGAACGAAATGGTACTACCCACTTTGTCATGTTCAAGCCAGTAATTTGTAATGGCCGGTTAAGTGTTACTTCCATTCTTGCAGCAAATCTCCTCAGAAGAAATGTGAAATGTAAAAGAAATGTGAGTTTTGGCTTTAGAAGTTGAAATAAATCATTGGCATTACGTTCCTATCTTTTTTCCCTCTGTACATTCACTTGAAGGCAATCACACCTCCACAGCGGCAAAGAGCAATAATTTCATCGGTGCAACACTGGTGTGAATACACCACGCTAAAACTAATATAAAAGTAAGAGTATTAAGGTGGAGTAACAGATTCAGGAAACTAATGTTCATGTCTTATATGATGAAATGCATACTATCACACACTGCTTCAGATTTTAATTACATTTTTATTTTTTATATCTGTTAAATGCAGATAGATTATTCAATATCTGAGGGTGGTCTTCTCAATTGACAAGCAGTGCAAGTGACAGCAGTGTTGTAAGCCTCTTTAATGGTATGCATGCTGCTTTCTATGAGGTGGGTGGTTCCATCCTCTGATTGCTAATTACAATTAGTTGCGATTCAATTACACAAGGTCAGTGACTAAATCAATCTTTGACAGAAGCAGCTATTAACTGAGAGGTACCACTCAACATGCACAGAACTGCAATTTTTATATTTCCTCACCTGATACAGTTGACACAAATAGATATATAGGAAGAAGGCTGTCATATACAAGCTTCCATCCAGCATCATGTTGTGAGGTACCCACTTTGTCATGAATTATGAACTGAAGAGACAGTACTGTTATTATTAGCATTATTTATTTATTCATGTTTTTTGGCACTTATCTGAGACTTGAGTGAGCGGCACCGGAGATTGCATTACCTCCCCATTGGCTGTTAACACAGCCTAAGTGATAAGAGAAATTACTTGGTAAATAACTAAGACGTTCCTGTAAGCTTCCCTCCTCTGACTCTGTTTATGTGTGTTAGTGTGTGTGTTTGATACACTCATCTACTAAACTGTTCTTAATTAACTGGGTGATTGTTCTCACCAGATTGGCCCCAGTGATTAGGGCGTGGGATCCGAGCACGTGTGTATTTGTGTGTGTGCTTCCAACAGTTTGAAAGTTGCTCTGATGAAGGTCACACTGAAAGAGAGCCTCATTAGATGTGTAAAAAAAGATATGCAACATATCCGTATCTCTTCCTATGGTGCTGTCAGCCTTGCTCTCTGAACACTGTCATTAAGGTGAAATCTGCTTGTTTTGATTCGATGAACAGTTTACTGAGGCATACTGATCTGACTTGGATATTGCTTATTAAAATAAAAAAAAAAAAGTAAATCTCAAACCCATCTTTATGATGAGGTCATTTAAATGCACGGTGGAACACCCTGCTAAGCATTCCTACAGAAAATAATCTTTGGGCTCTCAACGTCTGCAATGCATTATGTAGTTTCCTCTACAACTGCAACCACATGTTATTGTTATCTAATTTAAAGCTACGAAGATGGGTGATAGGTTCCCTGAGCTGTTTTTATTTTCCTTTATTTCAACTGACAAAATGCTTTTATATCGTCTGCAGCAATTGGCAGCCATTAGTGGTCTCCTTGCTATCATAGCAATGCTTTTCAATATCATAACTTTCATAGCCATATGGTTAGAGTTTTGTATGTCCCTGAATGGCAAAAAGCAATTCCACCCATCATTTTCCACCTACTCTGTTTCTTTTGAATTTAAAAAGCAGTGTAATAACACAGCCTGAAAATCAAAACTCACCTCACTTTTCCCTGCTTCCAGATTAATCTGAGGCACTCAGCATGAAATTAAGAATTGATTATTGTAAGACGACCCTGCTTGGTTAACTCGATTCAGTGGTATTCAGTCATATGGACCGACACATCATCCTGTCCTCGGGGCGCTAGCATTCATTCTCTTAAAATCTACGCAGGTGACCTCACTGATTAAAGATTTACACTTGTGTAACTTTGCCCCCGGCGTCCTTGCCAATGAGCGCCTCGAACCTTGCCAACGACTGCCATGGCTCTTATTGCTTTAATAGATGAAGAACAGAGAAATCAGCTGAGCAGGCTCTTATACATCTCTTCTGCCATTACAGCTGTGCTCCTTGTCATGAACAGTTTTTTTCCCCATCTCAATTTGGTTAAAGATTTGCTCGAGGCATACATGATATGAGGAGAATGAACAACTTATATTCTGGTACATTGCGTTGTGGTGGCAGACAGATAGCCAGTGACAGGTGTGACAGCAATGTTCTCACAAGTAAAATTTTTGGGACAAAGCTATTGTATATTTGATAAATTGTGATTTGTCCACACTGTTATTGGCTTCAACTTAGAATTTCTCACTAAAGCAGATGGTTCTGTTGTGATAAATGGATGCAGTCACTGCAGACTATTCTTTTTTTTTTTCTTTAAAGCAAAGTTGCTAAACTTTTCCTGAATGGAAGCTAAAAAAAAATCCATAGTCCCATAAATAAAAATATAAATGTGAGATTGCACACACCTGTCTGCCTGCCCATTACCATCACTTCGCATGTCTGTGGGAACCGGATCAGCACACACCTTAATCATGATCCTACACAACATGTGGTCCAGACAGGAGCTAAAATCTTGAGATAAGTCTTAGGGGGTTACAGATTCGCACGGAGATCCGACTGGAGAGCTTAATGGGTATCCCTCACTTGCTTCTGTCCCCGTTATCTTCTTCAACATTTCCTTAAATAGCCTTCTTTGAACTAATCTAAAGGAAATCTGTCCTGTTAATCAAGATAATCAGGTTCTACTCTTAAGCAAGGCAAAGCTGATAAATGGCACCATGCTGAGACCTACAAATAAATAATCATGGAATAAGTACAGGTAAAAAAAAGTAAGCAATGATTATGTTGTTTCTTAACTGTATTCTATTGTGAATTTAGTTATTTTACTATTTTCAGTTGCAAAAACTAATAGATTTTACCTCAAAGTTTGCCCACAAAGTGCATTATCTGTGTGGTCTTGTCATGCCCACGTAGTGTCAAACCAATATCTAGCAGAAATAAATGGAATGAAGATTTTAACACTATCAGGCTTTCTGTTGTAAGTAAGAAACTTCTTGCAGGGTCCAATGAAGATTTAGTGGTTGGTTTTCTTTCTTTTCTCTTTTTCTTTTTTATTCTTTTTACGGTAAATTGTAGGTGGAGGTTAAGGGTCTCCCAAAGGATTCACAGATAATCAATACCAGCTACAAGTGGTAGAAGCTTTTTCTGCTTCTACGCCACATTACGATGGAATTCTCTGCTGATACATTTTTTCTGATGTCCATCCCTGTTCATGTTCTTGCTCTGAATAGTCTTGTATCTGTATCTTCTGTAATATTCACTGCTCCCCTCCATCCTGCCTGTCTTCCCACTTTGCTCAGGCTTCTCAGCTCAGTGCACCACACATTCAGATTCAGGTTTGCCTGCGGCCAAATGACCACCCGTTTCACTATTCTCCCTGATACAATAATTCCACCCAATTCACTGGCCTGATATTTGTCAGCTCAGGGGCTATGAAGGGACTCTGTCTGTCATTTAGCATGACAGCACCGCATACTTATTTACCATTCTATTTTGAGGCTTGATTGACGGGCCGACAGCCTTGACATTCTTGCAGGCGTTGTGGAGCCTGTTATTATGCATACATTAACATTCTGATAAACACATGGTCGGCCATTGAAGAAATAATTACATGCCATCACTCTGCTCTCTGGAAAAGACTGCTTTGTTGTGTGTGTGTGTACGCATGCACACACGTTCATCTGCATGTTTCATCTCATAAATATAATCTCTGTTGCTCTTGTTCCTCCCTGCCCATTAATGGCTGCAACAGCAGTACCTCTCATTTGGAAAGCACTCTGCTAAACCTCATTGTGCATCACATGTCTCAGAACCTAAACAACAGATGTGAGAGTATTTTGGAATTGTAAAAAATACTAACAACATGATTTGAGAGTATAACTAAGCTGATCTCTCAGTGCCCCGGTGTTTGAAGCTAACCCTTTGGGTTACTAAACTAAGAATCCAATAGGTGATTAAAGCCTTTGTTACACCTATAACTCAAAGTTATACAACCCACTGTAGCTTTATTAACTTAACATTGACAAAAATTTTCTTTATATAATCAAAGTTTCACATTGTTGGGAATTTTAAGACACTTTGCCAACTATTTAACATCTTGGTCACATCTGCCCAATAAATAATTATCTACAAGTACTTTTTTTTGTTTGATTGTTTAATTTATTGCAACTTTGATTTTATATTTACACACACATTAAATGTTATTTTATTTTATTTTATTTTATTTTATTTTATTTTATTTTATTTTATTTTATTTTATTTTATTTTATTTTATTTT
>JBAMHW010000009.1:26160937-26202911 GCA_037177495.1 Rhadinocentrus ornatus | reverse complement strand
ATTTTATTTTATTTTATTTTATTTTATTTTATTTTATTTTATTTTATTTTATTTTATTTTATTTTATTTTATTTTTCTGTTTATTTTAACTTGTGACAACAAACACAATGACCACTAGTACAACATGGGAATAATATATAAAAGTTATGTTTTATGAATTTCCTACTCCACAATTTAGAATTTAATACACTGTGACATCTTTGGCATTGAAATTAAAGTTGACAGTTGACTCTCAGTGTTACCTTGCCCAACGACACGGACCTAGTGGACTAATTAAAATTTGGCAAGCAGCATATTGACTAACTTCCCGAAGGCTCTTAGTCACCACCTAAATCGAATTCTGTTCACAGCACAATGACACATAGTATCAATCAGGCAGCCTCTATCTGCAGCCACCTCAGATGTGATTGATGGGTCATGGCAGTAAATGATCATCAGTGTGTCAGTGGGTTGTCCTGCCTAATCTGCAAAACTCTGACATTAACTTCTGAATAGAAGAATATAAACAACTGGCTTCATTGGAAGAGGAGAAGCAGCCCTGTGTTTTTGCAGTGCATTAGTCTTGAGACTAACATTATGTGTCACAGTTATTACAGCCCCCCTCCTCCCCACCATTCCCTTGATCTGCAACCCTGACACTTTGTGAGAAATACATGTGTAAGCAAATGCATTATATGCAGCTACTGGAGACCTCTTATAGTACTTTTATAAAACCACAAAGCACACAATAGGAGAAAAAAAAAAGAAGGAAAAGGCTAAGAGTTGCAAGTCTGGCAGAAAGCTTCAGATTGTGCTACAGTCAGCCAAGCTAATTTAGTGATACCTTTAGTGTTCTTTATGCTTTTTGCACTCAGCATGCATGTGTGAGGATGAGTGTTTAGATGCAAGTCTAGTTAGTGGAATTCTTGTTTTGATTTTGTATTTCTGTGGTATTGAAAATAACATGAATTCTTATTCCACTGTCACACTGTTTCTGTCTAACCGAAGAGTCCTCTGTGGGCTCCTTTGGGAGGAAAAGCCTCCTTGGTAAAAGTGCAAATGGTAACATGAGCTATGTCAAGCTGACAAGTAGGATCCGCAGGTCCTTGGGGAGCTTTGTTGGTTAACTGTTGTCTACTAAACATAGTATTTGGAGCAGTTTCACTCGCGAGCTCCTTTTATCTTATGGGGCCTCCATCGGTAAATCAAAGCCTGCAAACACTATCTCCCCTTTGTACACCGAATAGAGTTCAAGCACTTGTGGGAGAAACAGAGCTTACGTGTAAGAATATCAAATGCCTGTGTGCCAAAAGAGGCTGCACAGCACTGGAGCGCAAAGCAACTGGAAAAGTGAAAGCATTGCGATCGTCGGGCTCTTTTAACACATAGTCCTAGTGAGAGTGGGGGTTTTATTTATTCAACCTTTTTTATCGCCCTTCAAGTGTACATTCATCTTATTTCATTCTCTGTGTGTTAACAAGCAGTGTCTGGCCTGCTCCTGCAAGGATGTGGCTGTCAACAGCATTACACTTCATTGCTTTTTTTTTAGGGGGGAGGAACAGATAAAAGCCTAAAGTGTTTTTGTTTGCTAACAGCAGCATTGTTGATGAGCAAATGGAACACTTGTTTTTCCATAACATAGTTCTCCAAAATGTAATAACAGACCGCCGAGTGTACAGTCTCTCGAGGTTTCAAACAATGACCATGAGTTGTGGTAATGGATTTAGTGGGCAGACTGTGTGTACAGAAATGCACATCTGCTAATACGCAACAATTCTAGTAGATATTTCTGTTTTAAATCTGTGATTAGTATTATTGCTTCACTCTCAGAGCCATGCTGTATTTGATATGCTGTAAGCTAGTTGATTTATCCATTTTCCAGAGTTGTTAAGAGATTTTAAAGCAAAGTCGTTATTGCTTTGAGTTAATATAAGGCACGGCTGAAAGGAACATGAGAGACATTGAGGATATTTAAAGATTTAAGAAGTCAACTAGTTAAACTAAATATTTTTTTATTTGTTAGAGTTCATTTAAATTCAGTCTTTTTAGAGTTACCATCAAAAGAAATGACAAAGAATTATCTAGAATATGTTAGCATTTAAATATCAATATAGCAACTACATGAAGTGTTTTCAAGTGTGTAAATCAAAGTATAGTTTGATTTCTTGCTTAAAGCAAAGCTTTCTCCTCCTGACCTGGATTTCAACATTGTCTCAAGACTGGGTCTTCAACATGTGCCAGCCAGCACAGCTTGAGTGCTTATATTTAGACAAGACTGCCGTCTGCCCCAAAATTACTCATGCTGTGGCTCCCCTGGGATTCCCGTGGACTCATCCATGGCTCCTTTCTTTAAAAAGGCGAAGGGGATGTGACCTTTCCTCGCTGCTTGTGGTGTTTGTCCTTTGCATGGTGCCATACTTTGACCTTTTCAGTCCGTTTAGATTTCAGCAGTTAATCAATTAGCTGCTACTTAGATTATCACAGTCAAAGGTGAATAAGGCTGTGGTTGTGCGTCTTGTCTGAAATATTGTTTTTGATTATTTCCTGTGTTCTCCTCTACCCACAGGGATGTGAAGAACTAAAGTACAACTTGTGTAGATACTTTCTCTTTGTGTATGTGATGGTGGTACAGTCTTGTGATTAGATTTGTCCTTAAGGAGAGAAGAAAAGCGCGAGAAAATGCCTGGGGTGATTTTTAGATTGATAGACAAACCTGCTTTTGTTTGTCTTTGCTAAGGGCTGGGGGTAAAGAGGGAAGAAGCAAAAAAAAAAAAAAAAAGCTTAGTTCATGATCGACACTTTTCTATCACCGCTTTGTTATTTGGCTTCACAAGTGTGCTGTCAATGTCTGTCAATTAAGTGTTTAGCCTCACAGAATGAGGCTAATTTTTACACCTTAATGCCACATTTTAGATGTGTACTTAATCCCCTGTTTGAGATTTTGTCCTTTTTTCCCCCAGTTTGATTTTGTTAACGTGTCTGCAGTGTCTAAAAAGACTTCCTTGCAAAGATCCTCAGCTTTTCTGGAGGATTAAAACATGTCCTCTGATTGGGGAAGTGGACCTCCCTGGTGACAAAGCCTGTTTGATGGAGCATCGACCTTCAACCTGTAAAGGGGCCTTAGACTCCGCTCGGATGATAAAGCAGATGCTCAAGGCAACCTCCCCTTGGAGGGGGGCAGACCGGGTTGAGGATTTGCTAGTGTTTATAGACGAGTATGAAAGCGATTTGGCATGAATAATAGTGTTTGGAGGGGGAGGAAGCTTTGAGTGACTCATAAAGATTCAGGTTTGGCAGAAGGTAAAACAAAAGCACTGCTGCAGTTGATGTGAGATGAAAGGTAGGTGGAGACTTCAAGTAGCAACCAGCCTGTTGCTGCCTGAAATCACACAGATGAAATGGAATGCCTGTTCAGCTGAAGCCTGAGAGGTGTGACAACAGCAGGAGTGATGGGTAATGGCCTGGAGCATTTCATGTGGGTTTCCTCATCATGACCTTGGGGCTGGTGATGAATGGCATCGATTTAGAACTTGTTCAAAAAACGCATCTCGAATGAGGCCTAGATTTCAGGTCTGAATTTGATCATTGAGACGAATACTTCCCAACAATTAGATATTGCATGTTGATGGATGTCTGCTTGGACATTTACAACCTCTAGGAAAGTTGATGCAACAATTAGCTGTAACTATGAAAGATACACACAAACATATCTTCCAATCAAAATGACCAAACAGGTCATTTTTTATGCACTTAAATTTGAGAAATAGAAGAATCCTCCTTACTAGTGTCCCCACATTTGGCAGGAGGGAATATTACTCATATGTGTTTTAGCATCAGAGCTAACTTTATTCCCAATGTTTCCTTTAACAGCCTACACAATACTCTTAAAAAAGGATAGAGGGTGGGTGGATGGTGCAATTATGCCCAGTGCTTTCAACCATGGGATGCAACTTTCACCCACATAAAACAACTGCTTATCACTTCTGGGTTAAGATCAGTCAATCACACAACTTGGCAATAATGTTACTTACCTAAGGGTTAAAAATCTAAAATACTTGCTTGAGACTAAAATGCATTCTCTGCATTTTCTCAGGCCACAATTTGTGCATCATTATTGTCATTTTGACTCTTCACGTGAAGTTGTTCTCACAACCACTTGAGGTCATGTGTTCTTTAAATGTACTGTAATTACAGCTCATTATTATTTGCACGAAGAAAGAAATCACAAGGGTTGTTTTTTGGAGGAACTTCATTGGTGTGTAGGTGAGATCGAAATGATTATAACATGGTTTCTAAGTCAAGGATACTTTTGTTACAAGGACTCATGAGTTCATATTTTACACACCCATCCCAATCTCCTGTTCATTGGTAATGTGTTTGTAAATCCCAGTAGAGGAGATCTGGTAAAAGAACATGATTTTTTCTTGGATGGATATGGAGTCATTGGTTTTGCCGATGTGGTGGTCCGTCTGGTGAAGAGCAAAAACCCATTCAAGTGCTGCTAAATGCTATTAGAGTAGGGGCATCTTTCTCTGCCTTTAAGAATCACATCATCTCTTAAGAAAACACCTTTGGTGCCTAACACTTCTAAGACATCAACATCTGGAAACTTGCAGTTACTGTGCACTTCTTCCCCTGTTCTACTTGTACTTTGTCCTTTTAATAGACAACAGAGTTTCTTCCTACATTGAAGCTTGAATGTTGTTCATCATTTGTGAGTCACATTGGATAAAAGCATCCATTTATGACTAAATGTAAAGCGAGGTACCTACAAAAGAAATGTCATATCCATCAACCTCAGCTGAATTTGGTGTTTCGGGCTAATTTTCAAGTTTTTTTCCACACTTGCACGCTAAGGTGAAACTTAATAAAATGTCTGTAAAATTTCTTCTTTGCACCTTTAATGTTGATGTGTTATTACAGCCTGATAACACACAACATCGAAGTGACTCCATGTATCATAAAACAAGTAGCAAAAGTGGATAAAACTCCATTTTTCGGTTTACATCATGTTATTCTGAATCCTCCACATGAACTGAATCTTTACTTTTACAGGTTTAAACACAAAGACATTGATCACTCACATTCCTGCTGGAAAATGAGCTCCTATTCCTCTCTCCTTTCATTCCTCAGTTAATCTCTCTGCCTCTATCTCTGCTTCTCCCTCTCTGTCTCTCTTTCCTTCCCAAGGCTTTCTTTAAGGAGCACACAAACCACTTTATCACGCTGATGAATCTGGTGGGATTTTCAAGGAGAGGCTGTCCGCCAGTAATGCAAAGACAAATGCCCCCTGTACAACCCCTCCCCATATCCCCCTCAGGCACATCTTATGTTTAAGGTGATGCAGAGAGACAGGTTGATTAAAAGAAGGTTAAGAGATGTGCGAGGGCCATCACTCAGCCATCATGACGGATTGGTGACAAGCGGGTCAAGGGTGTTGGGGCTCAGAGATGATGGTATGGAAATGAAAACAGTCCCCTCAAGAACTACCACCCTACCGCTAACACTTAAACAGACACACATAAAACACACATGAACTTTCCCCCTCTTACTTTCTCATCTCTCCGACCGTACCACCAAAGTTCAGCTGGATTTATGATCACACAGGTGCTCAAACAGAGTCTTAGTCATGTTTTAATTAAGCCAGACATTTACTCATGGACAATGACAAAGTCGCATAGAGAGGAGTTGGACCTGTAGGGATGAGGATGTTGACCTTTTCTCTGACTTTCTCATTGTATGACTCAGATATCCTATATTTGCTCTGTATCATGTTAAATCATATTTTAAAAGACTGTAGGGTCTAAACTGAGTTAAATTCAATCTTGTATTTGCTTGACTCAAAAATACAGCTGCAAAACCAGACAGAGAATGCAACAAGAAAATAGATGCTGCACTGTAAAAAATGTTTAAAAAAGCTGAGTAAATGTAAAAAGAGGCATTCAGATGCAAAGCTTTTCTTTTTTTTTTTTTTTTTAAGTAAACTAAACTAAGGTGTTCTGGTGTTGTATAAATTAAGAGGATAATTAAAAGTAGAATCTTAAATTTAAAAGTAAGGATAGATATTTAGGTCTACTCATGTCTTGCCTCTTAATTTTTATATTAACTCTTAATGTAGTTTGATTCAACACAATTATTATTATTACTATTATTATTATTATTATTATTGTTATTATTATTATTAAGAAAACAGCTTTGCAGCTGGATGCTTTACAATTTTAAGTTCACTCAGCTTATTTTTTTTTTTTAACAGCATGTGACCAAAAACAAAGCTGGGTTTCTCTGGTATTTTGTTTGACCTTGAACACACCATGGGTGTGAAAAATAGCTTCAGTAAGTGAGAAAGGGAGAGGTAGTAATTCCCCCTGTGGCCATTCAACCATATCTGAGATCCAAGCTGTCTCTGCAGAATTATGTATGCTGAAAGTCACACATGTGCACACAAACTTAGGTTATATATGTGAATTCACACACATACACATAACCGTCAACTGCAAAACCAAAATAAACCTTCTGTTGTCTTTAAAGTTTTGTTACTCACCCCAATGTCTGTGGGCCTGGTAGACTCATTACAGCAAGTATTATTAATCTAAAATCACTTCACAGATTAAATTTACAGGTTATGTATAGACTACTCTTAACATTTCAAATTTTCCTCAGCAAAAACCACATTTATCAACAAAATTGTTCTTATTGTAATTTATTATAATCTGAGAATAGCTTGTCTTCGTCCTTCAAAGTCTCACTTTCAAAGGAGTCATCACCCAGAAATTGCACTTTTTAAATTTAAAACATGTGTATTGATGTTGGACCAAAGAGTTAACTTTCCTGAAAGCCTTCCTTTAGAAGATGGTCGCGTTTTATCATCCGGACCTTTTGTTTAGTGCAAAACCGCCAACAAGGGTAAAGTCTCGCCAACGTGTAATTTTAATTTGCTCCTGTGATTTTGTCATCATGGGAATAAGCCAGCCCCTCTTCCAGGCTTAAAATCAACTGCTCAGCCTACCGCAGTCGCCATAACAAGTTGTTTGAAGATGTCGACCGTGAGTTATGCTGACGCAGCTAATGCTAATGCTAATGCTAAGGGATGAACCTAAAAGTTTAACCCCCTGCAATGTACAAATTAGCCCCGTGTTTTCATTTTGTTGTAAACGTGCTTCTGCCACCATCTTGGTATCTTCACTCTCAGGCTCGGAGTCTGGTTCAAACATAAATGGTTGAATTCTGTAAGCTGCTGCTCAGTTAGGTTTGCTCGGCATCACTAAGCTGTTGATGTTTTGGAGTCGGATGCACTGTGCATGCACTGGGCCACCCCCCCTTTCGACTCTGGCCTCCCCACGGCCAGTCAGCGCATAACTCATTAACATTAGTCAAAAGCTTGCATGAAATCTTACGAGACAAACTTGTGGTATGAGCACACGGGGTCGAAACAAGCTCTGTTTTATTTTTTTTGTTTACTAAGTTTTTAAACAAATATTTTGAGACACTTAGAGGACAGTAGATACATGAAAAGACCAGGTAATGACACCTTTAAAAGTCTTTCTTTTTTGACATTTCCTATTACTGCTCATTAAAGGGTAGGAAGAGTCCTGTTCGGTCAAAGAAAAGAGGATCACTAACAGAAAAAGATCACAGGTGGTAAATAGTTGCATCTGTCCAGGAGGGTTAGGATCAATTTTTACAAGGAGATATGTTAGAATTAATATACATGGTTTGTTCTAGATTTTACAAAATACATGGACTTTTGCAAATCTGAATGGTTACTGTTTTTTTTTTTTTTTCAAGTTTTCTGATCCACGTTGTTTGAATACTGCGCTGCAGAAAACAGCAGCCTGGGGATATTTCCATCACAGTTGACTTAGTGGTGAGGCTAAGAAAGACTTCACTGGCTAACAGCAAACTCAGGTAGCTCAGGTAGGGGATTGAAAAAAGATGCAATATTTTGTTGTTTCTTTGACAGTTTCCACAGTCTTTTCCAGATAACATGAACATTACACATTTAAAGCTTTAAAAAGAAGAAATGTTTTGGCATTCTAAATCTCTGATATATATAAAAAGTAGCAGCATGTCTGCATTATCTGGTTATTGTAAAGGATATATGACATAGCATGGCAGACATAAACATAAAAGTGGCTGAGATGCAGTGCGTTGTTGCTTGGGGTCCGTGAGTTTAAAAGGAAACTGAAGACAAGTTTGAACATGCAAAGTTAAACACCAAGCCAAGGCTACCATTACTGGTAGCCTTGTTTTCCTTGCCAAAGCTAATGTTATTATTGCTGGTGATGTTGTGCAGCTGTTTCCTTCCCATCTTCATAATGCATGAGCTACACTGTGTGCTTGTTATTATTTTGCAAGTGTTGGCCTTGCAACATCAAACGTAGTGACTTAAGGGAGAAAGCAGGCAGCACATCCAGCCAGTATAATCTCAGCAGCCATCTGTCTGTCACAGGGGCCTCAGGAGGGAAGAGTCAAAGCAGACAAAGATGAGTTTTTACTTTTCTGGTTTCCAATTCAGATCTGTGAGAGTATGCATGCTCACATCGTTGTTACGCACTTGAGACTTACTCAGCAAAGTTGGTTTGTTGACTGATGAGAGTTTCATCTAAGATTTTCCACCCTTCGTGTGTTTTTTTCTCTTGCTAAGGAATTTTGCTTGGGAAAAATGTAAGTTATATTCAGAGAGTAAATCCAAAACTATGCTAAGGTACCACGTTTTAAATGCTTATAGGGATCATGAGGGAATGCAGTCCCCTGCTGTCCACCTCATCTCAAATGACCACAACAGTGTTCAGTAAGCCTGGTTTAGCACCTGTGATGTGGAACCGACTCTGCGTACATTTCCATTTTTTACTCTGGGCGATATCTCTGCATTTATTCTGAATTGGGGAAATAGAAGAAGATCTATCTTTCTTTCTCTCTCTCTCTCTCCCAGTGGCATGTGAGGTATTCTTATCTTTAGCAGCAGATGCACCGAACTCATGGGACCTCATCAGAAGGTCTCTGTGAAGGCAAATGTACCTGCTGCCAGTGAACTGTTGCCTTCTTCCCTTCTCCATTTTTTTTTGAAAGCCCACAAACCCTTAGCCCTCTGGGCAGAGGGAAAGGCACATCTATTCTTTAAACTCAGGAAGAAGTTAATGTCAAATATAGGGAAGTAACAAAGTTGTCTCATGGGGGAAATGTCCCACCAAGCCTTAATATGTTTTTCTCCAAGAGTAAATGCAAGGCAATTGGTGCCTCAAGAGTCACAGGATTCAGAGAAAGGTGCGCAATGGCAGAGCTGCAGAAAGTGCTCACTCACATATAATATATCAGTAGACTAACACAAACTCCAAATTAGTGGAATTTGAGGTCATGTAATGGTACATAGAAGAACACGTGTCACTATTATAGTAGCTAATGCCACGAAGAGAAAAAATGTAAACACATTTAGTCCTTAAAAGTCTACAGCTAACATACGCTTTGCATTTAAAATGCTTTTTAATGGGGGAAATAAAAAATGGAGAATTTGTGATCCATTAAAAAACAGCAATTATCTTTAAATGCACACTTTTCCATCACATCGTATTAGACTAAAACCAAAAACCCCAAATGAGTTAATGTAGTCTGGCATGCTGCTGCATACTGCTGATATTTAAATGTCAAAGAGGTCATTCCTTTCTTTTAAAAACATTCATCGAAAAAGGAACATAAACTGGACTCCACTGTTTGTGTGTAGTAGCTTTGATGGTCTTTAAATGCCATAGACCGTTTGCTTAGTTTACAATGATAATAGATAATAGAATGTGTAATGGGAATGCATTTACTTGCTTGGGCATTCCCTAAAACAAAGGGCAAATACTGGTTTCAAATTATGTGGACTGACCCTGGAGAGTTGGATTTTGGCCTGTTTGGGTGCAGGTTCATGCACACAAACACTAGTTGCATTCTGCTAACTGTACTGTGCATCAGAGAGAGAGAATATGATAATATGTTTTACCTTCATTCAATGTGTTATTTCGTCTTACATAATTAAAAGAGCTGAAATAACTCTGAATGTCTATTCTTATCAGGAAATGTACCAGCTTCGATCAGCTTGCCTGCCTATGCCTCTCAACAGAACAATACTCATTCCTGCTCTTTGGTTTTCCATTTTTTTATTATTTGATCAAGATGTCTAGATTATGACACCATGTGCATTATACCATCAAGTATAGATCACAGAGATAAACAGAGGTTTTGTTCTCTTTAGCACCATTATTGCTCATGGAGCAGCTGCCGTCTAGAAATCTCAAAAATCTCTCTTGGCTTTATCGGAAAACTGCAGGTATACACTTTTTACTGTGTGTCAGCAAAGGCTAAAGAGCCTCTAAATGCTCAGAGCTAAGAACAATGCATTTGCTGCATTTATCTAGTGTTTTGGCTGAACTTGTTATTCTCAGCCCACAACATCTGAATCTTTCATTATCGTGAGCAAAGGTGTGCTGTGAGAAAATTTGCAATACCTGGATAAAGATAATGATCTGAAAAGCAAACATTAAAGAACAAACTGCAAGGAAAATAACATTTTGATGCGCATGTCCAACGTGGTCACATAGAAACAGTCGAAAGAAGTATGACGTGTTGGCACCTCAAAGCAGTACAACAGCAGTTAGCACTTAGAATGGGCACCCAGAGAAATTACTTTTATTCTGAGGTGATTTAAACATGGGCGAGACAGTGGAAATGGTGATGAAGAGCCACAATTTTCAAACTCTCTACCATCTGATTGAGAATTAAATCCTGAGAGGTCTTCAGGTTATCATTACTTCTTCTATCAGGGGAAACTGCCTGATATCTAATATTTCTGTAGCATGGTGGATAAAGTGCATAAAAAAACTCTGACCCTTTTAAATATGTGGTGAAGTGGAACCCAGGTGATAGGCATGAAGCTTTTTGCTTTCACATATCAACTAATAGGATGTTGAGAGGTTGCAAACCCAGGCAAACACAGGTTGCGCAACCAGTTTAGTTTCCATTTTTTAACCAGCTGAGGCCAAATTTGTGGTGATGTGTTGGTTTGTGACTCAAATAGAGCAGTTGAGGTTAACAGCCTTGCTTCTGCTTACCGCTGTCCATTTGCTTTATTTAAATGAGTTGCAGCATTTTCCCTGCACAGATAAGGCATTGAGATGCATACTGGTTCAGTCAGGTGGGGCAGCAGGCAGCCTGCAATTTATATTTAAGTTTCTATTTTTTGCTCTCCTGCCTTGCTCTTGAATTACTTGCTCCAAAGTAATTAAAGGACTCCGACAGCAGTGGTAACACTATTTTTTTTTCTTCTTTTTTATTGAGTTGATGGGGGATTTTGTTTGCCCAGAGTTCTAAGAAGACTGTTACTCATCTGTCAATAAATCAGTTTACCTTCCCTGCTTTGAGCCAGTGCCCTTATGATCAAGATGTACTCCTTTTACCTTTCAGGACATAACCAAACTGTGGTCCTTCTATGCAAATGTGTGGTAAAAAGCTAACAAAGACAACCCCATTACACAGCAATTTCTACTGGAATGTGTCTCAACAATTTCGAACCTCTGGACACCAAAATTGGAAATTACAATAAATCTTGTTGAAACCCACAGCTGAACAACAGTAGAAATATCTGCACTAATTGTGCACTTGTGTGTATTTGTTTCTGTATCTAATTATTCCCTAAAGAGCCTTTTCCAGTTAGTACAAGCAAGAGTCTTAATTGCTGAAAATGTTGTGCTGCACTGAACAGGACTTGTTTAGACATCCTGCTTTTCTGGCAGGTGCTAATTGATCAACCTCTGAAGGATTTTGACTTAATAGAAAACAAGCACAAAAGAAATCGTGTTACTGTAGCAGGCGCAAACTTCTTCTAATTAAAATTGAACTTCTACAGAGTTGTACCTTCATTAAAAGAAGCAGTGGCTAAACTGAATCTGTTAAATGTTGAGATTCGGTCAATTTGTTGAGCCAATGCAGGAATGGATTTTCCTCAGCTCTGAAACTGACAATTTGACTAACATGTATTCAACCCTTGGGGAATAAAAGGAATTGGATGTAACTGCATATGGAAATGCACAGACTCATTTCTCAGTGCAATTCCACACAAGTTTCACCTCAGGACTCTTCAGTGACAACCACAAGAGTTGTCACTAAAAGACAAAAGTGTGCAATATTGATTATTACATATTTCCTTGACAGACTCAGGATTAATGTAGGGTTAGAAACCCTGGTTTATGCTTAATTTGGCTTTCAGGACTCAATAGAGGAGCAGATATTTCCTCTCAGTCATTCACCCAACCAGGTCACAGGATTCAACAGCCTTCCTGGCCCAAACTTGTCCCCCCCCCCCAACTGCCACTGCCTGTGTTTAATCCACTGTGGAGTGTATATTTTTGGAAACAACAAGGGGATTAACAAATCCAGCACCTGTAAAGCCTTTGGAAGGTGAACAGCAGTGGAGTCCGAATTTGCAGAAGGTGAAGCTTAATGGAAGCTGGGGAAGAGGAAGTGGGAAAGCTGTACTTGAGATAGGGCCAAGGAGGAGTTGTCAGCTTTGATTTATTAAGTGCAGCTCCTGCTCTGACTGCTGGTAACTTGTCAGTCCCCACATAATGGATGGGGCTCACAGCTCACTGCTCCATGATTGGCTTTTTTTTTTTTTTTTCCTCTGTGGACCCCGTCCGTCGGGCCTCTCATCCATTGCTATCTTGCTCCCATTTCTAATTAATTTGTTATTCACAACCTTCACTACTTTTCCCATTTGCTGGGGCACAGAGGACCCAGCAAACCCCTCTTTTTCTCACTTTCGTTCTTTCCCGTCAACATCCTTCATTCAGGGTTCTCACTCGTGTTTGACAATGCCTCTCTGCGGCATCAAAGTTGGCAGATGACTGCTTCTGCCATTCTTCTAACATGGTGCAAGTACCCAGCAATACAGCCCTGTTCATCATTCACCCACCGGAGATGCTCAGAAGATTTTGTTTCCATCCGTCACCAGGGACTCAGTCATAGAGCTGTGCAGAGCCCTCTTACTAAACATATCCAATGTGGGTGATTTAGTCCAAAAATATGTGACAAGCTTTTATAGCTCTTTCATGTTTTAAATGTACCTGCACTGAATCATCCTTTATTGTCCCAAGAGTTCTTAATAATTTGAAGAATGAGAGATGCATATTGATGCTGGAATAAAAGAAAACGTTTGAGCAGAAATCAAAAAAATTGTTCACAAAGAGAAAAGCTTGTCGCTGGGTCTCCAGTCTCACTTTTCTCCCAGATTTTTATTCCTTTCACAGCACTCGTTTGTATTCTCTCATGCTCACAACTCTTGTCAACTCTTGTAACAAATGTAAGTAAACAAATGCAGGTCATATACAAAGATGAGAGTGTGGTTTACTTTATTTGGAAGAACATAAAACTAAAGCGATAGGAGCAACTGTCCATGATGAGTAATGTTCTTTGGCTTGTAAACAGTCAGCCACAGAACATCGGCAAAAGTATCTATCATGCTCTGCAAAACAATCACAGCGTGCACTTGTGTCAGCTTTTAAGCCGAACGCAGCAAACACACATGCATATTACTGCATTTGAGACCAAGAAACTGAAAAAAAAAGAAAAAACACGTCACATGAACAAGTTGTAGAGTTTGAGGTAAGCTTCTGTGATGTGTAAGTTACGACCCCCACACGGAGCTCATGATCAAAGTGGCATACACACACACATTTTCACACGCAAACATCACACCCAGCATGAGCCGAGCTGCCCTGCGGTAGACCCATTCAGCACAATCCCTCACATCGCCGTCTTCCGCGATTAGCTTTGTCTTTGGACAGATGCAGTGCACCGGGCCTGGAGGATCTAACATACTGTGTGGAGCTATTACTCAACAACAATCAGTCACAGTCCGATTTCATGGTTTGTTTTTTTTTCCTTTTTTTTTTTTTTTTTTTTACTCTTTGTACTTCAACCACTTCTCAAGATCTAAGCACAGCAGGATGTTCTCTTTGGATTTTCAAGTGTTTTTTTTTTTTTTTTAAATCACAATAAAGACAAATTCATTGCCCTAAATGTCATGCTTTGCCTTTGGTCCATTAGACCACATGGAGAGTCAACATCCCTGTCCTGTAGAACCTTTTGCAATTTGTCTTTGTGTCTTTTGTTATAAATCATGAGAACTAAAGCTAAGAATAATTTTAATTCTCTCTTAATCATTGGCTGTTTTTTGCCAAATGATGGTGCCAATTGAAAAATTTTACAACTTTTCTTTTGTTAATTCCTTGAAAATCCAGTTTATTTTCAGGAGTGTGATCTCCGGGTTGGGAATGCGGTCCTGGCTCAAGTGGAGAAGTTCAGTATTTCAGGGTCCCTCCATTTACCAGTTTATCTATGTTCCCAACCTCACCTTCAGTAATGAGCAATGTGACTGAAAAAAACAAAATCACAGATACAAGTAGTCCAAATGAGTTTCATCCAAAGGGTATCTCAGCTCTCTGTTAGAGATAGGGTGAGAGTCTCTGTCATCTGGGAAGAGCTCAGAGTAGAACTGCTACTCATCTCCTATCAAGAGGAGTCAGATGAGGTGCCTTTGGAATCTGTACAGGATGCCTTCCTAGTGAGGTGTTCCGAGCATGTCCCACCAAGAGGAGGCTATAGGGAAGACCCGGGACATGCTGGAGGGACTATGTCTCTCTGCTGGACTGGGAATGCCTCTGGGTCCCTTGTATTAGCTGGGGGACGTGGTAGTGGAAAGGGATATCTGGTCCTATCTGTTTATGCTGATGCCCCTGGGACCTGATAAGTGGTATATAACGGATTTGATGATTATTTTATATTGATCAAGTTACTAAATTATCACATCAACTTGTTCCCTCTCTATTATTTGATCCTATTGTTTAAAAATTAATCAACGCACATAAAACACTTCTCAAAATATTCATAGCACATATTTAAAACAAGGGATATGAATGTGACAAGGTAAACAAACAGAAGTGTCATCATTTGACAAGTCTCCACCTCAAGGAAAAAAAATGTGGAGGTGGACACCCTTTATAAGAGAGAATTATTGATTTAAATAACTTCACTTTAGATCTAATGGGGTGCGTCATTTGGTGCTACCCTCACAACATTCACAATCCATCTCTTATCTGTCAAGTGTGCCATAAGGATGCTGCTTTTATTTGTGTGATTTATAAAAAAAACTTCATGGAAAGGGTAGTTTGTCATTCACGAGATCTGGTATAGCAATAAAGTTTCAGTTGTGAGTAAAATAAGCAGAAATGGTATTGTTAGAAAGTATACTAAAGAAAATAGCAAGTTAACACATTTTTCAGGCTTTTAGAGATGAGGGTGGAGTTAGGTGATGTCGCCCAAAAGAAATCTGACCTCTTAATTTTGTGGATTGTCATCGAAATTGAAATTTAAGTCATTGAAATTATGATATTCAATCAGAACAAAGCAAAACTTGATCGATGCAAAAATGATGCAATGTTTTGTCCATAAGAAGAGAGTATGAAGGTGCTGTGTGCAGAAGTTTGTAATACTGCTTCACAATTTCCAAATGGTGTTTTATTAACTGTAGAAAGCAAAGTGGTCTTTTATGCATTGTTTCAAAAAACACTTTAATTAATTTAATGAATTGGTCTAGATAAAGAAATAAAACAAAAAAGGTCTACTGAACATTGATCCAGTTCTCGTTTTATCTGCATCTTCTGTAATCAGAAATCCCATGATTCTTAGTCAGAAAAAAACAAAACAAAAAACAAGCTGCTTTAAGTTCCTTCTCTCACTCTCTGAACCAACCTTTTGTCAGTGTGTGTTTAATAGTCAATTAGAGCTGCAGCTTGAGAAAATGCGCAAGAGTCGCAAATTATCAAAAGAATGCACCCATGCAGAAATATTTGGAGAGGCAGAACAGTTTTCTCTCTTATGTAAGCCTTTGTGAAAAATAAAGGTCAGCGTATGAATTGCAAATCACAAAGTAGTTAGCAGCTTTTGAGGGCTGCCAGTCACTTAATAGTTTTTTTCTTTCTTTTATTCCCTGTAAAAACACACACCCAGATGAAGCGTACTGTAGCATCTTTAACGATGAGTAGATGTCACATAGAACATTGTTGAACAAAATTCTTATTCTCTCCAACATCGCAAACCACCACTTATTATTGACCTTGACTGAACCAAAGCTGCTCAAAGTATGTCTGCTTGCGATATGTTCAATTAACATGAAAACACCTGTGAGCAAACTTCAAGTTGACGTTGTTGACTTTTGTCTCATTAACCACATAGCTGGTATGGAATGGTTACGGTACCTTCTACAAGTGAATTTCATAAGATGAGGCAAGCAGCCAGTGAGTATTTAGCATTCATCTGTCTAAGCGATAATGAACAGCACACTGTATGTCTTATATATGCCTGATACAGCAGGTGTTATACTGCTTACTATTAAGACAGCCAGTGTGCATTCTTCTGTCAATAGGATTTGCTTCCTATTTTCATGTAAGAACAGCCCATGTAGTTTTCAACATCCTTTGTGTTGCAGCATCCGCTGATAAAAGGGACATTTAGCAGGAGAATCTGTAGAAAATGTAGCAAGAGAGATCACTTGCATCACATGCTGAGGTAAAACTGTTCCCTCATTAAATGACAGAGGATGTCTTTCTTCAAAACTTTGAAAATCGATGGCGAGTTCTCATTAGAGGTAAAAAAAAATTCAATACCGAATAAATATAGACTTGGATTTTTCCTTGAGTGGAAGAGTTAAGGGTTTAAGACCTAAATCCTCTAACAAACAGCTAAGATATTGTTTAATACACATAACAGATGGAATCTTGTCTAGACTGCAGGTAAATGAGATTATAATGTTGTTTCTGTTCACATTTTATGCTTTCAGTTAGGGTTTCACTTCTATATTTGTGAGCAAAACTTTTGCATCTCATGACTCATTGTAAGTTTTACTGGGATGCAGCCAAAGCCCTTGTACAGTTTAACTGATGATGCTAAATGGATTAATGCGATTCTGAAAGACATTTCCAAAAAACTAAACAACGATTTCTTGATAAAAAATTAGTACCTCATACCTCATTTAGTTGGCTCTCCTGCATCAGTTTAAGATGTAATGAAAAAAGTTCAGGCCAAGCACAGGTTAATTTCTCCTACCTCTTCATTCGTTCAAGAAACCTACAGTTCGATTAGCACACGCCATCCAAGTCATTCCGTAGCACAAAACTGTTATTTAGTGGTTGTGAAGTCTTCGGAGAGACTGTTATTGCAGGAAAGCAGAATTTATTTCCCTGCCTTAAGTGAACTGTCCACGGACTGTTGAGGTGAGACAGCTTTGTTCAGCGACCAGCTGAAGGACATTTAGGTTGTTCTGAGCTCTTTTTTCACTCACTTCATATATAGATTTCACAGATTTCCAAATCTGCTGGTGTAACTGGTCTGCACGATTTATTCCTTGCTCCACATAGGCACATCCTTATTTATTATATATTGATTTCCATATTATGAGGACTCAGATATTCTTTCTTTTTCTCCTCTGTGTCATACCATCCTATCTTGTTGTTACTCCAACTAGGTTTAGTAGATGCAATATTTGCAGCAGAATGAAGGATGAAAGCAAACAAATGGCTTTAATGGCGAGGAGGTTAATCTCTGTACACTCTCAGCTCTCTACGGACCAGATTCTTGCAACCCTGGTGAAACTTCCATTAGCATAGAGGTTGCTGATGACACTGCATCCAGTGTACACTACAGAGGACCTGGAATTAATCAGAGGGGGATAAGATTGACCCACATGCTATCGCTTACTGCTTGTCCTTGACCAGACTTTCTGTTCTTCTTGATTGCCCTGTGTTTTCATCCAGCTACGTGGTATTTATCACAGTAATTTAATCGCATTCTCTCCCCACATGGTCAGCAACTAGCAGTGTAGCAGTGTAGTGGCAGGAAGCAAATCATCTCAAGTCCACTCGAGTTTTTGCTATGGTTTGCTGTTATCTAATGTGTTTGCTCCAGGGAATTAAAGTAGAAATGCAAGGGAACAGGCACTGAATTGCGTCCTCATTAAACATCAAAGTGTGAGGAGGGCAGTATACTTTCTTTTTTGCTTTTGGTACGAAAATACATATTTGCACCTTGGAAGGAATAGTTATCTTAGGAAAGTAATAACATTCCTTAAGTCTTTGAGCTTTTTAAAAAAATCCTTGATCAGCAAAGGTTGCGTGCTCTTGATGGTGTCAATTAGGTGTTGATTTGAATCAAGTTTACACCAGTTAGTGCAAAATGAAGAAGACATAAACCTTTTTGTTGCAGCCAAGGACACGACAAGAATCAGAGCTGTTTCCACGATTCCAGCCTCTACATGATTCCTTGAACCTCTTTTCATCTTTCCTCTTCTTGTCCTTATTTATTTGCCAGCCCTCGTTTATCTCAGCAATCCAATAATTTATACTTAGAAGTGACTGGGCCAAAGGGAAGCAGTAGAGGGTGAGCCAAAAGAGCTAGCGATAGCGGCTAATTAGCTACAGCTGCTGATGGGACTGCTTTTCGCCACCTGCCAGACGAGCCTTGACAAAACTGTTATCAAATGTAATCAGAAAAGACGAGCCATTTTTCACCACATTAGGATCCAGGGCAAACTGGAGATGGTGGGCGGGAGAGGGATGTGTTTGGCAAAAAGGGGCTTAATGAAAAGTTGCGTGTTGGCATGTGAGTTATCACTTGCTAAGAAAAACAGGTTAGATCATAAAATCCAGCATGAAAGCAGAGACAGACACACGGGGCTTGCCTGTGTGAGCACTTACAGTATATAATTTGCCAGTCTCACAGCACTGGTGACCCATTTTTTACTAAATGAGGCAACGGAGCAGGGCAGTGACAAACACCCAGGAGAGCACTTTTCATCTTACTATCAATGCACTAAAGTTGCTTAAACACTCAACCTTGTTTACCTCATCATCATGTCTCACTGCTCCCTCAGTAGGTGAAGCATCCTTCCATCTGCTGTGTGTTTTATGTACATGATACTATGGTCCAGTCATTCAAACATACCTTGATACTAAAGTAATGCAGCTGCTGAATTTAAATTTTAATTTGCTGAGGATAAGAAAACCCACTGCTCACCTAGGAAGGCAACCACTGTTTCTGAGAATGACATAGGAAAATGAATATATAAATTATAGGTGGGGGAGACACATCCGTGGCTCAGTTATCTTTTGTAATGACGGTTTCTGTAGGAAGATGACCAGTGTTTAGGCTGCTGTAGAGGCAGCAAGACTTCTTTCTCCTGCCTGACTATAAATAAAGTCTTCACATGCAGCCACAGAGAAAGTGAAAAGAGGTGCGTAGCATTGGACAGTAGATAACACAAACAGTATGTTGCTACAGGATGTTGTGCTCTGCGGTATAACAAGGTAAAACTGCATGTGACATATTGTGTCAGAGAGTAGGTGTAGCACCACTATTTGTAGCTTTTGCAGTTTCATTTTATGTTAACTGTGGTCAAATGGATTTGTTTCGCTTCCACCTCCACATCAAATGTCCGCATCCTCGGTTATTTGAAAATTATTTGAAAAAGCACTTTTCAATACTGTGGGATCATATTTCAAAGGTGAATTTCAGGGATGTATCTGTACATCCATGAAAATGTTGAGTTTATGTCTGTAGTGTCTTTCCCAGGTGCTTACCCTGGTGTTAGGTCGGGGTTTTGCAGGGCTTGTGAAGGCCGCCTGGCTGGCAGCAGCTGGAAAGCGTCAGCAGATGTGAATTGTCAAACGTTCTGTTTGGTTCATTAGCTGCTCTTCCACATGCACCAAACACAGCTGTTGCCTGGCCCAGAGAGCAAAGGGGAGTCTGTGTATGATTGCGCTTGCATGTGTGCATGAACCCAAGTGCAAATGTGGGGCAAATAAAGGAGAAGTAATTAAATTTGTGTATACTGAGGATGTATATCCATATTGTGGGCAGATAGAACTCAGGAGATAAAGTGGTCATCTTTAATCTGGAAGGTTTGTGGTTATATACCCAACTTGTTCACTTCATATGTTAAAGTTTCCTTAGACAAAATACTGAACTCCAATCTTTGTCACTTGTAAGTTGCTTTAAATCTGCTTAAACTAATATGATGTTTATGCAATTCTAAAGTCAGCGTTTTGTACATAAATGAAATAAAAGGCAGTAACTCTATTTACTGTTGTGCTACCTATTTTCACTCTGCTCACGTACCATTGCATCCTACCTTTCCTTTTTAATATTGCTCTGATATTCTCCTTGGTTGGTGGCATCTTTGGATAAAACAGGTTCAAATGTTTACAGGAAAGCAAGAAGTTTAAAGTGTGAGTACATTAATATATAAATAAAACATATTGTAGCTTGGAAATGAGAAACTATAAAGCATAAGCCGCAAAATTACAAAAGATGGACACTGACAGAAAATGTGGCTTTAGGGGAAACAACAGTATAGTGTCACTGCACATATTGGGGCTGATTGTAATTCACACACAGTACAACCGCCATAGCTCAGTAGGTAGGGCAGTAGTGGCAGCAGTTTGATCCACAGCCCTTCCTTGTGCTGAACCAGCTCAGTATGAAAAGAAAACGTGATGATTAAATATGTCCTAAATGTAATAGGGTAAAAAAACCTTTTTCTTTGCCTTTATTGTTGTAAGAGGAAGTGTTTGGGTGACATGATGCAAACTTCAAAGCATAAGAGGTGTAAATCACAAGTTATATAACATAATAAACTATTATATTGATTTATTGAATAACGATTTGATTTTTAACGATATCACAAATACGATTTCAGTTTGGTTAAATTTGGGAGCCACTGGTTGATATGAGACAGAACCACTTGCATTTGCAGTCTGTGGTGTTACGTCACTAACGTCAATAAGCATTTCTGAACAAGTTTGACAGCATGACTTTTCTGATACTTTAAAATTATGAAACGCATGTTGCAATTAGCAAATGAGATGTTTTTAAGCCTTGAAAATGTCAACTTGATACTTTTTTAGAGTTTTACATAATGCAAAACAGGCATGTTATGATTTTGAAAGATAAATTAAGGCATATAATGAGTGGGTAGCCTCATTGTGATACTGTTGTGTCTTTTTCTGTAAATCAATAAAAGCAGGAAACATTTTTTGTGGAGTTATATTGGTTAATGTTTCCTCGGGCAACATACTGTATGAACCCCCACATTCAAGTCCCCCCATAAGTTCATGTTCATCGTACTGTGAGAGTAGAGAAAAAAGTGGGCCGCAAATTTATAGTTTAAGAAGCTCTGTTTACGTATCTGGATGTATAAAAGGAAGAATTTGCAAAGGACATTTGAACAAATAGATCATGTTTAAAGGTGCTATATAAATGCAAATTATCTAGATTAAATGTGATATATTTAGCAATGAAAACATTCTCAGCTTTTGTTTTTTCCAATGGTTGTTGCTGAAATAAAAAAAATACTCAAGGTAATCTACATTTGTCACATTTTTGCCCCAAAGGTTTATACCAGTAGCATGTTGGTGCATCTGCTTTTAGCATTAGCTGCGTGGTAGTAAATAAAATCTCGCTGATACATGCTCAGCTTTTGTTTCTCTTATCATTTATTTCTCATGTTGTTTTCTCGCAACATATCCCACCATTGGCTGGGCAGGGCTCGGCTGTATACAATGCACATTTGAATTGCTGTATCCTCGAATAAATATTTATTCAGAGCCAAGGTCTGTTGTAATTAACGAGAAGGCGGCTGGAGAAATTCTATTATGCTTCTCCCTGGAGTCACCAGCAGCTCTGTAAGTCTCAGGTCAGCTGGTCTGGTTATGGAGATGTCTCATTCACGCATTTCCACAGTGTGTATGCATTATGCAGAGCCATGAATATTTGTGTTTCTCCATACATGTGTGTAAATGTTGGCAGGAAGCAGATAGACTGCAAGTCAGTCAGCAAATGTTATAACTAAATTAGACTAGTATTTTCTCTGCCAGTAGTCTAATTGGATGGTAAATCATGTTGCTTTCAGCTGATAATGCCTGAGATGAAGCATCTATTAAAACAATAAAGGCTGGCAATATTTGCATAAAATGTAGATGACTGCAATGTGAACAGTAAACATTGTAAATTAAGAATCTGGTGTACATTGCATTGTTGAAACAGGATAGAAGTGTGTTCTTCCTAAACAAGAGTTGCAAAGAAGACATTTTTTTCTGCAAAATAGTGCTCATTGCCATCTAACTAAATACTGTAGGTTAAAATGTGCCAGTCTTCTCAATACACCCAGAGGTTAAATCATTTACTTTTTTAGTGCACAATGGTGCTGAGTTTGAAAACTAAGAGAATAGTGAGGACCAGGTTAACTTCCGACTTAAATTCTGCCAAGATGCAATAACCCCGCCCCCCTCCACATTCTTGCCTATGTTTCAGTGAAATTCCTCCAGGCTAATTAGGTGAAAAAGCACAAGATGTTTATGAAGCATTTTAGGCAGCCAGTGACAGGCACTAAAGAGCCATCCACTGCAAAAAAAATGGTGACAGAGTGGATCGACGTGCCTGCAGAAGAATCTGCCATGAGGGTATTTACTCTGAACCTGTGGAGCTTGCACAGATGACATCTTAATAAGCTGAGCACTATGATACATTTTTAACTGAGCCAGTCAGTCTCTCAAGACGACTGTGCACCAGTGCTCGCTTCTAATTGGGTTTTCCACCTCCTCCAGCACCAGTGTAGCATTACACTATTGTTTATAAATTTAAATCATTATTCCAAAGTATTTTACTGGGAGACTTTCCAACCATGACACATTTCTCTATGTTTGCCCCTACTTTATAAATCTGTCCTTTTTTTTAAGTTAAGTTTGAATGACATTACCCTGACAACTCTTTTGTGTTTTAGTGTAACTGTGAAGTTTCACTGGTGGCACAATATGACATTCAACAAATTTGGATGTTTAGTTTGGCCTACTGTGGACAAACATTACAGGTTATAAAATTAAACACTGGGTTTTGGTTATGTTTAATAGACTTATTGCTGAAAAGCTGTCAACCTAGTCAACATCTTGTTGCGGTTAAATTTAGCCATTAAATATCAACATTCCAAACATCAAATCTAAACAAACCCACACTGGTGGGTGAGCTTTTTTCTGTCATTAATGAAGCATCACTTCATCATTACCTTTCCACATGTTTGTGAGAAATTTTATTCATACAGCATAATCACTGAGACAACTGTGAAGGTATAAAAATTTATAAAAAGATTAAAAAAGAAAAGAAAATTATGTGGAATGATATTTCTACCACACTATGCATCTTCCTTGTTATGTATCTTCAGTGAGAATTGTGTGCATGAACTGCAGGCTGATAATTGCATACTTAAAGCTGACTATAAGTGGCTTTTGCTGGATTTCTCCTGAAAAAGAAGAAAGTAGTTAAAGGCTTCTATATGAAAATTCTCGCTTTGTACAGTGAGGATGCACCCTTTTTCTTCACATAACACTTGTGTAGGAGTCAGTGAGACAAATGAAGGGTGAGTTTGTTGGAACAGAGCTGCAACCCTTTATGCTGCAGATTTAAAATGCATTTTTGGACAGCTGTCTCTATAAAAATGGCTTCTCACTACTCTTATTTCCTCTCAAACATGAGGTGGATTGAGCCATTCGGCGAGTGCCTCTTTATTTTTACAGCTAAGCAGCATTCAAGAGTTTGGGAGTTGTGCCAGAATGCAGCTGCCCGTGTCCCTCCCCCAGCGAGCCACAATGATGAACAGCACAGCCTTGATGCTTTTATTCACACAGCTTTTGTTTACATGTTTACTGTTTCTGGCCGTGCACATCACATCAAAAGACACTGCTGTGACAGCGTGCATCAAACGCAGCTAAGGTCAGTTGAACAGACTGTCACGTAAAAACAAGTTATTATTTTATCATTAATCTCCTTTGGGGCCAAGCAGCACAATGATACTCTCCTACCCTCTCCAAATTACCCACCTTATGAGGCAGCAGTGTGGGAGTTGGATCTCTGGAGGCCTGGTGGTTAAGGCAGAGAAGGGGAACTATGTTCAGCCTGCATGAGCTGCCAGCAAATCTGTTAATTAAGCATGCTAATGGTTGTAATTGTAGCTGGTGGTGAACCCAGCTGTTGAGGTAAATTCTAGGTTTAGCCCACTGGTTGTCAGGATTCAACTTTGTGTGTGTGTGATAAATAA
Source organism: Rhadinocentrus ornatus (assembly GCA_037177495.1). Lineage (NCBI taxonomy): Eukaryota > Metazoa > Chordata > Actinopteri > Atheriniformes > Melanotaeniidae > Rhadinocentrus > Rhadinocentrus ornatus. Next base: position 26,178,760 of record JBAMHW010000009.1, on the reverse strand, counting down.
AACCACACATGCATTTTATGCACAAATGAGGAAAGAAAGTAGAGGAGGAGATGAGCAGTTACCAATGAGCAGGAGAAGGAAGGAGGAATAGAGAAGAGAAAGATGAGCTTTTTAACCTCATGGCTTACCTTCTTCTTCTCAGCATCAGTCATCATTTCTGCAGCTGCTCCCAGGAAAATGCCTGATAGGTGTTTGCCATCTGCCCGGGGCTTAGGGTGCTTAGGCTGGGCTAATGTCAGCTGATCCCACCTAACTTGGCAATTGTGTGACTGGCAGGTTTGCAGAGAGGTGTAGAGGTAATATCTTTGATTCCAAATGCCAGCTTGTTTGATCTTGTTTTTTCTTAGTACACGCTGCTGTAAAAAGGTTCAAGATTAATTGAAAGCAAAAGATTTAACCTTATAAAGACAACATCGAAATAAAAATAAGGTTATCAGGTTCTGTTCAGCTTATTCAAAGTGAATGAAGATGGTAGTGTCCCATAATATAGTTAGTTGCCACCTGACAAGAGTCCTTATTTAGACAAGTTTCACAAGGAGTACAGAAGTGCCACTCGACTCAGAGAGTCCAGTGGCCAAAGCATAAAGAGAAAGAAAACAGCTCGTCTTTGTATTAATGGAAGCAGGATAAACCGGATGCTGGCATTGGTACTTCACAATTCTACTTTATCCAGCTATGTTTCATCTTCAATGGAACACAATGCCAAGCTAGAAAGAAATAGCTTTTTTTTAATCGAAAAAAAGAAAAACTGCCATGTGTTATTGGAGATTCAGACCGCAGTGCTATTTGTTTCTATCCATTACTTTTTTGCTCCAGATGTCGAAGACGAATTCAAATCAAATGACACATCATCTGCTTGCAGTGTGACTCACAAAATCAATCATTCCTACACTAAACAGAAAGTAAATGTCCCATGGCTATGCAGTATTTGTGATTATTTTACCATAAAATATACTGAAGTAATTCTAAGAATGGGTAAGCGGTGCTGCCATGTGGCCAGCCAAACAACACAGACAGAGCAGAATTGATTCCATTTTCCCTCCATTTTTATTTCAGTTTTAACTATGTTCAACCAGAGGATGACAGTGTAGTGTTTAGCATGGAAATATGGGCCTGGGTGTCAGGCAGGCTTGTGTACGCAAGGTAAGAGAGAGAGACATAATCTAGCATTCACTGATGGATAGATAGCGCTTTAGCTCACTTACACACACAAACACACACAGACAGCATGCCCTTCCTCTGTCCTGTTGTCTGCCGGCACGTAAGACCCTAATCCTTTTTATCTGTCTGCGCTCCGTTTGAGGGTCTTTGTGATTGTCCGGGCATGCGTTTGCGTGTCTGTGAACGTCTGTCCGAGTGCGACTGAGCGACATTGTGCGCTCGGCTGTTTGTGATGAAGATGTCAAGAGGGAGCTGATTAGCCGGCCGTTACTTTCTCTCCCAAGAGATGACGTCTTGTCATGAGCAGAGGGTGACAGATGTGGTCTCCTGTCATCACTGCAGGAAACTGGAGGGAATTCTCTTCCTCAAAATCAGACTTTGAAGTGAGCTTGAAACATATAGATGGATAGTTGTACTATTGTCCATCTAAATGAGTTGTTGTTTTTAATCTATGGCAATACATTTATGGATCATAAATGCATGCAGTGGCTGCCAAAAAAAAAGGTAATTGTAACGAAATGGAGTTGGAAAATACCCAAGTGAACTTATGACCTTGACGATGCCATAAAACAAAGGTGGTTTATGCACTAGAAAGTCTCTGAGGTACTTAAACGGCTTCAGAGAGCCGGAGGACACAGCAACAGTATGAGATCAGAATCAGTTTTCTTGGCTTCGGGATAGCTTCTGATATTGAGCTTGGAATTACTTTCTTGTAATCCATTCATTCTCATAGCTGATTCCTGGAGGAACCACATTCTCATGATTACTCTCGTAATCTCTTCTAAAGGCTTTGGTCTATACAGCAGTCAGCACAGCTCAGTGGCATGGTCATTTTTCAATGCTGCGAGGAAATAAATGAGTAGAACAGTTGAAAAAGGGTTAAAGTTTTTTCTTTTTTTAAAAATAATTAACACACGTGTTAACATTTTTCATCTGATTTGGTTGTCGTTTTTCACCCCAGTTTATTATTGCTTGGAATAAGATTCTGTCAACTCTCTGTACTCTAAAAAGGCCACAACGACAAATTATCCGGGCCATGCATGCTCTTTGTCCATATTCTGCCTGGAGGGTTGTGACACAGTAAGACAAAGAAAAAAAACATGTTTGCCTGTTGTTGCCACTGACCCCTCAACACAACCCCCCACAAAAGCTCAGTGCTCATTTTCCCGGTACTGTCTTTTAAATCAGTGGAGGAGAGGAAAATGCAGGAGCAAGGATGCCTCCCTACAGCAAGCACATCCTTTGACATCGATCTGTGCCATTACTCCTTTCGACACCTGGTTCCATCTGACTAAATGGCCCACAGGCTGGACAACTAAGACAAGGAACAGAACAGGGGCAGCAGATACAAATGACCCTCCTCAGGCCATTCCTTTCATCCAGTGGGAGCATGCATAGGGTGTGTGAAGACGGGGGCATGAGTCAGTGGGGTCCTTTTTTTAGGCTAACCACACGCCATGTGGAGCCAGTCTATCAGAGGTAGCAGTCTCAATAATGTCAATGATATGCTTAGCTTTCACAGGAGGATGATGGACCTCCAGAGAGAAGAAAATGGTGGTTTAAATGGGAGCTTTATCTGCACAAGAACTCCATAACTAGCTACAGGGGTGTGTCATGCTGTTTTGTCTTTGTTTGGCCTTGCAGCTCAGTGTTAGCAGTAGCACATAGCTTACCTGCTGTGCAGCAAAACTCTGGTTATAACGTGGAAGAAAACTGTGAGGAAAGAGACTGAATGAGGGCCCAATAATGGGAGACACTTTGCCTTAGGACAAAAAAAAGGGGCAAAAAAACAAAACTTTAGTTTTTCTCAAGGTTGTTTACAGTAGCATTCTATAGTGGGTAAGAGGCATTATTGATAAAGGTAGGATACAGAATCTTTCATGGAGAGCAGAATTGTCTCCCTGCAAGCCTAGTGAGCATCATTAGCAGGCTGCAGAGAAACCAGCACTGAAAGCCTGAGAGCAGACAAGCCTGTGTAACAAACATAGGTGGCAGCGAAAGGAGTGGGCTTTCAAGTGCCAGTGATGGTTGGGCTACTACCATGTCACTGCTGCTCCTAAAAAAGGAACAAATGGCCAATTTGCAACCTCTCTCCACCCATGAAAGGTCATTTGTAGAGAAGCAGGGCTTTCAAACAAAATGTACCAGGCTTTTTGGTTGTATTGGTAGAAGCACAGGGAGTGTACTGTACTGTTAAAATATTAATACCGCTATCTAAATATTCTAGTTGTTTTCCAGCTTGCATAACTTTTGGTAAACAACATAATTTGGAATATATATGTGTATCACAGGTGTTCTTATGCTGAAAACACTCCATCGAGCTCTACAACATCCCCAACAAGAGGATGAGGAGACTGGGGGGGGAGTGTGGAGGACTTTTGTTTTGTTTATTTGCAATCATGGAAGTGATGATTGGGGCCGGGCACCCGGTAGATGAATAAACAAAAATGCTAACACCATTCTACTCAACAGGATCTTTTCATCTCCTCAAATTTAATCATACTCCCCAACATTGTGCAGTCATCAGATGAACATAATAAAAGAGAGAGAAAAAATGCTAAAGCTCTAAAAGCACAAGATAATACATGTGGATATAAAAAATATATTAATCCAAGAACAAATAAAGTATATATAGAGAAAGATAAATAAAGAAAAAAGTAATATCTATTTACTTTTTTCTTTATCATTTTCTCCATGACTATCTATTTTTTAAACAGGTCTATGTCACAGAAAAACACTGATCCTGTAGTCATTTGAGACACCTACACCAAGGGAAAGCTGCTCCTTGAGTTAAAGCATTAGGTCCATGAGGAACTACAGTCATCGCATCCACTTCCTGTTCCTTATGCTGAAAAAATGCTGAAAAATAAAGAGACGTTCAGGAACCGACTACATAGGAACTGGGAACTTTTTTTGCTTTTATCATACCCTTCTATTCCAGCTTTCTTAAAAACATGTAAAGTTCAAAAGAACATGATAGTCCACCTCCCTGGTCAGATGTGGACACCAAATAATAAATAAACAAATTAATAAGTAAAGGGTTTGTCTTAGCTCAGAGTTTGCTGACACTGGGTTATTGATGTACAAAGTTGATTATGGTGAGACAAAAGCTTTCACTATTTAGAGACATCAGTCCACTCAGGAGCCTTTATGATGCATATAATGACCATCAGTTAACTTGTCAATTAAGCATTCATTAGAGCACTCTGATCCCCTCCGAGGCTGCCCTCTGTCAATGTGACGGACCCGATGGTGTTTTTTTTCTCACTGACAGCTTATTAGTTGAAGTTTGTGACAGGAATGCTAATTCTGCTTACTGCCATGCCAATCCTGTATCTGGCAACAAATATATACATGTAGTGCGATGACTACAAAGATCATATTATTTTGCTGACCTTTATGTGGCAGCATGCCCTCGAAGTCTCCACTGTGTGTATACCAGTAAAGCAGCTTTAAAGAAATGAATGATTACCAATAGAAAATATCATTGGTGGTAATCTACAGTGTAGGCAGTTGTAGAAGAGGGGCAAATATTTAAAAATTCATGAGGATGAGGAGAGAGGAGGATTTTTGTGGATAGCGAGGATGAGTGATTCAGAGAAAGACGGGGGTGTTTTTAATCCGGCGTGTCGCCACTTAAATCCCAGTCACTTAATTCAACCTCCTTTTGTTTAATTAACCTCAGATTTCAGAGCTAATTAGGTTCAGGTATTAAAGAAAGGTTATTTTTTTCCCACTGGTTGTTGGCAGAAGTGTGGAAGCAGTCTTGCACTCAGTTTCATCTGATGTGGCGTCAGATTGAAACTTCAGGGAATCAAGAAGAGAGCCTGCACGAGTATGATAATGAAGGTTCAAGTGTTGTGTGCATTCAAAAACATTCACTATACTTTAAAAAATTGTGATCACTTTTGGACAATGGTGAGGCAAATGGGACAAAAGCTTGTTTTTCATGTGCAGGAAAACTAATTAACAACAGAAAAAAGGTTCAAGGCTTTCTATTCTGTTTCTTTTCAGCTCCTCCATTGCAACTTTGTGTCTGCGGATGCTTGAAAGAGCAGTTTCCAATTGAATTTGACATAGTGAATATCCTTCTTATATGACTAGACATACACACAAACACAATTCCTTTGGCTTTTTCTCAAAATATACTGTGTCTGGTTTTTGATTTCTCCAGTTTAACGATGCTCTTAATAAAGAGTGTCTGGGTTTTTTATTGGAACACATAGTGCACACAAGTGCATGTTAAAATGTTAAAATTATGACCTATGATTATGTTTTTGTTCTTTTATTATGGAAGTATCTTTGAAGGGGGACTTGTACCAGAATGTACTACTTAGTGACAGAGCATGCCATGAGCGTCGTCCTCTGTTCACCTAATCACCAAAGCTGTCACACCGTGCCTCATTAGCCTGATGGGAGATCCATGGCAAGTGGCCACCACACTAACCTCCTGTAGCCCACAAATCAATGTGCTCACAGCAGGATGTCAGAGGGAGGGAGGAGCAACAAGAGCATCAGTCTGATCTGTTGGACAACAATACTGAGGGTTAATCACCAAGGCGGTGATTGCAAATGACCAAACCACTTGTGAGAATGGAGCGTAAACAAAAGCAAATTGGAAACGGGTAGTACACGGCATCCATATTAGGTTTCCTGGAGGGCTTCTTCTGATTACAACAAACATTGCATGTGTCTCTCGGCAAGATAAGTGAGGCACATGAAGTGGCTTTAAAGCACAGGCCTGCATATATATCCTCCCATCCATCTACCCATCCGTCGCTCCTGCTTGATCCTCCACCGCCTCTTATCCATATTTCAAATTACAAAAGCCTCTCTTATGGATGGCCCATCACCCATGTAATGACAAAGTTCAAATGTGAATCCATCTAACAGCTCAGAAAGCCATTGAAATCCTCTCTCAAAGGTACTGATGGCCACAGCAACTACTGTCAGTTTCCAAAGTATCTGGCCTCCAAAGAACAGATTAAAATAGTGTAGCCGAGGACTGAAAAAAAGGTTTGATGCTCACTCTTTTCTTTTTTTTAGCTGCAGCATCGTGGTTCGTAGCTTATACAGGGTGGGCTATCTCGTATCTCAAATTTAAGCTGCATTAATCCATATCCACATGTTTAAACATTTAAAGTTGCAGCACACTCACACAACAAGGCCAAATTGCATTTCCACCTCTTTGGTCTCACCTCAAAAGAGCCAGCATCATACAATTGTGTATATCAATATTGTAAGCTGAAGTAAAATGCCAAAGCGCAACAAAAAGGGTAAATCGTTTAGTTTGTTGCTCAGTTCAGGTGACTTTTGCTTGAAAGAGACTCTTTTGATTTCTTTGACTTTACCTCTTCTCATCAGAGCAGCACTTACCATTTCCCACTTGCACATGATTCCCTCCAAAGCTTCCCTTATACCTGCATAGAGAAAGGAGATAGGAGCACATTTTTGATCGAAGGTGTTTATATTTTCATGTAGTTTACTTTCATGCCTCATTCCAAAAATAAAAAAACAATCTTCTATACACACACACACACACACACAAACACACATCTACCCCCTTCATCTTCCTTGCAGCCTGAACTCTTCAATAAATAAATTTCTGAAATTGCCAAAGCTATCAGCTGAACAAAAATTTAGCATTTTGCTGATCCTCACTGTAGAAGATGTCTGTTATATTGATGTTTCCTAGCCTTCCTTTCTGAGTCAAAACCAAAGAAATGCATCTAAAAAAAAAACACCACACAACAACAACAGAGGCACAATGAAGGGCCTCTCATCCAGGGGTAACGGATTAATTACTGGAGCAGCTGACTTTAGGGATTATTCCAGGAGGGGCGGTGAATTAAAACTCAGCTAATGAGTTGAAGTTTCTTAATTTGTTCTCCCCCGTAATTCCAGAATGGATTAGCAGTAGCTTTAGTCGCCTCTTTCCAGCGATTACCATGGCTCGCCCGGATTCAGCTTTTAACGGCAGGGCAGTGAGAGAAAAAGATGGAAGCAGCAGGGATGATTACACAGCTTATAACTCAACACCTTTGGAGGCTCAGCAGTGTTTAGCAGACACAGGTATTCACTCTTAGGAGGAAGAGACAACAGTAATGTTTATATGGACATTATTTCTTGAGTCTCATTAACATCATTCTGTTCAATGATTCAAACATGGTCAGAAGTAAAGAGAAAGAGTTTTCTCAAAGAATTTAATGAGAGGAAAACACTTTTTAAATGTTAAATTTTGGTCTTGGCAGCAATCTGTGTTATTTTTAGCAAAAGAAGAAGAGAGAATTTAGTTTTAGCAACAGAATTAATAAAATTCTTCGATGTTAGTAGAAGACAAGAACAAATAATACGTTGCAAACAATTTTTGGGCTTCTGCTGTGCTTTCAATGGTTCTCATGCTTTCTTTAAACAGGAACAGAGTAAAAGTGGACCTTTACAGCTCAGTTAACCATGTCTGCCTTCCTCAAGAATACTTGGAGCCTGTGGATGAAAATCTGACAAAGACTTCTTGAAGACATCTGTCCTAGCTGAATATACCAAAAAAAAAATGTCTAGGTTAATTCTTAGCTATTTGAAGGTCACAGTGGTGTCACTAATACATCAATTTGTTCTTTTTCCACTTTCATGTTTCCGTCCCTTAGAAATTTATCACACAATCTTGTCACCAGAAACTTCTTCCAACTAGAAATACTAATACACGGCTGCATTTTCATGTCAATCTGATTATCAGAAGATTAAGACCACCATTTTTGATCTGATAAGAAGTTCATTCGAATTGAGTCGCATTTGGTTCGTCGGCTCTGAAGTGTTTACTGGAGGCATTTTTACTCTGATTGGACAATTAATCTGATTTAAAGTTAACATAACTAATGACACTGGGGCATGTTGTACTAATTAGGTGATCATTTTGATTAGTACATTTTTCAGCAAAAAAGCTGCAATATTTTGGGCATTAGAAGGCAACTAAAATTGATTTGGTTCAGAGCAATTATAGCTCCCCCTGAGTCTTTCCTTTTCCCTCACTCCTTGACTCCTTGGCAACACCAGGAAAGTAGACTTAAGACTGTCAATTAGGGTTAAAAGGCTCTGAGGGTAGTGAAGTGCAGTCAGGCATGATGACTGGACCCAACACAGCACCTGATGCCTAATAGTGAAAAATGACAAGGCTAGTTTTTAATTCTGCTGCTTCTCTGGGCCATATTGCACAGGAGCAAAATAATGCCGCAGGGTGGAAAGCCACACATTCAGGCAGGTTTGTCCATTAGCCTTATGCTCCCTTGCATACATGCTGGAGTGCAAGTATGTCAATAGTTTTCCACTTCCTGAGTGCCAGTCAAAGTCATGTGGTGGAAAACTCCCAGCCTTGTCAGGATAAGTTATTAGCACCACTAGAGCATTGTGTGTTTTTTCTTTCCATGTTTTCTACTGAAAATAAATGCAGTCTAAGAATAGAATGAGACATGATGTTATATGTGTTGGCATGATGAAATCAAATTACAAAATGTAAGGTCAACTCCTATATACGGCTCCTTTTAAATGCCTTCCTTAAAACATCTGAGATGAGCATTAAAGGAACAACAGACAAGGAATATGGCTTGCATATTGCATTTGAAGGATGCAATTCACTTTCCATTGATGCAGGGATCTTAAGAGACTGACAGCAATACAGGGAAGACAAGATGTGTACACAAAGTGATGCTGTTTTGTAATGGTACAGCCTCAAAAAGGATATCTGAACACTCTAATTCCTTTAAAATCAAATTTGTCTTCTGATTGACTCCTCTCACCGTTCAAGAGAACCTCAGTAGTAATCCTGTCGTTTGAGCAATGCATGTTTAAAGATATTTTTTAGTGGAAGTGCCAAAAATAAGCACATACAGAATAAGTAATCAAAAGATTACTTGCACAAAATAATACCAGGATTAAAACATTTGCCTGATCACATGATTACATTTCTTGAGGTTGCGTTTTCAGAATAAAGAATAAAATGTGGTACAGTGATAACACAGGGAAGCTTTCAAGGCTGTTGGCACTATTTGGGCTCTCACACTGTCAAAACATCCAATAAAGCAGGTTAGAAGGTCCTGTAGCCAATTAGAGAGCAGTAAAAGACTTAAGCTCAGGAGAGGTTTTATTGTAAAACCGCATCACTGCAACGTCCTCAGATTATTTTTAGAGTCTGCCTCAGTGCAGAGACTTGTGAAAGGTGTGTGAATATGCCCTTGCCTGGGAAATGTCACACCCGCACGGCAACATCAAGTGTTGAATTCAGACCTAGCTTAAGGAATAAAGTCAAAACCACTCTGAGTCTAGAGCTGAACATGTGCACTCTCATTAGGATCTCTTGTATCTGTAGTGGAGGGAAAAAAAAGACAGGAAATGCACAGATTCTAAAGTCCCGGGGCTGTCAAATTAGTGGGTAGATGTATCCCTGTAAGCAGGAACAGACTGCCTGACCGATTAGAGTGACGTATGCATCTCATTGGTGGACAGCTTTCATCAGGAAACTCAATTGCCATGGCGACAGCCAAGAGACTCAGGATGGGAATAGTGTGTGGGCTTGTGACATACTGTGTCATATTTGCAGGCACTTATATTGCTTATGTGGCCACTCATCACAATGATGCTTTTGTTTATGATAGCTTTTTTTTTTTTCATATGTTTGTTGATGGATTCTCTAAGTGAGTGCCGATATTTTTGTGGCCCTTTGTTTTATTTGTAATTACACTAAGTACAGTTTTCTGGATGTTTATGAGATTACAAATCTACCCCTGCATGTGTATCTTTTGACTTTCTTTGTTTGTCTCACAGATACAAAGAAATGATGGTCTGCAATGACTGTTTTGTATGTATAAGTTTGCATAAAAACAGCAGGATGGGATGCACACATCTACTTTTATAGAGAATAGAATAGAATAGAATGCCTTTATTGTCATTATACACCGGTACAACAAGATTAAGCCATCACCAAAACAGTGCAGGATCGAATTAAAAAAAAAATAAAATGAAACAAGAGACCTTTGCACATTGTTGTAAATGAAGGGATTCATTCCTTAGCTAGAGGGTTCAGGTGTCGCTGACCTCTGCTGTGACCACAGTCATGTTGACAGTCGCCGTACTTCATAGATACTCCCCTAGGCCTGATGTGTCCACTATCCTCCAGAGATTAGACCAAGCTATTGCAATAAAGTATGTTATAGTGTGGCACGGTGACTAAAACAAGCATTTTACTTGCTAGGGAAAAGACCCTATATGGCAGAGCATGCCTCTCTCAGACCTTGTTTCATCTCAGCTGGTTAGCCCACCTCTGCCAGCTCAGATATGAAACCAAACACAAGAAAAGGGAGAATCTATTTTTGCATGAACCGCATGAAAAAAATGTAAAATGATTCATGTTGAGGCTAAGGTGATGAAACTAGATCTGCGTTCGCATTAATTTTGGAGTTCTTGATAGTGTGGGTGAGCAGGGAAACACCATGAACTCGTTTTACATGCAGCTTATTTACTGTTGTTATCAATTTATTATAAATAAAACGTTAAAATGTGTTTATGTGTCTTTGTCAACTGAACATGTTAAAACTTACCACATATTTTTACTACATCAGTAGTTAAAGAGGAGGCAGATGTGCAAACATACAAACAAAATATGTCTATGGTAATTTTGTTGTATATATCTCCCTCATAGTCCAGAACAAAAGTTTCCCACTATTAGACATTTATGTGCATGCGCTTAATATGGATTGGAACTGGCAATTTATTTTACGGTAATTAAAACCCTATTTTCTCAAGGTTCTATTGAAAGTATTCTTGCTTTATTTTTCTCCCTCTTTTAGAGTTAAAGTTGTCATCGATGGCTATATTTAAGTAACTGCCTGCAGTACAGCAATCCTAACTACAGGTGGGCTGCTAATAGGAACAAAGGTCTACGTTCATAATGTGGCCAAGTCAGCTCTTCTATGGAGTGGGTAGTAAACTGCATGAAACATTTCACCATGAGACTCTTAATAGAAAAAGAAGGTTCTCCACAACTTCCATTTGCCATTCCATAATTCATTAAACAGACTGAATTTTTCAAGAGGTATCTGTCATCAGCTCAGATTTTTATCGACAATACTCCCTTGTAGTTCACTGGTTGGTTTCCACACAGGCTGAGCAGCGGATGAGAAAACGTACATGAAAAGCCGCGCTAGGATACCTGTCAAAAAAATCTGTCCTCTCCCCCCAAACCTTGTGAGCATGGGCCTCCTTATGATGAATTAATGATTAATCAGGATTTTGTGAAAAGTCTCTGTGAATGATGGTGGAATAATGAGATTGTCTTTGATCATTTTATGTTAGCTCATGTCAGTAATTTGCAGTAAGCCATCTGAATTCAGCTGTTGAGATTCACTGTGAGAAGTGCATTAAGCTAAAGCATTCCTCAAAATCTTCAGCATCAACAAAGCCATCAGTGGGTCCCTGACATCTAGGATGATTTGAGTTACAGCACTCCTGCTCTGCAGCAGTCTCTCAGGCTCGCTCAGACATCCGATCCTCGCTGTGGACAAACCATTATTATGTCCATGATTGGACTCCCTGTGTGGGAATACGCAGTGCTTTCCTCTCTGACTGTGTGAGCCTAATACTATGTGGCAGGTCCGGCACTCCACTGCCTAAACACATCTGTCATATTTTGTCATAGCAATACAGCAACCAGCCAACTCCCACCTCTGTAGCGGGGCATGCTGTATCATAGCCTGGATGCAACTGTGAGAGGATGCAGAGGAGAAAACTAAAGGGTTTGGTAATGCAACTCAACATTAAACACTTTCAAGGCAAAACTGAAAAATCACAGCATGGACACACGCACTCAAAGGCACACTATGTAGCACAATGCTGCATTATTTATATATATATATAAAAACAACACGGTTCCACAACCTCAAAAGCCAAGTCTTAGCTACCCTGCAGACTCAGTGAAATGATTTATACTATGTTACTATACAACTCTGTCAATCCAAATCTTAACAGAGAGCTATTTTGGTGTCCAATCCTGCTGTAGTGCCTGGCCTGGTTAATAAAGGCAGAATGGCGAAAAAGTACTGAATATTTGCTTCCACAAAACAAAATGAGACGCTACAAGAAGAATGAAATGGAGAGGAAGGAAAAAAAAATAGAAGAAATTGCCTCCGCTTGCCATGAGTTCTCACCCACCTGCGACACAAAACTATTCTCTTTGATTCACATTTCTCTCAAGTTTCTCAGCCAGAATTGATCTGCAACGGGAATTGATTAGATCTAACCTAGAAATGTGAAGCAAATCTCCCAGGTAGTACATCCCAATGTTCTCATCTGAAGAGGTTTTTTTTCTCTTTAACATCCAAAAGTCCAAAACAGATTCAGGCATTAAATGATAAACAAGTTTCTGAGGAAAAGTTGAAAGTTTTATGTGTTTGTTTTTCTTTCGTAGATCAAGGAGTCTCTTGTTTCCGCCGCTGGCTTGGAGTGACATGCATTGCATAAAACTGAGAACAATACCTGGAATGCAAATTCACAATAAATACAAAAACTCAGGCAACTCTTTGCTTTTCCTGTCCTCAAAGTTTGAAGAATCTAAGTCTCACTCTTCATTTTTCATCTGAGGTTCATCCCTGAGACACACACAGAGTTTAAGTAAATTGTTAAAACTTAGAAAAGCTGATTTAAGAAGGGCCTTCCCGATACACTGCTTCATTGTGGTCAAGCTTTTCTGCGGCGGGTTCGGGCTGATTTTGACAGGCAGCAACCCCCATGGATTATCTAAGCAGGGATACAGTTAGTATTGTGTGTCACTGAAGGCGAAAAATGTTATTAGCGGCTTGTGACATGAAAATTGTGGGCAATATGTGTGTCTGCATGATTTCTAAACTGTTCAAGTAAACCCATGACAGTCTGAGAGGACAGAAGAGATGCAACGCAGCGCTTGATGAAAATCTGCTCCTTTTCTCTGACTCATATTAACATGGTTGCGTAGTACCTAAAGAAAGCGTTGTAGGATGTCACTGTTGCAACATTACACAGTAGATTGCTGTACTTAGAGCTAGATCAAGCCATTTTTGGTGAGGTATGGCTGAGGGAAAACAGGTGCTGTGACAAAACAGTGTTATTTCAGTGGCTCTGTTCTAACTGTAGGACTTTGCCTGAAGCCAAAGCAAACGTGCTGGCAAATACTCTTTTGATCACCACAGCATCCATGAGATCATTTACTTATTCTGTGGTAGCTTGCGGGGTCTTCTTAATGCCAACAACCACAGCGTTTCTGAGAAATGCACGTTGTGTAGACATAATACTCTCCTGTCAGCGCTGAGCAGCTACTGTACAGAGACGACAAGCTAAGTTGAAACACTTGTTCCCAGTGGTCAGGATGAGTGATGGGGATGAAGAAATAAAAGCCACTGTCACTCAAGATTTTCTTGCCTGTCATCAGATATGTGGTGCCTGTCATCACATCGAGCCGACGACGGGGCACAGGTGGAGCTAAAAGTGGGAAGAGCTACAGAGAGAGTTAACTGTGACTGACAGGGAGAACAGGGCAATTACAGTATACCTGCCAAGGGATTTGAATTTACTCGGGGGGAGGATGATTGGGAATGACATATTCAACTTATGTTATATATTCTTCCTTTAATTCTTTGATTTCAATCCTTAAATGTTTAGTCAAATCTTCACTTACAACTGATACTCACACTGGGGCATTCCCCATGGATCCATTTGCTGTCTGCTGAAAATACAGAGAAACTCACTATTTTAGGCTTATTTCTACTAAGAACATTGTCCATCTGAAATTTACAGAAATACCTAACAGCTTAAAGGTCCCATTTTATACATTTTTTCAACAATTTCATATGGGTGTCAGAGGTCCAACAATATTGTTTTTAAAGAGTATTACCACAAATTCAGCCTTGGTCCTTAATTTTAGTCATTCCAAAAGTGGCTCTAGTTAGCTCTACTATTTCTGTGTCTGAACCTTTAAATGTTCATGAGTGGTGCCTGTACACGCCCCTCTCTGGGAGAGGATCTAGCTATTGCTGGTGCCCGCTCAGTGATTTTAGAGGGCAGGGTTAGCTACCCAGGGAGCCAGGTCAATGGCCATATCCACTACCTGGGATAGTGGCTGTTTCCCTTTGTGAGGTCACAGGGAATGATCTCAGACTCACCCGTTTGAGCACACATTTGTTAAAAAGTGGAGCAAGCATGTGAGAGAGGTGAGAGGTTGGGCCTCATACACAGGCTATGAGGACACATGACTGTTAGAAAACCTTTAGAAAGTGAATTTTGCATAATATGGGACCTTTAAGGTTTCACTTACAATGGCTAGGAATGTAACCAAATATGAGTCCTCTGTTGAAGCAGTACAATAAGAGCTGGTGATTTAAAGAAATAACGACAAAGAATTATAAAATAAAATGTACAAAAAATAATAATCTGAGAAAGCAGTTGTTTGTGTGTGGAGGCCGCCTCTAGGGATTATAGGCCACAAAATAAAGATGTAGAAGCTGCTCAGCGTAATAGAAAATGTTCCTATAAACAGTACAGTTATAGAACAAAAAGGCTTCTTCAACTACACTGCAATAAGGACTGGTATAAGAGGCCATTCCTGCCTACAGTTTCTGAAGTAGGATTTTTGCCCTTCTCCTTCGTATTATTGTTTTTTATTTATTTAATTACTTAATTGCCTAAACATTTTTTTACTAACATACTTATTTTATTAAATAATCATTTATTCATTAATATACTGAAATAATTTAATTTTCCTTTGGGTTTAATAAACTAATATTGCACTAGAAATGGTAAATAAGCAATTAAGAGTCTTCTCCTTACAGAGTGCTGAATAAGATGCATCCTGAATGAGGGAATCTGTACTGTACATGCAGAATGAATTTCATATGCCTTCTTAATTGGTCCTTGTTAAGCTAAAATAATCAAAAGGGTCGTGTTCAGAGCAACAGCAAGTGTCCAAGTGCACAGGCTCTCTAAACAGCAGGAGGGAAACATGGCCCCTTTCCAGAAGCACAAGATGGCAGAGGCAGATGGCCAATTACGTCCCATAATACCTAATTGTAAATAATGAGGCAGGTGTTAAATCAGGCCTACCTACAAATAAAAGGGAATTCATAACACATAACCTGAGACAAATATACAGCCTTCCATTATTTGTTAGAGAAGCTGATATGGAGGGAATAGCTCTAATTTTACACAGAAAAAAGACACATTGACAATTTCATAAAGACATGTGGGTGAGAAATATTGGATTTTTCAAATACTCAGCAAATTTCAGCTGTGAATCCAATTACAGTTGACAGGCAGTGCACATGCAAGGCGCTGAGTTAAGTTGATTTCACTGGGCGAGAAGAGGTTGCAGCTAGGTGGTTAGGTAGGAGCTAGGATAGTTCTTCAGAGCAGTCCTTAGAAAATACTAATATCTGTCCCGATAGAAAACAAATGCTTTTGAGTGATTTTATATTTATTTTATTATTATTATTATTATTTATTTTTTGTACAAACCAGTCATGCATTACATCTTCAACAAGAGTAAAGTTAACCCAGCCATAATGGGACACCATAATACATTTAAATAGTCTTTTCTTGCAAACCTGGATGTATGCTTTCAGCACTTTATGTATTATTTGTCACCTTTGTTCTGCTGATGTGGTTGTCGTGTGTCACTTTATCCTGTGGGGATCATACAGGGTAATTTCTAATTTTATGTTTACTCAGTTTTGCTCCACACATGTTTATCTGATCAATACAGGATGTAGAGTACTGTGCAAATTGGTTGAGTCAACCCTCTTTTCTTTTTGTTAGCCTGATTTTCCTACAATCTTTGAAAGTCTTGAGTAGTCTTTAAACTTTCTGAAGATCTGTTGTTATTTTTCCTTAGAAATTTTTCACTTTTTAACTCATTGTTAGTCCAGCCCTTGTGTGGGAGAATTTTGCAAATAGCTCATTTTGAATTAAATCACAAGCTACTTGTTCCCACTCTGTCACAAAGACATAATATGTCCCCATTTCTATACTTTTATCTATAAACAATGACAAATATACTTACACAGACATCAAATATTTTTGCATTAACTTGATATTTCCCAAGATCTAATAGCTGAAAACCTGGCAGGACTTGATATGGTTACATTGTGTCTTAAAAAAACATTGAGGAAACTGGACAAGTGGAGGACAAAAGAAGTTGCAGCCCTTAAACAAACACCTATCTACAACAGAGGAACAGTATTTGATGGTGATGTCTTTAAATGTGTTTATTTAATTATTTTTTTATTTTTTTACAAAATCAAGGAAAGACCTTGCTCAGGACCTGAGTAATGCATCTGGACGTTCAATCGATTCATCTACTGTTAACCAAAGTCTCGTCACAGTAATCATGTAAGGCCAACTGTCAAGAAGGGAAATGGAAAGAAAAGACTCAGATATTACACAACAACTGGACTTGAAATCAGTGGCAACAGGTCTAATGGAGTGAAGATCCTCCCCAGAGCCCGGATCTCAACATTATTAAAGCGGTGTGGGACCCTCTTGACAGACAGCAGATCAAAAGCTAGCCAACATCCAAAGAAGAACTTTGAAAAGTCCTTCAAAAGGTCTGGAGAACAATTCCTGAAGACATTTCAAGAGGGTTCATCTAGAGGGTTTAGGCTGTGTTGAAGAAGAAAGATGATGCCTAATATTGACTTTCAAGCTTTTAAATGACTTTACCTATTTCCTTTTATCTTGCATATATATAATGAAATCAGGGGTACTAATGCACTGTACTGTATAATGGAGATAGTTCTAATAAATAACTAGTAACTAAACAAATGAATGAATTCATTAGTTCATTAAAACTGCTACTGAACTGCCACAGTCCCCAGATCCAATATCTCACTCAATATCTCTTTTAAATTTATCTTTCTTTACCTTTTCATGCTCAAGCCTCCACACCTTTCATGTGAGAAATCAATTTGATAATATTTGCATATTTGCATTGCATTTTTCTTTGGAGAATACAAAAAGATGGTGTATTGGAAGTTGTTGTTATTGTGCCAAAAAAAAAAAAACAGAGAAAACTTGAATAGAAAATTGCATTCAATTTAATCGGATATTGTATTCACTGATTATTAGTCTCTTATAATTCTTCAGTAATGTGTTTACACATCAGAGAGTCATTCAAGGTCTTGGTTACAAGGCTGGTCATTGTCACAAAAAGGCAACTAAGTCTGCACTGCACTTCCCCTCATGTTTCTGTTTGCTCATCACTCTCCCCTCATTGGGTCACCGTGTCCCTGTTCTCCTTCTCGACTTTCCAAATCTGATTATTGGCTCTCCGTCCAGACGCAGTCACTTCTGCTAATTAGAACCACCTTTTAATCATCAAACATAAGTCTTTGTCTCGTTCCAGACAGACCAAGACCGGAACAGACATACCACAGACCATCATTAATGTGAAGTGTCTCCCCTTTCTGTCGTCCCCTAACCCTTGTCACTTCTTGGAGGTTGTGTACTACAACCACAAAGACTTATTAAGTAACACTGCGAAGCATCCACAACGACCCAGTGGTGGATATTAAAAATCCATCGGGCTGCAAATCAACAAGCCAGTACATGGCAAACACTATCATTTTCATATGGTATTGCGGTCCCCTTGCCCCC
>JBAMHW010000009.1:26127576-26154822 GCA_037177495.1 Rhadinocentrus ornatus | reverse complement strand
TTAGTAGTTGGAGTCTTACTGATTGTATGGGGTGGACAGGTGTCTTTATGCAGCTATCGACCTCAAACAGGTGCTTCCAATGGAGGTGAACTTTTAAAGGTGAACTAACAGGTCTTTCAGGGTCAAAATTCAAGCTGATAGACAGGTGTTCAAATATTTATTTGCAGCGGAATTATACAATGAAATTTTTAAAAAATTTTCAGGATTTTTTTTTAAATTATGTCTCTCACAGTGGACATGCACCTATGCTGAAAATTTCAGACCCCTCCATGTTTCTAAGTGGGAGAACTTGCAAAATAGCAGGGTGTTCAAATACTTATTTTACTCACTGTACATATATATATATATATGTATTATTTTTTTTTTAAGGGGAAGCGTAGACTTTTATTTGTCCTTTAATAATTTGTCATGTCTGACGGTGACTCATGCGTTCAACCTTTCAGATAAGAGAATGACTTTCCTAAACACAACATCATGAATATGAGAAGCATGTCGAGCAGGCTGACCTTCTGGATGTTCCTTAGCAATGTGACACAGTATGTTGACAGACAAAGTGACTTTCTGAGATATTAAAGGCATTGGACATGCGCAGACATTGTGATGATTGATGGTGCCACAGACGCAGCTAAATCATCTTTTCATCTTTCCTCAGTGACACACAGTAAAAAAAATTATAATCCATCTTGCATATTTGGACTACATGCCTAACAGATGGCAATAGGAATACCTTAATAAGGCATTTGTTTTTAATCATGCAAAATCTGCAGTAAGAAGTAAAATAGTGCAATAAATTGTATTTTCCTATTTAATTGGCTGCTATGACCTTCAGCTGTGTTGAAAAAATGAAGCAAACATTTGATAAAATTACTTTGCATATCTCACTAGTGCCGTTTCTACTCTTCTCCTCTCTATTTCATTTGGCACGCTTTAATCATGTTTTCCTGTTTGCTGTCACAAGTAAATAATGAGTAGACTCAAGATGTCTTTGATTTGCAAGACCTTAGCCACAGCTCAACTGGTACAGACCAGAAAAAACAAAAAAAGAAAAAAAAAAAGAAAAAAGACATCCTGTTTGCTGAGGGCTCATTAGGAGCCTTACAGCGTGAAGCCAGGGTCACTGGAATGATATGGAGTCTTTTATTTATATATTTATTTATTATTTTATTGAAAACTCCTTGATCCCTGGAGATCACGGAAATGTGCTCCACAGTGATGGCAAGAGAGCGAGGAACAATTTCTCTGGATGACAAATTATATGCCTTGGGCACAGAGAAAAAAAGAGAGGAAGACAGACAGAAGAGTGAGAAGGGAGGAAAGGACATAATCTAAACCTATATGACTCCAAAGTCTGCAGATGAAACCCTGCATCGTGTCAGAGCCAGTTTTGATGCATGCTGCCCACAGATGAGGCGGCTGGCAGAAATACTGTGGGTAAGAAGCTTTTCAATCAATGCTGCTGGAGGCACATCAACATCAATGCCGGAGCGTCTTTTGTAGAGATCAAAAATGCAAATATCTTTCTATTTCAGGGCAATATGTGGGAATAAATGCAAACCACCATTTGCAAAGTCAAAATACAGTAATTCAATAACATGGTCTGCTTTTTGCTCAGTTACAAATAATTTGTTAACTAAGTAGGCATTTACTTTCAAACTTTTTCTGAGCTCCTGATGGTAATCTGGTGCACATGAGAATGCAGCTAATTTCCACTTCTCAGGGTTACATAACAATCAACATGGAAAAGTGTATTCTCACACCATACATCAAATTGTACTCACCAAATACATCTATCTGATTCTGTCCATGCACATGTGAATGTGAAACATAAGCCAATAGGATTAATTCTAATCAGTGAATACATCTGCAACAAGGCCTAATAGCAAAAACATGCTGCATCATTAGCCACATCATTCCAACAGCTGTCAATGAAACCCTGCTGCGTTGGCCCAAAGGAGACATGCATTCACAGAACTATTTGTTTATTTAGTCCTTTCTGAGCGACTTGCAGGTTAACACTTGCTCAGAAAGGTATAGTATGGATTTCCAATTCACATCTTCCAGATTTAGAGGTATTTTTTGCTTAAGTTGAAGTTTGTTGGCTTTACTTTGATAACAAATGCTTCTTTCTAGAAAGTTTTTCTTAAACCCTGGAGAAGAGAAATCACAGGTTTTCAGTGGCCTCATTGCATCTTCAGTACTCCTTCACTGGAGATTGACAGATACCAGCAACAAATATTCATAGATATATCCACCTGCACATTAATGGAGAGGAATTATGCATGCAGTTCTATCACGCTAATGTATTTGAAGGTATTTTTAACACTGGGTAACATCAGCACACGGGGTTAGGACCTGCAACATATTAGTCATATTCAGCACTATTTCAGTCAAGGTTAAACGTGAGTTTAAAAGAACAAAGTGGCAATAATAGTGTCACTACAGAGAATATATGTTAATGCACTCTGCTTATTTCAGTCAGAATCCCCATCGATATAAAGCGTTTGAGATTTTCCCTATCAGGCAGACAGTAAGTCTTTGGTGTATAAGTCCCTCTTGTTATTTAACGGGACTTTGGCAGATGCAATTTGCAATAAAAAATAAATGATTTTGGACAACTTTATTGTGTGGGTGCGAGCAGTCATTAATCTTAAACCTAGGAAATAATGTTTTGCATTGTACAATGTAAGTGCAGCTGGATTTAGGACTTTATCATGCTTTCGCACACTAGTCTCCACCTAGGAACTGTTAGGGCTTTAATATACTTGCTGTGAAAGCAGGATTACACGTCAAAGTTCTGCTTTGTTTGTGTTTATACTTGCTGCAAACGACAAAGCATGGCATGGCCAAAACGCTCAATACAGGAGGTAACCACTAGGGGCAGTACACAGCACATAAACTCACGTATATATGGATCATCGACCCCCACAACGCTTCCAATTTGTGGGCAACTGTTTAGGCATGAGTGTTTGTCAATGTGCAATGAGGAGGAAAAATTATACAGATGCTGGTAGTTGATCAAGAGAGTCTTCAAGACTATCTGTCCTTGTGTTTACCTCTGATCTGTTGTGTTCATGCTCTTGTTCGCATGAGTGCCTCTAGTGTTCAAGTCCATATTGCAACTAGCGCATTCGACACACTACCTTGCTTCAATGTGAGCGGCTTGCGTGCCAAACAAAAGCTAGGAACACGTGGGAGCTATAGTACATACACTGCTATGTCCCAGCCCTTAAACCACTTACTATCAACCACTAATAAATTTGCTGTAGTTATACAGTCATCTTTGGGCTATGGCAGCAGTGGGAAAAAGCTGTGAACCCAGAGCTCCAAATAAAGATATATAGAGGGAAAAAAATTACCCTTTGGGAAGTCAGACAGAAGCTGAGGAAGCTCAGGCCAGAAGGTTCGAGTTGTGACATGTTAATTGGTACTCTGCAGTGGACGGCTATCATCCTGTAGGGCCTGAAACTGCCTAGGAATCATTGCTCCACTCCTCTTCATTTACACCTGAAGGGTGGCACTGACATCAACAAACGTGCTCATCTTTGCCTGCAGAAGCCTAACCGTCAAATCTTTGTCATGCTAAAGGTCATCATGTCACAGTGCCGGTCCAACTCACTCCCCCCGATTTCAAGCAAACTAACTAACCAACATCTATTAGCTTTTACACTATTTGCAGACACACCTTTAAAACTACTGTCCATTTAGAGCCTTTTGTTACAGAATTGAAGATATTCTAATAGGTTAACTGAAATCATGTGGTTACTTTTCATTACTTTTTAAGAAAGGTTTGAGATTCAAGTAGAAGCTGTTGCTGATTTTGTACAGTCATGGGACAGGTTATTAGGTACCTTCCAAATGATTGCGTACATAAAATACAAGCCTCCAGGGTGTGTAAGTAAGGCATCGTTACTGAGACACTGCAGGGGAACAGGAGAGAAGTCACACTGTGAACAGCCCTTACTAAAGGTCGCCCTGTTTGTGGAGGGCAGCCATTCTAATCTCACCTGACCCGACCTTTAATAGTGCAATATTATCACCATTATTATCTACAAAAGTGGCACTCCATTCTTATACTTGGGCACGTACATATTAGTGAGTGCATGGCTGTGCGTATTATCTGATAGCATTCATATGCTTGTGTGTCTGCATGAGAGCCCTGCAGATTTTTTTTTTCTTTTTTTTTAGCTTGAAGCTGGCATTTTGCCCAGCTACTGGGACAAAAGCTCTGACAACCCAAGCAACAGCCGCCAAGGGTAATAACCAAGGGTAACTGCACGAGTGCTGGAGTCACAGAGGCAGTTCAGTGACCAGGCAAAAACAGCAAGTGCTGAGGAGTGCCTGTGAGTGCATGGTAAAATCTGCAGAGGACTGTGACTGCTTTTTGTTGAGAGGGCTTCTAATTGGTTTAAAACTCATGTTACCACCACTTAAGAGCGGTTTAAGATGTGCCTTCACCGCCCCGTAGCCAGGCACACTAAGTGGAGAGGAGGTGGAGGAGGAGGAGGTGAAGACCTACGCTGGATCATGAACAGGTCTAAATGGAAGATCGTTTGATATAATGAGGTATAGCTACTCCCTGGAGAGAACGGTATGGTAGATGGCACAGTTTTTATGACTGCTTTTAATGCTTGGCATTCTGGCTGAAACGGTCTATATTCCCAATGAGCTCTCATTAAAGCAAAGGCAGCACAGGATGTTTCCTCACTCTAAAACCCACACTGGTCATGTAGTGCTCTCTTTCTCTCTCTCTCTCTCTCCCCCATCTACTCTTATCTGGCTGTTTTTTCCCCAAGTAGAGCTAAACTGTGAGTAATAGGCACTGGCACTAACCTGCCTTTTTGTTAATGAGATACAAATTGTAAATGGAACTCTGTCACTCACTTAATTGTTGCTTGTTGAGCCGCTAGGATCCAACTGATGAATTCCACTCTTTCATAAAGGTGACTTAATAATGTCTGACCACTCTTTAACGGCTCAGTTTCACCTGTAAACACTGGCTGGTGGGAATGGCTCTATGAAAAACATTGTCTGCGTCATTAGTGAAATCAGCACCCAGCTGAGCTGAACATGTGGAGGCCTTCTTGCATTTCTTTCTCTATTTTTGTTAAAGCAAAGATTCAGCTACAGCCTAAGTGTTTTACCTGCACAGAAAATTAAAACTGACAAGAGCAAAGCTGGCTGTCGTGGTTCTTCTCCTGTTGGTCCCTCCTCTTGTACTTGTCTGATTACCTGCTCTGCTTTCATGGGTTTCGCCTGCATCTCACCAAGTTTTCTGATGTATGTGGGTATATAAATCTCCATTTTACCTGTTGTCTCTGCTAGATTGTCTTATTACCTGTCTAACATTTGCTTCCTCGTGTCATTGAGACTTCTTCCAGTTTTTTGACACCCTCAGCCTTGGATCAGCATTAAAAGAATTTTGTTACAACCTGGAGTCTGCATATTGAGTGCACTCTGTTCCTTGTCACTGGTATTAAATTGGAAAAATAGAAAAGAGTGAAAAGAGACAGTGCTGAGTTGGGGTATGGGAGGAGGAGTGTAGGGGGTTCAAAGCTCCTTCAACTATTGGGAGCAGAATTTTGCCCCCAGGCACTGCTTTTGGCAAAAGAAAGTTCAAGAGGTGTGTGGTGGTGGGGAAGACAGGAAGAAGTTTAAAAAAAGAAAAAAAAATAGGCTTTTTTGAGACTTCACAGTCTAGTAACCAGGGTGCTGAGTTGAATGTGGCAATGTGCCCCTGGGGAGGCCAGAAGCACTGAGAGACAGTAACCTGAGATGAGAGGTACCTGAGATTCAGCATCAAACTACTTCTGTGATCCACTGGAGGCTACGCTTTTTGCATTTAGTCACTGAGTCCCCAGTAAGGGCCAATAGCAGCTGTCCTTGCAGTATGCTCAGGCTTAGGTTTTGCAGCTTTTGGGTTAAAATGCTTCTTTTTAATAACACAGAGGAAGATTTATACCATCTGTTGAAGGCAGACCATTACATGAGAATATGTCTGAGGTGCTAAGGTTATTCTGGGAAGCAAAACAGCTCTTTAAATATATGGTTCAATTTAGAATATTACATAACTGCGTTAAGAAAATTCAAGAAGCAAAAGCAAGCTTTATAAAATTGTTTTCTGGCTTTTTGCAGGCAGTTTCTGACAAACCTTTTCCTATCATTACCCTGCCGTTTATATTACAGCCTTAAGTCTCCTAAATCCTTTGACTACTTCATCTTGCACAGCTGTGCACTTTTATGGCATTTGTTAATGTACTGTAAATGGCATAAAATATGACATGCACAGGTTTCTGCCAGCTCCTGCTTTTATATCATTTTTTATACCATTTTGAGTTCCCATTTATTTATTTCAAGGCAGATGTGATTTTATGTGCTCACCATGGCTGTAAAGTGCTACTTTGAAATGCAAATGAAGTTTTGATTAAGAGATTTTTCATGAAAAATGGTGTGTATGAGGTGGCAGTGTGAAAGAAAGTCCAAACGGAGATGTTTAGTGGTCTCATTTGGTCCTTGGCGATGAATCGCTTGAGGATCACATGGTCTCGTAGAGGACGGTGTAGGACGTAGTGACTCAAGTGCCAAGCATGACGAAAGACTCAGCAGATGATTGTTTATTCTGTTACTCTCTTTGTAAACTACAATTTTTCACCACTTCACAGAACTTGCTGTTAGCCTTCTGGAAATAACGTTTTTTTCTTTTGTCCATTTCAGGGCAGATTTCAAAGAAAGGCTTTGGGAATCCAAATGAAATTACAGGATAAAGTGTCTGCTTAATGCCTTCTATGTGCTTAAAGTTAGAGTGTATACTTCAAAGATAATGGCTTTTTGCAGTCAAGTATTATGGTGGCTCCCACACTGAAATGGATCTCTTTACTCTCGTCTTGACAGAGTCCTCTTAGCGAAGGTGTGGCATAATGTAGTTCCTCCTCAGGTCTCTTATCTCATGTCGGTGTTATCCTGCACACCTTGATAAAGCTTCCTTTCCTCCCCTGTCTTGTAACAACATTCCACTCTGTCTGACAGGTACAGCAGCTAGCGGGAGCCTGCCTCTCATCTTTCTGTCTCCAAACACACATATATGCACACACAGACGTGCAGGGCTCTCCCACTTTCCCAAAAAGCTTTTTCCCCTAATGTAGCAGTTTGGACTTGCAGCAGCTTACATGCATTTGGTTTAATCCAAAGTGTATTACACTCATCCCCATGCCCGTGTTAATGGGTAGTGCTGCTGACACTTTCCAACCAGATAACCAGACAGGAGTTAAGTTAGATACTCTCAAATGCTACAACAGAGTCTGGCAAAGAGAGTTATTGTTAGGTGGCGGGAACGGTGATCCATTAGAAATCAAGCATAAGATGGTATTTCACCACTCCCTGTCAGCCCTTTCCTTTAAAAATGGCACACAAATGAATGGAGCTTTGAGCTAAAAGATTTATTAGCAGTCAGCAGTGAATTAGTGTGCGTCTGCAGCTGTGACTGGTGTTACCTGAATGCTTTTAGGTCACCTTCTCTCACTCTCTGCACATTAAGACAGGAATTTAAAGCTCCACCTATTTGCAAATCACATACTACATAAAAGAAGTTAAAAATAAAAGCCCCTCTCACTTTAAGATGATAACTGACATTTACATGCCATTCACAAACTCGCCAACACAGCCATAAAAGCAATATAATTTCCAATCCTAGAGCACCACACCACTTTAATCACAGCTCACTCAAACATAGACAAGGTAGGGATCATTATTGCAATATTTATGAGCATTTATGGTAAAAGCGAAATGCCTGTGTAGCCTGTAATGGCCGTGGCTGAGCCACTGACGCTGTGATTTAACCTGGCACTTTGGTGGTAGCGAGCCGCTCCTCCAAATCAAGGCTAAGTGGCGGATTCATCAGTGCCCTGTCGAGATGAAACACTCGCCCGGCGGTGACACGGAGACGAGGCCCTGATTGGGACAAATACGTCTCCCTACGGTGTCAGCTCTCATTCACCAGTCTGAGCGCGGGCTGAAAGAAAGACAAATGTTTTGATTAGGGGTCTCTTTCAATGTCACAGGAGCCGGGGGAAGAAGAATGAGATGAGGCTGTCTCCAAGGTAAGCAATGGCTGAAGACGATGAGAGGAAAATGGATGTCTCCACTGTCTGGAGGGCGTTGAATAGGGATTCTGAGTCACAGAACGCTCTTTGAAATTGCTTGTTTTAATGAGGCTGTATGAGGACTATTTGTCAATTTGTCTGTCTATCAATCTGTCTGTCTGTTTTTCCTAAATGTTCTCATGAAGAAGACTGTGTTTATCCCTGTCTTATATAGATTGCATGGAAGAGATTTAGAGAAAATTTACAGCACAGTTGTTCCATAGATCCCTTTTACAGATATGTTAATATCCGCAGCATCAGCCTTTTACCTTTCAGTTCACCTCTTAGTTAACAGCTTTCCAGATTTAAAGTTATTTACAATGTAGTCATAATTAATACACAATTAAATATTAATATTTCCAACACGCTCTAACAAAATTGGCCTTTTTATCTTAAATGGCAAGCTGTTGAAGCCAAATAACTGAAATCACAGATTTTAAAAAATAACTTTTTAAAAGAAAGAAGCCGCATTAAAACCTGTATGAATTGAACATCTTTACTGAAGCACCCGACACACAGCTACATTCATAGCTTTATTTTCCAAAAGCTTTGATGTATCTCTTGATTTAATCTCACTCACTGAGACAAAAATGCTCGAAGTCTTGAAAGTCAAGGTACACTTTTATCTTGTCAGCCTTACAAAATATGAGTTATGGCTGGACAAAAGGCAGTTTAATGCAGTTTTCTGTGCCTCTGACAAACCATGTAATAGAAAAATGGGACTCTGGCTCTAAATGTATGATATGCCCTATTGGACTAAGACCATCTCTACACCCCATCCATCAAATCAGTCACCTGAGTCTCTCTCAAATGCTCATCATTCCTTAATGAATATGTGGATCCACTTGGAACACCCCCTTCTCCCCTGCAAACGTCATGAAGGATCAAAGATCTTTGTATCCAAACACTTAAAAAGCTCTGAAGTCCTCATGTGTCGGTAACAATACAATAGCAAGCAGAGACTTGAGCTCTTAAAACAAACATTTAAAGAAATACTCTCGTGGCAGAGTGAACTGAAGTGGCTGGAAGCAATGAAGTGGGAAAGGTGGACAAAGAAAGGATATAATGATGGAATAGAGAAACAGAAGGGACCCTTCCTGTTCAATCAGGCTCCATCTGAACTCGCAAACTCCTTCTCTTCTCTGTCTCTCTCTCTCATTTGCATTTCTTTTATGTCCCACTTCTTATTATGCAAAAGTGTACGCTAAAAAAAGTAGTCCAGCCTGCAAAGTGAGTCGCTCCATTTCCCCACACTTTTTAATCAATACCAGCCGGGAGACAAGGGTTAGGTAGTGTTCAGTTGCATTTATGCTAACTAGAATATGCAAACTGCTCCCTTTGAACTGAAGTTACCTTGGAAACCAGCCCACAGAAGTTGCTGTTTTATAACAGTAATTGCAATCAGTGGTCAGACTGGGTCTTGTGTTTATAAAACTTATGAAAACAAAATCTCATCTACACCCAGCAATTATATTTCATTGTGTGCATTGCTGTGATTCAGATTACTCACCTGACAGCCTTGAAGACCTTTGCTCTTCATTAAAGAAAGCTCTCCCTTTATCAGTCCAGCGAGCGTTTGTTTGTTTTGGATTTTGAAAGAATAGTCCTTTCCATGCCTTATGATTCCTTCATGACCTTTACAACCCACTATATGTCAACTGCAGATGAAGACACAGCAGCTTTAAAAGATATAATAAACCGTTCGTGGCCCCTGATACTCCACTGTCTGAAGTCCATGAAATCTTGCTTCTTCTGGCCATGTGGCCGACGATAAAGCTAGTGCCTGTGAGGCCTTCCCGCTGTTGCCATTTTTAATTTTTGTTTGAAGTCATCATTGGAGGCGATCCGTCTTGATTGTGCCTTGGCAACTGTCGTGCTCCACTAATGCGCGATGTGAGAAGGGGCATAAATACAGTGTCTTCCTAGCAGCACTGATGTTTATCTTCCCTGCTTCATGAATTTGCATTCCCGCAGATAAAATTTACTCATAATGGCAGGCATCACAGCATAGATGGGCCAAGTGTATTATCAGTCTGAATACAGTGTTTGTTTTACAAGTGGACAGGCAGGAAAAAAGGATTTGAACATTCTGATGAGATTGATAGTCACGCATGCCTCCCTTTATAGGCTAGATAGAGCTTTATGAAATATTCATTATTGGTTACTAACATTGGCAGCATCTGAGGGATTACATTTTTATATTAATGAGGTAGTCCCATCTCACAGAAATTCTCTGGTTTGTTGAAAGCAGGTTGGGTATCTTTGAATTTTAGCGTGGGTTTTTACACCCACCAGACACATACGATAAATACTTTGGTGAATATTGGAAATCATGAGATTTTCATTCTGAAAAAGTGGTTGTTTCTTTAGAGGACTTGTCTTTATATCAAAGTTGTTGATGGGTTGTGAATAGACCTACTGTACATTTACCTAAAAATGCCACTTGTGGGGTAGTCAGAATTATTATCAACATAATTAATGCATACATGCTCTAAATTTCCAAACTTTGATTAGCACTGTATTTGTGTGTTGTTCATCTTTATGCGCTCTAGAGTCAAAATTTGTTCTCAGAAGTTTAGATTTTAAGAGTTAAAAAAGTCAAATAACAAGAAGCTGATCTTTTTGCTAATTATTAAACTTTTATTGCAGTTAAATTTAATTAGAATTATCAGGTGACTCCCGAAGTCAGATTGGAAATGAGTTCCATAATACTCCAGAGGTGACTGAAGCTCAAGTTTCAGCCGGTATGTCTGATAATTAGTCGGCTCTTTTCCTGCCAAGTCGCTGTCACACATTTGTGGTAACGTTGCTTCAACGCTTCTAAAACTGGCCTCACTTCTTGTATTTTTTAATTTATTTTTTCACCCACATTTGTCAAAATTCTTATTTCGGCATGTCAGTCATTGCATTTATCACCAATCTCAACTATTTTTTTACAAACACAGAGTGAAGTCTTACAACCACAGGCAAGATCAATCTTCTGTGTTGCTTTAAAGTCAAGTTAATGACGGTGTCAAACGGAATTACAAAATCATAGTCATTAGACGGTGAAATTTCCAGAAAATACGGTGGAGTTGTGAGTTTGTGAATAATCATTGTCTGATGAAGGAAGACATGGAAACGCTTTGCAATTTGCAAGTTTCATTTGGGAGAAATAGATTTAGATAGAGTAATCCATATTGCAGGGGATTTGTGTTTAGACTGAACCACAGGTCTGAATTAAACACCACTGAGGTCTTATTGCAAAAGCTGAGCAATGATTTACGGAGCTTTGGAAAGGATATGAAAAAGAAAAAAAATGGTCATATGGTTAGCAAACATACTCTCTTTTCCTGCAGGGTGCATCGCCTTTGTGTGGTTTAAATAAATGGACCAGTTGGAACTCCTGCAGCGAACGGAGATGATATTTTTTATTTGACTTCCTGTAGGTGCTTGTGATCATTGCAGTACAATCTATAAGAATAAGTTGATTTAGCCCCAATAACCTCACACCTTTAACAAGCAGCCTGTCACCTATGGCAACACCAGTGCATTAGAAGAAGATAAAAATATCATCCGCTCACTCGCACCAGTTTTCTTTCCAGTCCTCCCACTTTCAATCCAATTTAATACTACTAGCAGCAGTGACATAAAACAAAGACTCTGGCTACTGGTTATCAAATAACAATACACACAAATACCTTCCCTACTCTCCTGTGCTTCTAAATTGTTGGTGTAAAATGTCCAGGCCAGAGGGGTAATAGTTTTTGATAATGATCATGGGCTACGCTTTGTTGCTGTGTGGCCACATGCCGCACAGACTGCATGCTGATTATTCCTCTGAAGTGGGTTAGATGTGTGTCCGTAACGGTAATTTCCAGGCCTGATTGGCAAAAAGCGATGAAATTGGGGGCAGTTAGCACTGAGGGAAAAATAGTGCTGGAAATGTAGCAGTCATCCAATGGTAAACAAATTATCTGAAGTGAAATGGCAACATTAGGCAAAAGTAAAAATGCTGGTCCACATTAGAAAACTTGGCTCTGGTGCTCATTTTTAACTACCTGCTACAACATTTGAAACAACTGGGCAGTCCTCATCAAAAATCTCTGTCCTCAATCGTTTAAATACTGGGTATTCAAACAGACCCAGCATGAGTCACAGGCTTTGATTTGATTCAATCATACTTTCAGTGCCTAAGTAGAAAAAAAACATAGAAAAAGAGAGAGAATATGTGGAAATATGTTTCTCACCCATAATTTAATGATGATATGTTTCTTCTTGCTGTAATAATCCCAACTCTTTGCAACTAATTTATGCAGGTGTTCATTCTGTGATTGCTTTGTCAAACTGGATGAAGGTAAAAGTAGCTGTTAGGTAAAAAGAACAATGCTTTAAAGTCCAAGAGCAAAAGTTAACCAGTTCTGCTGATTTCACAGACCTTTTAAACATAATAAGTAGTTATATGAAAACAGACCAAGTTGCTAGATTTCTCTCTCTCTTTTTTTTGTTTGTTTTGAAGGTCTAGTTATATTAGCGGTCTGGCTGTTGCTGAGTGAGGAATACCCACGGGGCTGTCTGTTGTCTCTAGCGACAGACAAAAGGTGTTTGTTTCAGTGCCCACACATTCACAGAACCTGACACCAAGGCCCATTCGACTCACAGCAAATAGACATGCCTTTACTGTTTTCTATTTGATTTTATTTACCTTTTTTCCTTTTTGTCATTATTATTATCTTTATTTTACCAACCTCTAAAGTAAACCCAATTAGGGTGCTTTATAAAGTGCTATTAATGTGGCTCTCTGGCTCTTCAGGCACCTGAGCACAACCACCCTCCTATCAGGGATGAAAACTACAGTGAGGTGCTTGATTTGTAATTGCTCTTTTCAGTTCTGAAAATATTTGTTATGACTAAGAGTGAGGACAGGTTGTCTTTTCCATGTCCCATGCCATGCCTGGCAAGGGATATAAAATGAGGCAGATTAGGTGGCGTGTTTTTTTGTTTTTTTTCTCACCTACGCTGTGATGCCCAGTGAAGTATAAACCTGGCAGATGTGACAGAGATTTATTCATTGCAGAGGGGATGGATAGATGGATGAATGAATGGAGCCACCTTGATGGAAGACCTAGCCTTCTCTCACATCTCCCCATTTCTCTGCAGCTCTGTCTCTATGAAGACACTGTTTTTGCAAAACCCAACCAAGCTTTAAATTGAATGAAGGAGGTCACTTTTAACTGATTAAGTGACAAGTACAAGCTCTTGTCAGTTAACTCTTTGATTCTATCTGTAATCTAAAAGCTTTTGAGGACACACAGTGAAAGAGAAACAAAACACAGAGCTTTGGAAAATTAATTTCTAACCCTTTCAACCCTGCATCACCACTATATCTATTTCGGTATATCTCTGCAACCACAAGTTCAATTTGAATACTTTTGAAGTCACAGTAAAGGAAACTCTTTTGTGATTTGTCCATATGGGTAAATACATGTATGAATCTCACAGGCAAAGAATAAACGAAGATGGAACACAGCACAGATGAACAAAGTTTCAGGCTTGCCTACAAAAGCAAAGACTTTTAAGCTCTAAATCACTTTCAAATCATAATACAATGCTTGACCGTTATCTCTGCAAAGGCCAAATCTGATAAGGTGAAGCAGAAGTAAATTTTAAAGGTTTTAGCAAGGTCTCCAAAAGGGGCATTTGGCACAGTTTGGTACCATCTATTTTCAAAGTCCCCCAACTGGGGGACCTCAGGTTTTAAAAAGGTTAACTAAAATTAATAAAATTAATAAAATTAATAAAAATTATTATTATTATTATTATTATTATTATTATTATTTTACGTAATTACTTTGACATTATTGTTCAATTTGTAATGTCATGTATTTAGTTTTAGTGTTTCATGGTAGCCATGCTTCTTGCATTGTTCCGTTCTGTGTTATTTTAGTAATTTAGTGTTCCATTGTTATAATTCCATAGATTAATTTGACGTTCCAAGTATGTATATCTTCTAAGCTCTTAATTTTAATGAGTTAGACCCTCCCTGTTGTTAGATTTTCAAATTTTTCAAACAACTTTAGTTTTTTTATTTGATTTTTGTAAAGGAAGAGGTCACTACTATTGACAATATTTTATATGCTAATAAAAAGAGAAGTTTGTTATTCCCTTCCAAATTAGCTATACTAAAGATATAGCATCACTATACAGTCATTATCAGTGGTTCTTTGTGGGCCTGCGTCTATAGAGACCGAGGTAAGCTGAGGAAGCAGCTATAAAAAGAACACATGGAAATGTGGTTGTTAGTAGATTTTCCAGTAGGCTTCCACTAACGCAGTCTCATTTCAGATGCAGCCACTTTAAATTGCCTTTCTGGCTAGCTAGTCTCTAGCTCGGTAATGACTAGCTAGTTTTTAGCCAATTTCCAGTCAGGAGGAGTCTTCCACACTATAGAGTGGGATGTTATCACACCCATGAAATTAGCAGAGCATCGGCTGGGAGGTGAATGGCTGTACATGCAGAAGGCTGTGCAGTACATATTTGATCCACAGTGCAGAATCTTTACAATAAAGGCTAAAATTCTACATATTCTGGGCTCCAAATCAAGAAATGCCTGCACCTGCCCTTTTTGCAATACTATAAATTGCAATCTAAGCTATTAAAGAGAAAATCTAACCACAGGGAGGGTCTAACTCATTATAATTAATAGCCTTATGGAGATA
This sequence comes from Rhadinocentrus ornatus, assembly GCA_037177495.1. Lineage (NCBI taxonomy): Eukaryota > Metazoa > Chordata > Actinopteri > Atheriniformes > Melanotaeniidae > Rhadinocentrus > Rhadinocentrus ornatus. The sequence continues at coordinate 26,139,989 of JBAMHW010000009.1, read as the reverse complement.
TACATACTAGGAACGTCAAATTAATCTATGGAATTGACAAGTTTAACATGTGCGTAGCATCGTTTTAGTGACCTAGAATTCACAAAGAGTAAAAATTCTTATTTGTGCAAACAAATAATTGAAAAACAGTTCCAAAAGAAGAAGATGGGAGTGTGTATACTTAGAAGTCTACAGGCATGTGTAGTACCAGCAGAATGATCCCATCTATGTTAAATCAATTATAACACAGGCTGAACCGTTTGATAGTATAAGTCATGACCGAGAAGATATAAGGTTCCGTCATGTTCCGTCACAATGATTTTCTGAGCAAGACAATATATCTGCTGAGTAGCTGTCTATATGTTGGCCTGCTTTATGTGCGTGCAGACTGGAGCTAAGATAAGCTCCTCACATGGGAACACAGTCACAGCTAAAAAAGAAAAAAGCTGTCTGGGTATGAAGGGCAGTGCAATACAGGAATCACCCACAATACACAAGCACGTTTTTAAATTTAGCCACATGGAAGTTCTTGCTCCCCAAGATGGTATAAAGGCTCATTGTATGCTTTGAGAGAGAACACCTAATATCATGGGGAATTCGTGTGGTGCATGAGTGTGTAAATGTGCAAAGTTCAAGGCTGAATAAAATTCCCCAGAGATTCAGATTTTAATTTCTGACTTAATGAATTTCTTAAATGACAACAACACTTTATTTATTAATGTGGTGTGACATTTTGTAGAGTGGGTACTTCAATTTAAATATAAAACAAAGCACACAGAAAAGCTTCGGGACAGAAAGGTGTAAGAAGAAAACACACTTTCACAGTCCATGCAGTTTATATCTCATTATTGTAATTCACTACATGCTTTATCTTATATTATCTGTCAGTGTTCATTTGCATATGATTAAGGTAAACTGCACCCATATGAGCCTGTTTCAGCAAAATGGGAAAATGTGCTCCAGTTTGTGCATTATTGCATCTGTGTTTCAGTTTCTTCACTTATCAAGGAGATGGGGTATTAGGTTAAAAAGGTAGACGATTGGATCCAAACAATTAGGTGGAGAAGTTTGATAATGAGCGCAAACTGTGAACACAGCTGTCTGAAAGCACGAGTGAGCAAATAACACTTTGAAAACCTTTGTGGCAGTTTTGGCTAACAAAACAACCCAAAATAAACGCGTGTCAGTGTTTGCAAGCTTAAGCATATTCTGCTCATCCTAACCCCCACCCAAAAACAAATTCTGTTGTCACTTCTATCCCCATTAACACACCTATAATGGAGTTTACTACACTGTACTTTCTGCATGAACGCGCAGCAGAGCAGTGCACTTTATAGCATCTGCACTATTGGAATACATGGGTGTGAGCTGGAGTTAATGTATGCTGTTAGGGTAGTGTTGGCAGACAAGATCTTGTTATCTGCTGTGGTGTGTATAGGCCCAGCCCATCTGTACGGTGACATCCTTCATAAATGAACCGAGCTGAGCTGTGATAGCTGTCTCTTAGCCTGTGCTTCAGTTTTACTGCTGCACTCTGATGCCAGCTTAGTATCTTGTCTTTGTATCATGAATAGTAAAATGATGTGCCACATTTGTGTATCACCCCTTCAGGTTCTTGAGGTTTGAGTTAAATTGATGGAAATTGGAGTATCGTTCACATTTACTCTCATTTAGCATTGCAAGATTGAAAAGAACACTTATTCCACTCAGGATTATAAACTTTCATTACCATTTTGTCTTGATTATTGTAAACTAACTAACATCCTTCTTTTGTTTTTGTTTGGCTTAAAGGAGCGGACGGCATGTTTTCCCAGCAGCCACAGGACCTGGTGGTGGTGGCAGGCCAGCCTGTGACGTTACCATGCACCATCCCTGGTTACCATGGCGTTGTTCTGTGGATCAAAGACGGCCTGGCACTAGGAGTGGGCAGAGACCTTTCTGGTATGAAGCACCATTTATCATCATTTGTTTATTAATAACACTCTCATATGTAACTGTCAGATTCAAATGGATGCTTTTGTCATCTACCGCCTCCACATGTCAACAAGCTACCCTTTGCCAAATGCATGATATCACTGACAGATTAAAATAGCTCCTATATTAGTCTGTTAAAGAAAAGAACAGAACTGTTTAACATTACCGAACTGAATCCAAAATGAATTTGCGTTTCTGTGACATATAGACTTTAATCTGCTGCGCTCAAAGAAATAAACAGCGGAATATAAAGAGACATCAGAAGTTGTACTGGTCTTTCTCTATCAGGCTGCTAAATGGCTAACTTTAGCTAAATTTAATCATACCTCATGGATAATTATAATTTGTTTAATCTGGGGTCTTTTAGTGGCCTTTTGCTAAATGACTTAATGATGTGGCTTTGTACATAATCATCACCTAGCTGAAATTCAAGGAAACACAACACTTCTCTAAGTAAGAATTTTCAACCCTTTTGAAGGACTTGAGGGAAATATATAGAAGCTTTGTACAATGTCTTTATATTTTGCTTCTCTGGAGCCAAATTTTTTCCTTTTTCAAAGTGGTCTTAAGCTTTACTTAAGGTCTTACAAAGTTGTTGTTTTTTTATTTCTTTTATTTGGACTATTTTTCACTCATTTTTAGCCCAGTCAATGTACCTGTTTTAAGAGGAAAGTGTTGTTGTTGTTTATTTCTACTTCTTTAAAATTACTTAATCACTGACCTATAAACCACTCAAGAATACAAAAGCACAAAATGGATTAAATGGTACGTACTTATATGGCGCTTTTACTGTACCTGGAATGATGCCCAAAGCGCTTTACATATACATCACATTCACCCATTGATGCGGGAACTGCCATGCAAGGCGCTCAACCACAACCCATCAAGAGCAATTAGGGGTTCGGTGTCTTGCCCAAGGACACCTCAAAGTGTACTTGACTCGGCCAAGGATCGAACCGGCAACCCTCAGGTTACAAGACGACCGCTCTACCTTGCTGAGCCACTATTACATATACACATAACACACAAAAAACTGTTTCTTTAGACATACACTGTTACTAGCAGCATTTTAGCTAAACATATAATTCATTTGTCTGTCAAAAATATGTATTATTGTGTTAAAAATTATTAAAAATTTGTTAACTGGGAAAAAGAAGTGACAAGCCTAACAAATGTTTCTGCAGCAGTATGTGAAGGTAATGACTTTAAGAAATATATTTAAAAAGAATATAAAAACCTGCAGCAGGACCTAAAAGATGCATCATTTCGATTTTCCAATACCTGTTTGCAAAAGCCTTATACCAAAGGGTGACTGTCAACTATTCTAAGGGATTGGAAATGAAGAAAAGACTGAGGTGTGAAAAAAGAATCACAAACTGGACGTTAAAACAGTAGCAACAGATCTTATGAAGTGATAAATACTCAGACATTATTAACCATTATAACTCCAAACCATTTCTTTTAATTTCTTTTTTTTTATATGTAAAAATGAATGAAAATTTCAACCCTTGAAAAGACAGTCAACATCTAGATTTTTTTTCTTCAGGACAGCCTCAGTTGTCAGAATATGAGGATAAAATTATGTAAAATAAATGTAACAATAGGCCAACCAAAAGAACTAAATAGAATTCATTTCATATTTTTTTCAGATAGACAAATAGTTTTCTTGTCCAACGTTGAGTTTTGGTTGCTACTGAATGGGCATTACAGTGAATTTAAGCTATCTGATTGACATATTAACAAATTTGACACGAAGTGGCTTCATCGTAATTTACAGATTTAAAAAAAAGGTATTTTAACAACATAGCATTGATAGCTCTTTATTTATTTATTTTAAGGAAAACTGCGTAAATAATCTCATATTGTGGTTTTACCATAGAGTCTCTGGATGAACACTACATTTAGATTGTAAACCTCCTGGATAGGATATAAATGCCTGAAAAACCTTTGTAGATCAGCTAAAGGGTAAACTATTGACCACAATTTACCCTGCAGAGTTTTATCGTTTCTAAGAAATATTTGATCATATAAGTGATAGTGCTTGGGGGCTCCAATGATCTAGCAAAGTTTTAAGGGTTAAAGTATTGTGAGATTATATTGATAGAAACTTTAAACACAGCAACATCCAAAAAGAAAAGCTTTGCCATGAAGCCATTACATATTAAGATAAATGAGGGTTACCCAAAGCCTTTTGAACGCCACTGGATAAACAGTAAATCTCTCAAAATACCATGTGCTATAACTATATAATCTATGTGTACTCAGCACTCAATAAACAGCAGCTCGCATTACTTTGCTGGCAGAGTTTTGGTTAATGAGGTTTGCCTCAGACACCTCCAAACTTGCTATTAAACTGGATTTAATAGCAATTCAGTGCGCAATAGCACAACTGTGGCCTATTTTAAAGCCCAAATGCTTCTTATGGTCATTAATGATTAAATATGTACCGCAATAGAGATTGGGGGCTTTCTACCCTCTGACCTTTGGCAAACTTCTTCCTGTTGCAGATTGGGTTTGTAATTAAACCTCAGTGGCTGACAGAACCCCAGTAAAGCCATCCTTTTCTCTTTTCCGGTCCTTATCAGGCCCAGGGGAGGCTGAGAGGTAGCTGTAAACAATAGTCCTGCAGCCTTCAAGTCTCCTTTGGAGGAAAAGGAGGTAGATGGGGAGAGTACTTATGATTGCTTGAGGTAGAATGAAATAAAAAGGGATGGAGGGAGAGACAGCACAACTTTATAGCGGTTAGGAACTGAGCTGAGATGTTTATCTTCTTCTATTTTAATTGATATAACATGACAAGATGATCAAGATGAAATCTTATTTCAACAGTGGAAAAAAGTCAGAGTAAGACATGAGAAAAAGAAGAAAAAAAAGAAACATTGGGTCGCAACACTTGAGGAGTCTACAGTAGACCTTCAAGAATACATCTGTGAATAGCTTAATAGTCATGGACAGGATGAGGTATTCCTGGCCCTCTTCACATCCATTTTCTCTCAGAGAATAGCTGAAGTGTTAAAAACGAGGAGTAAAAAGAAAAAGGTTTCTGAAATCACTAGCATCATACGGATAGGGGTTGAGTGACATTTTGTCAAAGTAAGCGCTCCACAGCTGTCCTCTTTTATCACTCCTGCCTACCTAAACACGTAACACATGCAGCAGCAAAAGAGTGATGGTACATCAGCGTGAGATGTACACAATGAAAGGAAAGTGGCAGCTGTATACATAAAAAGTGCAACGCATCAAATGTCGCACATAGCATTTCAATAATATAGGTCTGCTCGGCTTTTCATAGATAGAAGCTGCGCTGGCAGCGTGCTCCGCCTGGGACCTGTTTCCATTCACGGGAGCAGTGATTAAACCCAGAGAACTCTTTCACCATTCAGAGCGAGAAATCACAGCACAAAAGCCAATGATTCCTATCTGTCCCTGAATTTCCTCTTTATTCCCTTTTGTGTCACGCTTTTCCACTCTAATTAAAGAAAAGTGCAGTAGCCCCACAGCGGCTCAACATACCAATCAATGTCATGAATATGCATGATGTGGAATGTATCTGCTACACATGACGACGGCAACAATGGCAGCTATAACAGAATTCTCCTGGCACGCCACAGAATGAGTAGGAGAATGATGTGTTTGTATACATTTTGAAAAGAGAGACTGACAGCAGACCTTTGGAAGCATGTGTGTGTCACTCCGGCCTCTCATGAGAACAAAATGAATGCCAGTCATCTGTTCACAGGTGCAACAAACCTGTTTCTATCCCCTGTTCAAAACGTGTTCTAGGTGAATGCCATAAATCACCAGGCCATGCCTCAAGTGTCTATATAGTTACATACGCACACACACACACACACACATGCATGCACACCATTGATTCAGCCTCAAGACAAATCCATTTCTCCCTGATGGATTCATTACTCCTTAATGGGCCTATTTTACATTGTTTGCTTTGGGTAACACATTGTGTCTTTGAAATGTGCTGAGATCTAAGATCAATGGCCCTTTGTAAGTACACATCACATGTGCAGAGGTGATCAGTCTTCATGTGTGCCAGCATAATTTCAATCATACTGACAAAATGCGTGATCAAGGTGCTTATAAGGTGGCAAAACGCATTATGGTATGTTTGTATTCTTTGAAAGTGAGATGATAGCCATCTTATGATTTACAATCCATCACAAATGCAAATGACTTCTCATTCTTGGATCTGGCTAATGCATCAAGATGAGACTGGAGGAGAGCCACGTCCTTACTCAGTGATATTATTCTTAGTCTGCTGGAGGTGCAGAAGAGCTAACTGGCATTTCTGTTTGTGAAACAGAAATTTACACAGCTTATGCAGCACTACGATGAAGACAAGCTAAACAAACTGAGTGTGAAGCATGTTGTGTTCCTTTGGTCGCTGCAGTTAAGCAAAGGCAAGCAGAACGGAGTCAACTCAAGTTCACATGCATTCAGATTTGCACTATGATCATTACCCTTGTGATCCACAGTGGCATTATTGCTTTGGATCTCATCAATGCACATAAAATCAAAGTAAAATGGTTCTCTGGGTGACCTTGTGCATATAATGGCGCTTCCTCAACTTTAGGCATCATTCTTAGACTGAAACAGCAGAAAGCTCATTCTCAGTGATTTTTAATGGAGGCTTTTACCTGTGATCTGGTCCCTGTTAACCCTGCAGTGTGGTCAATCTGTTTTACTTAAGATCTGCTTTTTGAAAGTTTAGACACATTATAGCAAGTCAAATTCAAAGTAAGGAGGCTTGCTATTATTACTCAGACATGTTTCACAGCAAAATATCAACTGATGGCTCTTTCTTCTTTGCATATCTTGGTTCTCTCTCCACCTATTTTGCCTCCCACTGTTTATGTTCTCCCCAGCTTTAATATTTTTTTAAGGCGTTCTTTTGTCCTTCGTCCTCCTACAGTATAGACTTGTAAGATTAAAGGCCTCACGTAGGAGGTTGAAATGCAGAAAGTGGCTTAATCGGCTGTAACTTACCCCACCAGCCTATAATGAGGCCCACTCCATGCTCTATTAAAGGCTACTGGATTCAATGAAGCAACAGTCAGTAATTGGACCAAGACTGTACGATGGCAATAGACATATTCAAGGACTTATGAGGCTGCCCAAAAACTGGGTTTGGAATTATGTGATTAGTAAAAATCTCCATGTTTTTAGGTGAATATCAGTTAAATGTTAGGGACAAATCAACGTTACTTCTCCAATATTTGTTGGCAATCACAGACATACTTATTTTGGAAGCTGATTGACAAGTGAGCAAGACCAAAGTATGAACTTTTGTTTTACTACACGAAGTACAAAGTTGGAGTAAGTCTTTGTGAAATCTCTGACCTCGTCCTCCGGTGAAATTTTTCAATTTAATCCTCTGGTTTCTTCAATCAATTACAGAACGACAACTGGAAGAAAAAGGCATTCTCAGCTTGAAATTCTTCCCATTTTTTGAAGTGTAGTTTGTTTTTTGTTTTTTTAATGAACATAAATTATCATTTCTGTGCACAAATTGTATCCACAGTAATTAGAAAGAAGATATAAAAGAAAAGGGATCTTCAGAGATGAGCAATTCTGGAAGTGTGTGAAATACCCCACTGTGTGCTCTCTGTTTTAAAAGATAGCTCTTTCCGTTTATTTCCCCAAAGGAGAGATGCATTCTGCAACACATGCGCAATGTAAATTTAGATAATAATAAAGAGCATAACTTTAAAACCATCTTCCTTGGTTTTCCAGGTTTCTTGGATATTTCTCTGTTTTCCTTGATTATTAAACTTTAAATCATTTGATAGATAAGTCAGACTTACCGTTGCAGTAAAAAATAATTCTGCAGGATGCAGCAACCTCCTTGGCTGCTCATTAACGTTGCCAAGAGTGCTATAAAGATATGCATGAAAAGATATTAACCAATAAACAATTTAATGATATGCACCAATAATATAACCATTCTCCTTACCACCCTCCTTTTTTAAAATGATCTGCTTTTGCAGCTCACTTAATGTGTTCACAGCAGTACCGAATATTGTAACACGACATGTTCATGTTTGACAATAAAACACATATTGCTTCAAAATGAAAAAAATACCTGATGGCAGATGAGCAGGTTTTTTGTGGGTTTTTATTGGTTTTGAAGGTGATTTAGAATAAACAAATGTGTTTGCACTGCAGGCTATCCACGTTACACAGTGATTGGCGACCATGGTTCAGGAGAGCATCATTTGCGAATCCAGCGTGTCGAACTGATGGATGACGCCGTGTTCGAGTGCCAGGCTGTCCAGGCTGCCATGAGGTCCCGTCCTGCCCGGCTCACTGTGTTGGGTAAGTCCAAACTGAGCACACACAGACATCAAACAACCAAACTCGCCTGACGCCAGCCTTGATACAATCACTGCAGCTCAATGCAATTCGTGGTCGCTAACAAGCTTCCACAACTACTTTTAACTTTTTTTTCTTTTTTTATAGTGTTGTGCAAGTGTTTTTATTGAGTTAAAAAGCACAATGACACATCACAAGAACATGACTCTTTTATAATTTACTTTTATTAAAGTAAACTTTTCTGTTTCAGTACAATGAACAAGCCAACACAATCACTAAGAAATAACAATACCAGGGCTCAACAAGACCTTCAAATATTCTTGCAGCTTTACACCTATAATAGCTTCAGTTTGTGACCTTGTTTACTTTTTAAAGGCAAATCAAATAGACAAGTAGATACACAAAGAAGCAATTTTCTTTTTTAAATATAAAGCATGAATAATCTCCATTATGGAAAGAATGTGGAATGAATTATGAGTAAGTTTTGCTTAAATACAGCTTTGCAAATGTAGCTAATAAACTGAACTACTAAAATCAATCAGTAATGACCTTATACAGATAAATAACGTGGGTCAGGCTGTTTCCAGACAGTTTCCAACCAGTGGGATTAATGTTGCAGCCATGGTGCTGGCGAATTGCCCATGCACATAACAGCTGTATATTTAAGCAGCTAATTCTTTAATTTGTCTGTCACATTTTTTAGTCTTGCCCTTCTGTTTAAAAAATGTTGCTATGTTGGTTAATCAATAAAAAAGTATTTACTGGTATTTGCAACAGGCTGGCTAGGTTAATTAAAGTATCTTTACATAAAAGGTGCTTTTGTTTAAACTGTCATGAAATGATTGAATCACTGCTAAGATTTACTAGATAATTAGAGTGTCCATTTTCAGTATTTCTTTATGCCTGATAGTTACAGGCTCTTATTTAATTTTCAGTTGGTTATTGTTAAGAAATGCCATTTCTATTTTACTATGCAGCGCTCTTCCAACCGGTGGCTCATCTCATCTCTTGCTTGGCCCCCTCAGCCTTCCCACTTCCTTTTATAGCCTCCTCCACTGAATGTCTGCTGAGGAGAAAATGTAGCTGGAATCTATGACAGAGCAAAAGAGAACAAGAGAAAAGAATGTATAAGAGGAGCAGGGAGACCGAGCAGGGTGTCTGCCATGCACTCCACACCACCAGCGACTGATCCGCCTTATTGTCCAGCCTAATGAAAAGTAAAAATAACGATTTGTAGGAGTGCAGGAAGCAAGAGAAGAAGAGAGATGGTAAGACAAATTGTGACATGGCATTTCTCTGGCTGGTGAGCCCCCTTCCCCCTTCCGTCCTGCAAATGGTTATAAGTGAATAGTTATGGATGCTCCTACAGAGAGCTGTCGTGGCTGTACTTTCCTCTCTTCTTTTACCTTTTCTTTATTTCCCTTGCTTTCCTATTTGCTGTGCTTTTTCTAAAATAATGGCAAGATTGAAAAAAGAGTGACTGACAAATCAAAGAGTCGCCCACTTAGAATGACCACCTCATGCAAAGACCATCCACTCATACAACTCTCTACCAGGTCCAAAGCTGTAGCACCACTCCTACTGACTGGAAACTGGCTGGAAACAGGCTGACCCACATGTCTGGACAAGGTCATTGCTGATAGATTTGATCAGATCAGCTGTATCCACAAAGCTGTTTTTAAGTTATAATTGTTCATATTTCTTTTTTTCCCCGCCAAGATTCATCATTACATACATTGTCATTTCATAAACAAATGTTCCCATAAGTGAAAATTTGCAATTACAGTAACTTATTATTTGCCTCTGTTTTGTGTTTAATCTCCACTCTGCACTGTGGCTTTCTTATTTGGCTTAACTGACGCACCAAAACCTTAAAACAACAATATTATTTGCTAATGCTGGACGTCTGTTTGCAAGCAAGCAATATACAGCAGCACCTTGCGGTATTTATGTAAGAAATCAGAAATGAGTGGGTGGGAAGCCTTTCTTACCTATTTGACTTACAGAGGGTGAGAGAGTTTATCATTCTTCCCCAAAAGCTAGAGCAAAGGGTGTTTGTTTAATTCCCTGCCAAGCTAGATGACTTCTGAAAGCACTGCCAAAGAGAACTCCAGGCTGATGTACACACAAGGTAATGGAGGAAATGTATGCAAGGTCTGTGTCACTGCAAACTTAAAGCTGTCAATTACTTGCCAGTGGTGACAGAGTGTGTCTATCGACTTGGTAGACAGCTACAACCACACTCACAAAGACTGCACATACAGGTAGAAATACCAAGCCATATACACAATATACTTTGACACACATGCATGCAGCCTCCCCTTCTCTGAGCTGACAGCAGAATAAATCTGCAGTAAAACTCTTTCCTCCATCTTTTATAACTCAATATTAGAGGAATCTTTTCCTCCTGACTTTAATAAACCTCGAAATCACATCACTGCCAAAGAACAGATTGTTTTCCACTTCTGCTTTTCACCTTAGTAATTACCTGAGTTTGAAAGGCATGCGGCTTGCTTGAGCCCAACATATAGCAACAGTGACCTTAACTAACCTGCCTTTGTTCATGAAACTGTAGCAAAAAGCCTTTGTTACCTCTTCAACTTCAACCAGTTGTCAAAGAGAAAGAGAGAGAAAGGATATAAATACTGCTGACATCATTGAAATATATGAACGCTAACGAGGTTCCCTCATCAAAAAACACCAGGATCGAATAAGAAAGTGAACTTAAACTATCCGAGTGCTGGCCAGTCTTGCAGGGTTACCCTGCGATGCCAAAGGACAATTAAGGTCTTGTGAATTAATTATAAGGGAAGAGAATGGAGCCCCCCCCCCCAAAAAAAAAGATCCTCCTGACTAATTTTAGCCCTTGCAGCAGCTTGCTGCTCCTCCAAAACTTTGCTGTAATTGTTATATCTTATATACACATAAGTTAGGAAAGTGAAGGGGAGGGAGGATCAGCATCATCTGATTAAAGTCTGTGGCTGGAAAACTATTCTGAGGTGCCCTTTATTCTTGTTAATCTGCAAAGTGGTAATCCTCTCCCCAAATCAAAATGTATCTTAATGCTATAATTAAAGATGGTGTTTCTATTTGACTGTCATTTTAGTAGATTAGTCTCTTACATAAGTCTTTTTGTATCTTGAATTCTTTGATTTGTTCTTATATCCATTCTCTCTCTCTCTCTCTCTCTCTCTCTCTCTCTCTCTCTCTCTCTCTCTCTCTCTCTCTCTCTCTCTCTCTCTCTCTAACTGAGTAAACTCATAATTACTCATGAACTTGAGTCATCTCAAATTAATGAAGTCATAAAAGGCAATGAATAAATGTAAAATCCAATAATCCACGTGATCTCCATGGATTAAAGTTTCAATATCACCCATTGTAACAAACTAAACAAGTTCAAGGAATTGCAAAGTCACATTTTTTAATTGATCAATATAGTTCATGCAGATTTGCAGGTGAGTAAAGTTATTTATTATCATGTAAGCAGGCATATGTATGTTACATTTTACAAATACAACACTGCAATTGATTTGAATTGAGATGCTTTCATGATCGTCCGTTAGCCTGTTGCAGCTCTGCCCATATGCAGCTCACCGATCAAACTGCTGAGATCAGACAGATTTTTGGAAATATTTTGAGCCCTCAACCTCACTTGAAGTAAACAACGACAATCTGTAAAACCTATGTAAAAAAAAAAATTTCTTCCCCATACACAAAGTTGTTAAAAAAGTCACCGTTCCCCCATTTACAGCCATCAAACAAAAGAATAATTTAAATGTATATAAAGTGACCCTGCCATTTTTCAAGTTCTCCCACTTAGAAACATGGAGGGGTCTAAAATTTTCATTGTAGGTGCATGTCCACTGTGAGAGACATAATCTAAAAAAAAAAACAAATCCTGAAATCACAATGTATGATTTTTTTTTTAACAATGTATTTGTATGATACAGCTGCAAATAAGTATTTGAACACCTGTCTATCAGCTAGAATTCTGACCCTCAAAGCCCTGTTAGTCCGCCTTTAAATAGTCCACCTCCACTCCACTCATTATCATAAATTAGAAGCACCTGTTTGAGGTCGATAGCTGCATAAAGACACCTGTCCACCCCATACAATCAGTAAGACTCCAA
>JBAMHW010000009.1:26109477-26127476 GCA_037177495.1 Rhadinocentrus ornatus | reverse complement strand
CAAACCTGGTGAAAAACTACAGGAAACGTTTGACCTCTGTAACTGCAAAGAAAGGCTACTGTACCAAATATTAACATGGATTTTCTCAGGTGTTCAAATACTTATTTGCAGCTTATCATACAAATAAATTGTTAAAAAAATCATGCATTGTGATTTCAGGATTTTTTTTTTTACATTATGTCTCTCACAGTGGACATGCATCTACGATGAAAATTTTAGACCCCACCATGTTTCTAAGTGGGAGAACTTGAAAAATGGCATGGTGTTCAAATACTTACTTTCCTCACTGTAATATATATATATATATATATATACATACATATAATATTCTAAATATGTTTTAATGACTTGACAATATCTTTTACGATATGCATAAAAAAGGCTCTGAACTGATTTAATTTAAACTTAATATATTTTCACAAATAAAATATGAGCTATTTGTTACATTATGATTTGTTTGTCTTCATAAGCTTGCTTTATTGCATTGTGTCATAGAATTTTTTTTAGCTTTTTAAGATTTACATTTGACTTAAGCTGACTAAACAACACTTTATTTTCTGTTCAATAATTAAAATAAGATTTACGTGCAGTTGTTGCTGAGAGTTAAACTCAAAGACCTTCCTCAACATCTGTCACAATGAAACGCCGAGACAAACACAAGATGATGCGGGTTTTCTGACAAACATAATTGATAGCATGCCATTTGAATGAACCATTGTGTGCAAGATATTTGTTTTCCTTTCCTGCATTGTTAATGTTTTGGACCCACGCTTCAGAACAATACTCATGTGCACAAAAGCCCAAGGGTATCTTTTGTTATTGTTGCTCCCAACTGCCAAAGCTGAACCAGCCATTTCTGTGGATAAGTCTGAATTCATTATTTCTCAAGGATCACTCTGCCATCTTTTTAGTAATAAAAATTAACTTTGAGGGCAGGGTAAAAGACAGAGACAAAGGAAGAAAAATTAAAGTGAACACTTGTGAATTTTACGTTTGCATTGTGAATAAGGGGCATTAATCATTCACCTTGTGGGCCAAGTCGAGTTCATGTCAAGGTGTGCTTGGGCAAGACACCAAACCCCTGACTGCTCCTGATGGGTCGTGGTGAGTGTCAGTGTGTGAATGGGTGAATGTGATGTATGATGTAAAGTGCTATATAAATACGGACCATTAACCATGCCCATTATTGTCATTCTCCATGTTACTTAAGTAAGCTGTGTACTATCTATCTTGAATAGTTAGTTCAAAAATAAAGTTTTAAGATGTGTGGTAGCGTTGATAACTTCCAAGTTTTTCTTTGACATGCTGTCAAATAAACTTGAATGACATTTAATTTATGATTACTTGGTCATAATGATTATAAGTACAGCTAAATGTGCATCCTCTGCCACTAATTTAACACTTAGTGCTGTCAATTCATGAGTAACAGTATATTATTATTATTATTATTAACAGGCATCTGCTTAAATTGTCTGTAAGGCCAGTCAGCTTAATTTTCTACTTACAAACATCTACTTGCTTCCACCAAAACAGACCTTAAAATGATTATCTGTAAACCTGTAGAGATTTGAATTGAAATTTGTATCTGTACTCAGATTAAGCACTTTTGACCAGTTCTGCTCGTGTTTATTTAACCATCCATCCATCCATTATCTGCCGCTAATTCGGAGTCGCGTCGCTGGGGCAGCAGGGAAACCCAGACTTCTCTCTCCCCAGCCACATTCACCAGCTCATCCGGAGGGATCCCGAGGCGTTCCCAGGCCAGCCGAGAGATGTAGTCCATCCAGCATGTCCTGGGTCTTCCCCGGGGCCTCTTTCCGATGGGACGTGCTCGGAACACCTCACCAGGGAGGCGTCCAGGAGGCATCCTGACCAGATGCCCAAGCCACCTCATGCTGAGGAGCAGTAACTATCCTCTGAGCCCCTCCCGGATCACGAGCTTCTCACCCTATCTCTAAGGGAGAGCCCGGCCACCCTGTGGAGAAAACTTTTTTCGGGCGCTTGTATTCGTGATCTCGTTCTTTCGTTCACTACCCACAGCTCGTGACCATAGGTGAGGGTAGGAACGTAGATCGTAAATAGAGAGCTTTGCCTTTTGGCTCAGCTCCTTCTTCACCACAACAGACCGATTTAGCGTCCGCATCACTGTAGACGCGGCACCGATCCGCCTGTCGATCTCCCCCTCCATCCTTCCCTTGCTCGTGAACAAGACCCCGAGATACGTGAACTCCTCCACTTGGGGCAGGAACCTATTGCAGACCCGGAGAAGGCAATCCACCCTTTTCCGGCTTTCATGTTTATTTAACCATTATTTAAAAGTTAAAGCTGGTTTAGAGTTGCTCTATGTGCTGGTGAGAAGCGGCTTTTTTAATGAACATATATGAAGGTAGATTTATCAGTCAAATGCTCTTTAGTGCTTATCTTAAACAGCCATGGAAAGCATTTGTTTGGAAGGTGGCTGGAAGGAATTTACGCTTATAATCTACCGGAAAGGCAAAAAACTGTTTCTTATTTTGTTATTTCAGGAAATACTATTTAAACATATCCATTTTTACTTTTATCATGTGGTTCTTCTGAAAATGTGAGCTCTTACTCTTGAGAAACTCCTATTAAATTTCTCAGCTTACTGTGTAAGTGACCGATTTGTCTCCCACAAAAGTTGATTTAAGATATAGACAAGCATCTCAAGACTTGGAAGCAGAGATAAAGTATCCTAAACAGCAGTCATTTTAGAGCAAAGTCCGACAGTAATATTCATATAACACTGCTTTTCTGCCATTTTGTCTGCAACACGAGATGAGATGATAACTACTTCTATGATATCAGAGATGCTGTGAACAGGTGCGTGATTATGGTTGACAGACTGCATGTAGGAGGATTTTTTTTCCTCTCTCTCCATTTCAACTGAAGGAGACAAGCTGATGTGAGTACATCTGCAAGACCTGATTGAAATTCATATTGCAGCTCTTATTAGCAGACTAATGATTTGCATTAAGAAACTTTTACAACTGCAAGGCTAAGAAAGTAGAAATAAAAGTAAACGAAAGATGATTTTTTGTTAATATTTTTAACTTTGATTTGGAATCAGTGAGCCAAAACTGGCTCCTGACTCTTAAACACAAACACACACACACTAATATATATAAATCCACAGTAAAAGCGCACAGCTCAGCCGGATGGGGAGCGGCAGTGTCAGCACCCTCCCAATCTATGGAGAGCTGCTTCTGTGGCTGCACATGGCTACGCTGTAACGGAGCAAGTGCTGCATGTCTCTGACAGCTCTGGCATCTCCCCAGTCCTTATTTCATCTTCATCTTTCCTTCCTCCTTTTACTTGGCACTGTTCATGGAGATTGTGGCAGCATTGCCACCCAAAGCTAACTGTTTCCTCCAAGCATTTTAAATAGTGTGAACACTTGAGTCTTTTCATTTCCTCTCTTCTTTAAGTTTGTTTCTAGTTGCCATTTTTGTGTTGTTAAAATGCTTTTGTATACATTTTCTGCTCCCATAATGTTTGTGTTTGCCATTCTTCATTAGTGTAAAGTTGATTTGTATTTCTTTCGCATTCCCTCTCATTCATTCACACATGCATTTCTCTCAGGCTTTCATTTGTGTGCAAAGACTTGTGCTTTCAAACAGATGTTCAATGACAGCTTTCAAAGAGGTGCTGCTGATCTGGGCCAGTGAGCCGCACATGTTTGATGTATCCACCTGTGCTGGGTGGTACTCTTTTTCTTTTTCTTTTTTTGTCTCGATTTTCCCCTGATCCATCAGAAACTCTGCAAGCTGTCGTGGTGGGGTGACAGGCGGCCCGTGTGAGCATCTTTCTGAAATAAACAGGACAGTCAGGAAGCTCGTTGTTTCTCCGGACACGTCCGTTAAAGCGCAGCACTGCAGCAGCTTGCCAGACCTCCCCTCCTCTTCATCATCCAGCCTCCTCGTGAGGAGCCCTCTCTCATTCTCTTGCTTCCAAATTGCTTTTCCTTCTGCTTTCTTGCAATCCTGGAAAGTCGGGGTGCTTGGAGGATTTCATTGGCTGTTTTGAAGAATATCCCACAATGTTGGTTTGGCCCCCGAGAATCCAGCAGGTTCACCATCAGCAGTACCAATCTAATGCAGGCTTTTCAGCCAACTACAGTGCGTGTAATCAGTTCACTCCCATAAATTCCGTTTTTATGTTTTGTGGTGGGGAATTTTATGTCTGCTGATTGGAGAATTCATATGTATCACAAGGGCAAAAGGCAGCTTTATGAGCCCCGAGGGTTTATTCGGACCCCTCTTGGAGGTGACGGACTTACAGCCTTGCTCTGTTGAGTTAATTACACATCAATATGCCTTGGTCTCATTTATGGATATCTTTGATTTTGCACTAAAAGTAAATGATCACACTAAAGTCCACACTTTCTGACATCACCGTCTCCTCCATTTCTCTTTTTATTTTCCCTTTTTTTAGGGGGATCCAAGGTAGGGTTTGTAGTTATTATGTTGGCAAATTAAAGCAACTTTAAAAGTACCAGACTTTAAAGCAAAAATTAATCTCACAGACCAACTGGTGGGACAGACTGATTAAAAACTGGGACAGACTAATTTACTGGGACACACTAATTTGAATTTCTCCCTAATATAAGAACAAATGACTGCTTAGAGCGTACAGCCCACCATGACATCTGTGGTCCAAGAAGTCACTGAATCTATTGCAAAATCAAAGCATGTGATCGTATTTAAGTACTTTTGAATGATTAAAATAATGAACTGGGTGTATGCTAAAGCTATTTTCCTCCCAGTGGAACACACACCTTACATCTTTGATTGCTCCAGACATGTATAAAACCCATCATTACAGATTTTCAGTCCATCCATCCATCCATTATCTGTACCGCTTGTTCCCATTAGGGGTCGCGGGGAGATTTTCAGTCCTTTATCTTTAATTTTTTTAAACCTGCAATCACTAAATGACTTGCTAAAGTTGATATCTGCAGGTGTGGATGACTGCAGTGTCCATGTCTCTGCATGAAAGGGTTGTTGAAAGGGAATACATTATTATTTCTATGGGGGAAAAATGCACTGAGTGGAGCAGGGTTAGCAGTGAGTCAGCCTTGTAATTAAAGAGGAGCGATCAATCTGTACCACTGACCACACTACTTATGCCAACTCCATCGAATAGCTGCAGTAAAGAGCTAATTTAGAACCATTAGGGACTGCCAAGTTTGCAAACAGCCCAGTAATGATGATGGCTGATTCAAGTTCAAGGCTTGGCCTCTGTATAACTGTCAGACCTGGCAGTCATGAGACGGTATCAGTGAAAGATCTCACATGAAGAAAAAATGTGTTTTAATTATTTCCTTTTCCTATTCATTTATATCTTCAGTGAATGTTGAGTTATTATTCAAATCTCTCTTGACACAAATGCTCTCACTTGCCAGGAAACAAAACACAAATGTTTCTAGCTTTGCAAGATCAAGTCTAACTGCCCCATTGCCTTGATTAGAAGCATTTCCCTTTAACTGGTGGTCATCACAAGTTAGTGCTTGCACATTTATTCTTTACATACAGTAGATGACAATTTTAGTCGAGGCTGTATCAGTTGGCGTAAGACCTCAAACACAATGAAGGACAGAAAGACACAAAGGTATGACTGCTGCAGGGTGGAGGCAGCCAAGCATGTCTGTCATCTCCTCGTTGAGCTAGCTTCAGTGTTGTGCTGGCAAGCAGCCCTCCACCTCCAGAGGGACATGACCTGAAAGTGCACCAGACCAGTGTTCGCCTGTGATTTCCATGTAGCTCCACTATGCGTGAAATCTTAAACTCTTCTTGCACTCTACGCTCCGACATCCCTCGATGGCAAACATTACACTGAATGATGGCAGAAATTGACACTAAATGCCAAAGGGAGGATACTATTTAAAACCATCCACGAAGGTATAGCCATATTAATTAATGGTGTTACTTTCTGAACCTGGCACCTATTTTCAGCTTGATGTCCTAACATACATGAGAGATTAATGTTTTCTTGGAGAGAAAAAAAGAGTTAAAAGCATCTGATCTCACTTTCTCTGAAAGTTTGGAGCACTTAAAGGAATAACAAGAAAATCACCTCTCTTGAATGTGAGCTATTCAAGTCTGAGTCCTATCAGTCACATTCTGTCAGACTCCCCTATCTAATCTCCCCCACTCCATATAAAACCTTTTATGGCTGCCTTATATGCTTGACATTTAATTAATGTTTCAGTCATGTGTGGGGGAGAGCACTGACAGCAAGCCAATAACACTGGATCTTTGCAATCAGCTGTCATGGAGCAATCACTGAGTCTCTCTTCTTATTTTCTTTTGTGTGTGTGTGCAGAGAGTCCAGGCTCATAATGGTTTTCTCATTTTCCCTTTCTCATTTGCATACTATGCAGTAGCCCTACCCTTAGCATAAGAATAAACTAATGTGATCCTCCTGACCTTGTTTCCAATTGCTGATAGAGGACCAGAAGGTGACCACATTCTCACAGAGATTCTTTCTTACTTGCCTAGATCAGCACACTCTCTTGTCTGATCTGCTTGTGCTGACCTGAGATTCCTCTACCTCCCTCACCCTTCCGCATATTAATGAAGAGCAGATGAAAGCAAGCCCGCCAGAATTAATACTGCATCTCAAACTCAAGCACATATAGGAACCAAGGAGTCTGAAATGTCTTTGAAATAGCAGATTTACAGGTCCAGCTGGTCAAAGTTAGAGTAGTCTGGTGTAGTCAGGGGGACAGACGTCAGTGTTCCCACGCAGGACTGATTCAATTATTACTCACTTTAAATTTGAGCAAGAAAACATTTTCTATGTTTTTAATCTGTAATAATATGCAAATCCATTAGTCATAAAAGATCCAAATGCCACCCCTATCCTCAAATTAGACGACAACAGGTAGACCAAGACGTTCTTGTCATGGAACAAATAAATAGTTAACAACAAAAAATGGAGCGTTACTATGCTGCTCAAAATACAATCAGATTACCTATTTTAATTTCCAGTCTCCCCAGATAACATGTAATTAGTACATTTGTTCTAGTGTTCTAGTGTTAAAATCTGCAGTTAGATATTGTGAGTAAAGTGTCACCCAGCTGCTGTTGCTGTTATGTGCAGGTAGAAACAACATCAGATAGCAGGAGCTTTGACCAATGAGTATTAAGATGTAGATTCTCTTAATGTGAACTTTTGTAATTAAAACAGCATCAAAAACATTAAAACAATCATGTACTTTTAAATTCTATATTTAACCTTTTGTTGTTGAGGACCAATGTAGAAAAATAAAGGTTCTATTGCTATTCCATGAGAGTTATTTCAGTATGTGTCATATGTATACTGTGATAGGCAGCTAGATGTTGCAAGTGTGCATGCGTTAGCATGCAGAAACACTCAAAACTTTAACATCATTGTGCAGAAAAAATGTGAATAGAAGTAGAGTGTGAACAACATTACATAAGCTGTGTCTAGAATGAAAAACGGAAATGTAGTTATGGTACAATTGTGAAGCAATTTCCAATGAAATGGGACATTTTATAAGCTGTCATGAGATCACACAAACCATACAAAATGTTACAGCACGAGTTAGTTTAGAGTGGTTTAAATAATTTAATTGGCATTAAGTCCTGCATCAAAATACTTTCCAGTAGCCTTGGGTTTTTACTGGATGTGTCTGCCTGTGAGAACACAATAAAAAAAAATCAACTTTACTATCATTAAGAGAGCTGACAACTTTCTCTCTGTGACGTCCATTTTCCCATTACAAATAATGAACTGGCTTAAGTATCTCGGAGATTTGAGATTATAAGACAGTGTTTTCTAACACAGCCTGAGGGATCCAGTGTAATGCTATCTATTCATGTTGTATTTGTAGACATGTCCCTTGGGAGGCAGTGACCTTAGAGCCCTCGGAGCATTGAGGGTAAACAAAACTACTTCCGACAACAGGGAAGGATTTACCTGGCTTGTTTCAGAAGGTGTACTTGCGTTCAAAAAATCATGTTTATACATTTTCTTTAAAAAAAGCAGCATCAAAGTTTCAGCTGCAATATGTACCCATCTATTTAGTGGTTTTTGATAAACTATTATTGATTTCCATTTACTGCTATACAGTAACAATGACAACCCAGCTTCATGAAAAATATGGAATTACACATTATTTCATGTGAAAATTTCTCATTAATCAAAGTTCCTTTCATGCCAGGAGCTACCACCATTATTAGCAATTGAAAGAGGTAATTATGGAACATAGACCATATGGCCACAACATTAAAACCACCTGCATATAACTTTTAATTGAAAAAATTGGGATCTGGTGAGTTCATAGAAGCGTTTTTTCTAAACATTTTGCTTCGTATTAAAAAAGTATTGTTAGAAATGCCAGCAGCCATGGTTTATCAACTGAAAGTTACATTTAAAATGAGAAAATCAGCATAATTCATTTCACATGTCACTGGTTTTAATGGTAAAGTTGAAAAAATTTATATTGCAACGGCATGTCATCCATAACTATAATCAAATCTGTGGTTTTGATTTAAGTTTCATCTAATAAGACCACAGCTTTTAAGAGAATGTAGCTATCTGGGACTTAGATAAACCTAGAGGATTTGTTTGATTATTGGATGAAAAAAAATCTCATTTACCATCTTCAAACTAAAACTAAGTTGAGGAGTCATTATACTATTTCTTTTTTTTCTCTATCTGCTATTTCATTTCAAGATTGTGCAACACAAAACTATAAGCACGCTTTTATGGCCTCACGCTCTCACATATATCTGCCATGAAAGAGTGCTTTTATACACATTGTCATTAAATCTACAAACATATCGCAAATTACATTTTCTCTTTTTTCATCCATCTCAGGTCTGTTTGACAGCAGAAATCTAACCCATAACAACCTTCCATCCAATCATGATGCTATTGCAAGGGAATATGGCAGCTGCCTGCAGCCTTTGATTTCATCTTGCCCCAGATCTGCATTGTAATGAGCACTCAGGTCAATCAATAATTCACTGCAGTTTCACTTATAAAAAAAAAAAAGGAAAAAAAAGAAAGAAAGAAAGAAAAAACAGATCAGCTCAATGGTAAAACAGGAATCAGACTTCGATCTGTGCCATTAGAGGCACATACTCGATTGAAATGCTCGCTCTCGATGTTGTATTTGTCAACGCTGAGAGAAGTAGAGGACAGAAGTGTGCATCTTCCTCTCTGATCGGGGTTATACGTTTGGAAAACGTACATTTAGTGTTGACATGTGTATGTAGCGTCTCTTTTGAATGATGACAGCTGATGGTTATTTGGAGACTCAAGCTGTGACTTCTGCTTTTAATGCCTCAAACCAGTGTTTAGTTTTCTGTAAGTGCAGAGTAAACATGTTTCTCACTGTAAAGTCGTCACCTTTGGAGAACAAATCAACAGTAGTTATGGGTTTTATTTGTCAGGAGAAAACACAATTAAAACAAGCGTTTTGTCTCCTATCAGCATCCTAACAACACTTGTCACAGTATATAGAAACTAACTAAAAGAAGATTGGGTTTTATGTCATTAACTCATTACAAGTCACTGTTGTCATTTGTTGGTATTATTGTGTGTAGTCCGATTATCAGACATGCTAAAAAAAAAAGACAAATATTAATATTGACAAGCCGGCAATGCTAATCTGAGGCTTTCTTTTTTCTTTGTGTCTATCTCTGTAGTTCCACCAGAGGACCCAGTCATCAGCGGAGGGCCGGTGGTGAGCCTAAGGGCTGGAGACCCACTTAACCTGACCTGTCATGCTGACAACGCCAAACCTGCAGCTTCAATCATCTGGATCCGCAATGGAGCGGTCCTCGATGGGGCCATGTACTCCAAGGTAAGGACAGAGGTTTGTGTCATTGCAGGTATGTAAACCAGCTGGGGAAGGGATGATGCATGAGACTCTGGGAGAACGTTGCAGTGGGCAATTTATTCTCCACTTCTGTTACATTTAATTTGTGTCCATGTGTCTTTATTTTTCATCTGTTTTTTACGGAAGTGAATTCGACATAAATGAAATCAAAAACATCTTTACGATTTTATCTGCATTACTTTGCTGGAAAAAGATAACAGCACAACATTGGTGGGTTTTGGCAGTATTCACAATCCTTTTATAAAATTAAATCCTTTTTTTCTTTCCTCTGGTGTACAAAGCAGATGGCGAGATCATATATCAATAACTTTGCATCTCTCTGCTGTGTTTTTATATCCACCTACAGCAGCTTGTATCATCCCAATCTGTTGCACACTGTCACTTTCTTTGCCGGAATCTGCCTAGATCTTTTCACAGGGCACTTTTTTCACCAACAACACGTCTTCTGATGCTGCAGCACACCAGAGTAACAATTACCACCATTCTTGTGTCGCTGTCACCTGACCCCACAGAGTCTTGATTGACACCAGCCCTCAAGGCTAATCATCCATTCAACATTGTCATGTTCTATTTCTGGTGAAACAAAGCACAAAAAGAAACAAGGCACTTAGAGCACTAAGTCCTCCCTCACTTCGCGCGCTGCCTCATCCTATTATCGGTATTTTAAAAGAGTAGATAAATGCCATTGATTGAACTAAGGTACGGCACCAGGTCGTTTTGAATAAAAGAAGCATTGTAGGTGCTGTTTGCTAATGGTGGGCAGCGAGTGCGCTTCCTGCCATTCACTTCCTCCTCAGAGCAAAGGTAGATATGAAGACATTCTGTGGTGGTGGTTGACGGATGCTCGCATGCATTCGCTGAGCCCAAGTATGTGCTTCCCGCCTCTTATCTCTATTGCCAAGCATTAAAAAGCAATGGATTCAATTAAAAGAAGATGACTTTTTTGGGTCCGGAGAGCAGCGGGGGGGACATTTTGCAAGCATAATCATCTGCTCTGATGGTCTTCTCATATCCCACAGATGAAGAGGTCTAATGTGAGCAGATGTGGTGAAAGATTCACTGAGATGGCTTTCCTGATGGTGTCATATGTAATGATAGTTCTGACCCATCCATAATTTCCTACTAAACCTGATCTCTGTGACCTCATGGAAAGTTATTTACTGGACCAGTGATTAAAAAGTGTACGAATTAAGCTCTAGGCTAGTTTCTTTTCAACATAGCAGAAATGATACATTGCTGATCATTAGTTAAGGTAGCTCTAAAGAAAGATAACTGTAGTATGTAATGGAGGAGGCTCTTCATGTAGTTAAAAGATGAAGTAAGATGAACAATTCGGATATGAAAAATAATGCCTCTTCGTCCATAAAATGCTCAACTCCAATTTGTCTGCTCAGAGACGAGGACTGTTTATGAGCTGTGTCTCAGAGGTGTGCACATTTGCATTGAGCCTCTTATGTATTAAATTCCTACACCTAATTATAAAATAAAATAAAATAAAAAAAACTTTCATCAGCTTGTAAATCTTTCGTATTGATGAGCTACGTACATTGTTTTCAGAAGATTTATGTGACAAGCTGAGGAAGCTCTCTCAGCTTTAAAGGCTTTAAGGAAATAAAAGAAAACAGAAATTACATCTTTATGAGTGGTGAGATGAAGGTAACACTACTTGTACACTCTCGGCTTTGCAGGTATAACAATGTCACTGCTTGATGAAATCTGATGCATGTTAATTTCAGAAAAAAAAAAGAGAAAAAAAGCTTGTTTCAGTAATTTTCCCTGGCAATGTCCAAGGTAGCTGCTTTTATCGCTCTTTCAGTAATTTTTCTTGTGAGAGCATCTCAGTTTTTGCGTAATCAGATATATCTAATTGAATTTTAATTTGTGGGAAATTACAAAAGAAAAAAAATGAGTACTTCAAATTTTATCGACGTATCAAGGGATCATGTTCTCAGCCAAATGGCATTTCAGTGGTGCAAACAATCTTTATGTGATCTATTGCTAAACATTTGAGGAATCTTTAAAAAGAAAATTAGCAAGCCAATTCCCCATTATGTTATCATTAAAATTAAAATTGAAATATAGATTTCTTAATTTAATTATTAACAACATTTTTTTTTCTTTTGGTCTTAAAGGAGGCATGAAAGAAAGAAATGCATTTTTAGGTCTGTAATAATATGTAACAATAATACAGGAATTAAACTCTTGTTTAAAGGAAACTGTGTGGCAAAATTAACACAGGGTTATTGTAGATACATTTCATTTTAAATCAAAGGGGTGTTAAAAGGTTATCAGAATATTAATGATGCATAAATTTGCTTTTGCTTACATGAAAAGTTTAGCAGCATCACAGTGAGTTGATTTTTTTCTTCTACAGCTTGCCAGCCAGTTTGCTTTGAACCATATTATTTGAACTTTTTGAAGAACATTAACAATTAAGTTTATGACTGAAGTGATTTCAGGACCAAATGAATTCGTAAATGCATTACAGATGTCATTTAAAATGACATTGCTATTATGTGCTGTATTGCTGTATGCACAAACATGCCTTCTAAGAAACATTTGCCTTGCCAGTTTGTGTTGTAGTCAAAATGTAATGTTAGTTGTATAAATAGATCAGAGCTAAATAAACAAAGGTTCTGAGCAAACAGTAAATGAGTATGACTGACAACATGATAGGATCATTTTGTGCGGAAAAACAAAATGTAGGCTTTTAGAAGCAAGCAAGTAGCTGCAGAAAATAACATTTTATATTTTACCTGCATCCCAGCTGTGCACCATTCTTTCCCGCCCTCAGAACCTTTTAAGCTTCTTAGCTAGTTTTAGTTAAATGGCATGAAGAATGTTTGCAAAGACTTGCTAAGAGTCATCTGCCCTTACTTAGGAATGTTACTTTTTTCCTGCTTGTAATTTGCCAGTTGGAATAATTTGTGCATCATTTAGTCAACGTAAGGCATAATTTTCTTTACTTGGACGCGGGAACCGAATGCTTGACATTTTGTTCTTGGCCAGTATTCTCCTCTGCTATCAAAGTTGTTTGTGGCTTACAAGTAATAATAATGATAGTAACAGTAATAATAATGTACCTGCAGATCCTGATTAATTTATTTGACTTGTACTTTTTTAGGCATCCTAGGGTGAAGTTTTAGGCATTCCTTGAAATTGAAACAACCAGATGGATTACTAAACTCAATTTCACTGCTTCTGACTAAATCATTTTGGGCAGAAATTGAGCATCTCTGCTTAAACTTTTAGCAGACTCCCTGTGGTTTCTAGTTAAAATGTCCAACAAACATTTAGAAGCTATCTTTTTAATAGAGTTACCGTCTCATTGGGTTAGAGGCTGGGTTTCTGTCATTATTAAAACTGATAAACAAGGTTGATTTCTAATATGTTTTTTCTTCTTTTACCTTTTAGAGGTAAAAAAAATAAAGAAACTGTAATTACATCCACCAAAAAAAGAAAAAAACTGTCAATCTGGCTACTTGTGTCATTCTTCCGCTGGCATAATATTCTTCATAGGAGCAGAGAATATGAAAATTTCTCAATTTGAAATATAAAATGGTGTTGAATTCTGTGCTGCAGCCAGCTAACCCCCTTTCTAAGATTAATGACTGCAAACAGGTCCAGAGCGACGAGGGAAACAATCCAGATTGTGTCACAGAGGATATTACATTGACATACCCCATGCTTGACAGCTAATGCGTTTTCCTTTAGAAGTGGCTCACGCACAACTATGAATTTCATCACATGGTTTTTCACACACAAATGGGCTTCATGGAGCTGGAAATTTATAATACACTCTTACAACAAAGTAATAAAAGAAGAAAAGAACATGTTTATTTTTTGCTTTCTAATTCCGATTCTTTAAAGTCAGATAGATTTAAGAGGTGCGTTGAAGTGCTTGAACTGTACAGTGATTAGATCAAAAGATTTATTTTAGAATTTCTTCCAATCTGATTTACACTGGCATTTTAATTACACTGCTCAGACTACGATATTGTTGAGCTAGAGGGACAACACATTGTGAGATTGTAGCTTTATCAAATTGAAATGCTTGCATTAAAGTGGAAAAAATGAGCAGATAATTAAAAGTGTTTGTACTCTGACAATGAGCCAGATTTTGACACATGTAGTGATTACTGGGTAGTAGTTGAAGTCTGCATGTTGCTTAAGTGCTTAAAATTTTCAATACAGACACTACACATAGTTCAGTTTTAGTCATGACATATACAATCTACATGTATGTCATTTGTGCTGTAGACGTTAGTGATTGTTATTGAAGCATTTTGTATCTAGATACATTTGAAGAGGCATTTGTCTGCACACCAATATACTTATTAGGTATATGGTACTTTTTCTTTTCATGTTGTGTTTACAGGAAATGTCAATATTTTTATCCATGTACTTGCATGTCAAGCTAATCCAAAGGTAGCAGTGTGGCAAAGCAAGTCCACTTTGAGAATCTACCAGTCAAAATATTAGTTCTCGCTTCTATATTTTAGGAAAATGTTTGATGTTCTTCTCTGGTTGGACTTTTTTTTTTTTTTTATGACAACAGCAGAGCAACAGGGAGCCTGCTTTAAGAGGTGGCAAGGAAATGCATCTTGACTTTGTGGTTGACCACACAGCGCCCCGTTGCCCACGCAATTTGTTCTAGTCAGTGGCTTTGTTCTGTCCTGCACTGTTTAACATAGACTCCCAGAGCCCTCCTCTGAGCGTCTGAGAGAAAGTGAGAGCTACTGAGCGCTACCAACCGATTCCAGATGGCTTCCACAATGTAGGGCTCAGAGGATGAGCGCTGAAAAGAAGATTGATTTCCTTTGTGGAGTATGACAAGCCGTGCACTAGAGCGCAGCTCTCGAGACAGACAAAAGGAAGCAAAAAAAAATAAAATAAAAACACATTTCAAGTTTTTTATGTATTTATTTATTTTTTTCCTTATATCATATCATTCTGCTTTGCTGTAACACTACCGGCTAGAATGTTCTGATGGTTTGCCTCTGTTTTCCCAAGGGAACAGATGTGTGCATTCATGAATTGTCTGCCACTTTTCTTTGATTTTCACAGTTTTACACCTTCCCCATCAAAGTTTACCCAGCAAAGTGTTTGCTCTTCCTTTGTTCTCCGTTTGCATGTCATTTAAGCAACTTCAATCGACAATATTGAAAAATGTAATTCAGTGTCCACCCTGTTCTCTAACTAACAGACTTTGCTGTTTACTGCCCTAAAATAAATAGTTGGGTGTTTTAGATGCTTGAGACTTGCATGCACAATTCTACCTTTGTTTTACACAGTTTTCCTCACTTTTTCCAGACCTTGCTCCGGGATGGCAGGAGAGAAAGCACCGTGAGCACACTCTACCTATCACCATCCAACATCAAGACCGGCCAGCAGATCATCTGTAAGGCCTCCAACAAGGCCGTGCCCAACGGCAAGGAGACAAGCGTCACGATTGACATTCAGCGTAAGCGCTCCACTGCTTCCATCCTTTCCATGTTTTTCAGTCTTCACTCCACTAATATTTTAAAGTTTACAAAGACAATATGAAAAGAGTAGGTATGATGCTGTCATAACACCGCACATGAATAACACTTTAAAACTTGTAGGATTTATTGTAAGATCTGATGGGCACTTATAATTGCTTTCGTTACTGTTTATATACCATCTAGGTAGATGGATTGGTGATGCGTCACAGTTTTTTTTGTTCTCTATGATGGTAAATCATAGGGTCTGTCCATCTCCTGTGATTGGAGCTTCTTCTTTTTCTGGTCCAGCTACCTGCTTGCTGTAGCGCAATGCAAACTCTCGCTACCACTTTTACTTCCTTTCTCATGCCATCAATCTTTTTGATGAGAACATCCACAATTCCCCCTGAAAAATAGGCGAAGTAAGCCCAGCGTGTAAAACACATTCAGCCTCAATTGTCAGGGAATCTTTTTTCGATCAAGAACCACTCACAGTAAGAGAAGGGCTCAGAACAATGGGATTTTGCATCATTCACAACCCCTTCAACACCATTAAGTATGACTAATAAAGCAGAAAATGCTATTTAGGGAGCCATTATGACTGACGGCTCCATTCTTTTCATTATGTACGTCGCAAGAGGCAAGCATGGCGCAAGCGGGCGCAGTGCAATCAGGCCAACTCATGCACGGGAGTAAAAAAAAATGATTAACAGTTGTTGGTGTTTGCAACCCTTGCAGTTTGTCCTCTTCATTTTTCTGCCTTGCAGCCTTAAAGGGGAAGTCTGCCCACATGTAAACTGATTTGTCACCACGCATGATGATGTGTCTGTGATAAATGCTTGCCATCTTAGCGCCATCCTTACTTCTAAGCTATGATTTAACCCTGAAAAATGAGCAGGGCGGATTTCTAATTAGCATTCCAAAATGTCGTCTTCACACAATTTAATCTCCTGAAAACTTTTTTCACAGTGTGAGATCAAACTGACTAATTGTTGAGATTCAAACTGTCTCCCACAGGGCTAAAGCTCCTGCCTCCCTCCTTCTCCATCCCCCCTCCAAACCCCTCCTCAGATTTTTGACAGGTAGTGTTTTCAACACAGACGTTGCAGTTTGTGCAGAGATCCCCTTCTCCAATTAAGTCCCTTCTGAAACAAAACACAGTGCAGCTAAACTTTGATATGTGTGGGTGTTAATTTGCCTAATTTCAATGCAGCCTAATTTGATTACAAGGTCAGTGGCTTAACAACAGCATCTGAAATGCAGATACAAAAACACAAGTGACAGGTTGGGTGATGACTGCTCTTTGAACTCTTACCTATTGTGTTAACACCAGCTGTTAACCTGCTCCTCAGGCATAAACCTGTGTCTTAACACATGAGAGTATTTTGCAGAACAGGTGTCGATAGGTTTCA
This sequence comes from Rhadinocentrus ornatus, assembly GCA_037177495.1. Classification (NCBI taxonomy): domain Eukaryota; kingdom Metazoa; phylum Chordata; class Actinopteri; order Atheriniformes; family Melanotaeniidae; genus Rhadinocentrus; species Rhadinocentrus ornatus. The sequence goes on along the minus strand of JBAMHW010000009.1, from coordinate 26,110,707 downwards.
GCAACATTTTATAAGTTGTTTAATAAAATTGGTAAAGCTACTGGTATTTCAAGTCAAGCTGGACATGGGAAACATGTCAAATGATCAGTCAATATCTGTGGCCAAGATTGCCTGTTGTTAAAAAAAACAAGTAACTTCAACATCACTTTAAAGACTTTGTTCCTAATCAGCGGTTTATATCTGGGACGAGCCACATCACTGTTTATTCTAGTGTTTTGTTTTCACATATTCCCAAAGCACTTTACCTCTTCGTGCTTTAACTGTTCATAATGAGGTGATTCACCCAACATTGCTTCTTCATGCATTAAATAAAAACTGTGACCCAACATTTACATGTTAATACCCTACAAATTCTCACAAAAGAATGTCATTCTTTTTTTTGCCACCCTTTAACAGTACTTTTCTTCTGTACGTCTTTTATGGCAGTACTTTGGCCCTTCTTGTGAACAGAAAAAAAAAAAAAAAAAGAAGGACCCACTGTATGAACTATTACAGTTACATTAATTTGGTGATATTGAAGATTGTAAGGATAAAAATCTGGAAACAAGTTCAGTGTGAATGCAGTATGTGTTCCAGAGGATGCAGCACACAAAAGCTGCACTCTAATCAGATGGTGGATCCTCCACTAAAGATTAGTCCTCAGAGAAGCTGAAAGCCAGGTGGTACCAAATCGGATGATCTGGATAATTCAATTATTTCTAAGTTAATTACCAGGGCATTTACCTCAAATAGCTCTCAAAGTGTTAATAGCAGTGACTTAACACCCAAAATGATACTTAAATGATGTTGCTTATTTTGACTGAATTTCATGACTGCCAGATCATTCACAAATCCTTTGTGAGATAATAATTTGTTTTGGAAAGTACAGCATTAACAATTAGATGTATGTAATAATACTAAACAGTTCAGAAATTTTTTCACATTTTTTTTGCTTTTTTGTTACAGATTTGCACAGCAAATATTATTTGACACATTTGGAGATCATTTTAAAACAGACTTGAGTTTGCCTCTCTGTAATCTTGTATTGCTTGTTGACATGGTTACTTGAAATTGGACTGGTGGTGAGTTGGCTCAGATGGTGGGGGAGGATGCCGGTCAGCCCTGGCTGGCCCAAGCGTGTTGTAAGGGTCTGCTGGGAACGTCTGGCAGAGTTCCCTGTCAGAAAGAGTTTCAACTCCCATCTCCGGCAGAGCTTCAACCATGTCCCGGGTGAGGTGGGGGACATTGAGT
>JBAMHW010000009.1:26096040-26107505 GCA_037177495.1 Rhadinocentrus ornatus | reverse complement strand
TATTCTTTCATATCATTTCATACTTGCACTTTGTAAATAATGTTATTTAAACACTGCTTGAAGCACTTCTGGTTGAGTTGCAACCTGTATTTCGCTGCCTTGTACCTGTGACATGCGCAATGACAATAAAGTTAAATCTGAATCTGAATCTAATGCTCATGGCTTACATCCACCTCAGCATTTTCAATCCCACCAAAGGTTCATACAGTTATCTGACCAAGGTTTAGACAAATTTGCATCTAAATACTGGATGCACTGGCAATGTTACCAAAATGAGAGGGATTTAGAGCCAACGGAGTAGATTCAGAAGCTCGGGTAGACTGCTGACTTCAGTTGTCAATACCATTCCATTAGCTGGCTGTAATTATTTGATAGCAGAGGAACGGCAACCCCCCAATGCTGTTTTCTTCAGCTGCACATCTTAACGTTTTTTATGCCTTATGGACTTAAATCAGTAAACTTCCCTAACACCGTCATGATGTACCGCTGCAGGGAAATACGTTTTGGTTGCCACAGTTTCATGTCCTGCTAATTCCCCTCTCATCACATGAATTAAAATATTCGTCAAATATTTTCTAGTGCAGTTGCATATCTACAGAGCATTGCCCCACATAGAAACACGCTTTGAAATGCGAAGGGGGAAATTAATGCACTGGGGATGAGCAAAGCCAAGGTTCTCCATGTGTTTGCATTGTAAACAAGCTGAGCCGTGTGGGGGAAAAATGAATGCCATTTGTTGAGACTAATTAATAAAGAACATGCAGATGTGCAATTGGGGAGGATTTGTTTTGGGTGTCTTGCTCAACTACAAGCTTTCCTTGCTTAATCAAGTAGATAATGGCAAATTCATCCAAGGCACAATCTGTGAGTAGGAGGAAAAGAGTATTAGGGCAAAAGGGCAAAACAAAGCGCCTACATTCACAAGAAAACTTTATGCTTGTGATGTTTTGACACATATTTGCTACAAGGAACACAGGAGAACATCTGCCTTCATTAAATTGAGCAAATTCTGAATTTATTCAAGTGAATGACTTGTGATCAATATGTTAGACCCTAGGTTTTTCATCAGTCTGTTCTCCCCTGAAATATCCCACTCAGCCAGCCATGTGACAGCCTGCACATGTTGCAGAGGCTATATGTGCTCGAGTGAATTGTCCACAAACAGCTTCTCCATCCTTCAGAGGCATTTGACGCTCCTGGAGTTTGAGACTGGTCCTGCCGGAGAACAGCTGTCTACAGTGACCCAGAGAGATTGGAAATTGAGCTTTAAGAAAGAAAAAAAAAAAAAAAGAACAGAAAAAACACAATTTGTGCTGGCACAATTTCCAGGAATGAGAGAAGTTGGAAGATTGTTCCAAAAACACCATCTGTCCCCCACTTTGAATTAACCGATCAAACGCTGTCGGCCAGCTACAACGCCACTCTGCCCAATTTATCCTGTTGTTTTCATTGCCGCTCCAACCAGTTTTGGTATCCACCTTTTCCTTCCATCTATCCGTTCCTCTGTTACCACTCTTGATAAAAAAAGTGAGGAATTAACAGTGCTGAATATTGATGCCACCGCATGATGCCTTGCCCAGTAACTCATGCATTAATGCATCAAAGCAGAAAGTGGACTTCTTTATTAAGTAGATTTCTGTCACATCAATAGGGTCAGAGGTTAGAGACGGTTGCGGTCCCTGATTCACAACCCAGGGCCGTTGCTGACAAGGGTTTGACAGCTGTTGCTCCCTTAGCTGTCTTTGTAGATTGGGGAGATGGAACGATCAACAAATTAAACTAATCATGACATTACCTCTAGCGAAAAAGGAACTGGAAGGGGTGGTTGGGTGGGGGTGGGGGTGGGGGTGTGTTCTAAGAGAGGGTCAGTTCAATCATTTAAAAAGAACATTGATTTTGTGGTGGGATTAACGGTAATGACCATTTGTGTCCTTAGAAGTCTTCTGGCAGTAAGAAGAAAGGTTAGCATGATTAAAAAGTCTCAGAAAAGGAAGAATTTTGTTGAAAATGGCTTCTGAATTAGCTTCTACATTGAAATATCTACTAACACAGACACTAACTTCAGATCTTCCCACTTTCTTTTTATGTGTGCCTCTTTCTGTGTCCTTGCAGATACTAGCAGAATTTTTATTGCTACCTCCACTGCTGCCACACCTGTCCTTTTGCCCCTTGGGTTCCTTCTGCCTACATTTTTGCTCAAGCAATTAACACAATGTTAAAAACACCTACTAAGCAGCTAAGGCTATTGCTCAAGGCATGGATAAGTTTCTCGTTTTAACTGTGGCGCACACCTATATCCTCTCATATGCGCGCAAACCACTCACACGTACGAATACACAGTCAAGCTGCTTGGTACTTGGGGAGAACTACTGGTTGATTTTGGCCTTCAGTCTGCCAGGATCCACACTGTTGTTGTTGCCTGTACTGGCCTGGAGAGAACTGGCACAGGTGGATTTTTGAGGTGTTAGCATGGTTGGATGGGGTAAGGTTTGTATGTGTGTGTTTGTGTGGAGGGGGAATTCATCTGTTGATTGGGAATATGGTGTGAGTGGGAAGGAATGTGGCACCTGGACCACTGCCTCTCTGGGATTTTGTGGCAGCTGAGCCAGCCTGGAGCATCTGCACAGCTACAGGGTAATAAGCAGTTTTCCTGCACTTTATGCCCACACACACACACAATCACACGCACACACGCTTACTGAGAGACTTTCTATAACTATACAAAGTCATTTGGTTACTTTAAAGTGGTATTAGTGTGCTTCTTTAATTTCCCATTGATCTCTGTGCTCACTGGTTGTATAAATGAACAGAAAGCAAATAAACCTTAGGAAAAATATTAGTTAGTTCTCTCTTATGACTAGTGGCACCCTACTATTAAAATCCTGTTGCCAAAAAAAACGAAAAAAAGTTTCCATTTTTTGCCAAATTCAAGTCTTAAAATTTATTTTCTTTAAATCCCACATGAACAGTAAAGCTGTGCTTAAACCACTGCTGGCTAAAAGGCTGAATGAAAACACATGTAGCATCTGTTTTAGAAAGCCTGACAAATAGCTTTACCTGCTTGAAATTCATCCTCTGAGCCTGGGAAGTAAATAGCTGTTTGTTTCACATGGGACCGGATTGATATGGAAATGAAAATGTATCTTCAGAAAGAATCCCACCTTTGTCAATTAGGATAAATTAAGTTGTTTACTAAATTTGCATAATCCGAATATTTGTAATTGTAAGAAATGTTTTAATTGTACTGTATCACTGAGGTTGTTCATTGTTTTAATCATGCTGATTTACACAATGGACTACTTTCTGTTAGCAAATTAGCATTTCGTGAAACTCATTTTCAATTCCACGTTTGCTTTGGTTTCCTCCTCATAGCTTCACTGATGAATATATTAGAATACAAAAAAAAATGCACTTCTGCACTGTTTCACACCTGTGAAAAACACTACAACTGTGTTAAACAATACAGGCTTAGACGCGTGGTGGGCAGCAGGGATATAAAAGTGAATTATTCAAGAATTATTGTCTATTATTTGGGAGATAATCCTGCCACAAACTGAGATAAGATGTCACAACTGCTTACGGCTTGGAGATTATGACAATAACAGTTTGCCTTTAAGGGGATCATTTTCAGCTACAGGCTAACATGCATGGTAAACCCACATACAGACCTGCCACATTTGGAAGGTTTAGGGTCTCCTGAAAAGGCTGGAAAGGATATTTTGAAAAAGTGGTTTTCTTTCTTTGAAGTTGACAAAGTTTTCACACCATTTCTAAAAATTTCTGTATTCTCTTCTCTGCTAAATTTGTTATAAACTTCTCTTTTTCCACAGACAACATCAGAAGCAAAGAGTCTATACAAGGCTTACAGTTCACTGCATCATGCTTGAGGAGGGTGCCAATCGTGTAATTGGTTGTCTTTGTGTCTCTGTTTTCATAGATCTCCCACTTGTCAATCTTTCAGTGGAGCCTCAGCCTGTTCTGGAGGGCAACCTGGTGAGATTTCACTGCTCTGCAAAGGCCAACCCTCCTGTGACACTCTACAGGTGAGATCATAAAAAGAAGCATCTCGGCAGTTTAACCCATTGGACTTGTATTCTGAATTATAAAGAGTTAACTTAGAATGGAGCTGCTGGATAATAATTTTCACATGAAGCAAAATTTAACACTCAATATTGCTGGTATTAATCATTGTCAGACACCTTTTTATGATGCCATGACACCATTACTTCTACTTATACTTTGAAAGGGGAGAACAACAAACAATGAAATGCTGAAAGATGTACGATAATGGAAGCAGATCAGGCAAATCATTCGGGAAATCTCGCCATGTTCTACTGGGCTGTGGCAAAGCGACACAAGGCTTTATTGTGCAGCTGTTTGCTTTGTGGTCACATCATCTCCCTTGAACTTTAAGTGTCCGTCAGCGTGTCGAAGGAAAGCTGAAAACATAATTTGCATGACATCTGAAGAAGATGTCAAGATTACAGCTTTTTTTGTTCTGAAATTGCGATGAAAGACGTGCCTCAGGGATCTGTAAGTGTTTGTGTTTCGGTGATGGTTGAATTTAGGCTTTTAATACTTTTTGAATGGCTCACTTATTTCAACAATCGAATTGTGTATGAAAATATTCCATTTTCAGGAAACCCATTACCTCCATTGTCAAAAAAAAAAAGTGGTAATTTTATTAAAGCCAGAAAGAAATTCATGTAGAAGTGGCCAAAAAAATGAAGTTAACAAATCAGACACACATAATGTGTATTGAGAACCTTCATTAATTTTTTTAAAGCTAAAAAGACTACAGACTGGAAATATGAGAAATTATATGTTTGGAAAATTACAACAAGAATGCAAAGCCTCTTCAGCGGCTCATGCAGCACAGCACTGACTTGACTGCCACTAAAAAAAAAAACTTGAATGACTTAAAGATTGCCGTTCATAACATAAGTGGGCCACATCTACTCTTTCTTTGATCTTCAATAGGTCTGCTGACAGGTTTTTGAGAACATGTTTTTAGTTTGGCTTTTATGTGAAAGTTGCTGACAAAAATCTCTTTTAGTTCATCCAAGTCCCAGAAGAGAAAATTGTATAAAATGTCGAGAGAATTCAACATTTTCTAAAGCCTTTTATTAAGGCAAATATATTGTAGTTTTGTGGCTATATATGTTAATACATGTGTTACTATGTGCTGTCAGAGGAACTTATATTCTCTCAAATCTGTAATTGTGGTGAAGCCAGAAGAAATAGGTACTTAATTTCTCATACTCTTGCATAGTCTTTCACGAACACAACACTGAAGTGATTTGTCAAGAGATGATTCTCTGTGTGGGAGATTTATTTATTTTTTTTAACAAGGCAAAAATAAATGGAGTCAAATCGATAGGAAAGGGAATTGGCTGGCTTGTAATGGTACTGGGAAATGAAATGGATGTACAACACACTCACAGGTGGCAAAACAGAGATGTTTCTTTTCTGATGGATCATGCCCTTTTGAAACGGAAAAGGCGGAGGAAGGGCAATGATATTGTGGAAAACGAGGTTTGTATTTGATTGTGTTGGTGCACAGAAGAGACAGAGCGTCTATTTCACCTGCAAAGGGATTTCACCTCTGTTGTTGTGGGACTGGATCAATACTAGAAACAGACTGCCCTGCAGGGTATCAAGAGCTAACACTCGATGGAAGCTGAAATGACATTTTCTTTTATTTTGACAATCTAAAGTATATAAAATAGTTAACAGTTGAAGCTAAAAGGAACTAAAGCATCCCTTTTCCTACCCCCCCCCCTTTAGTCTTTTCTCTGTCTGCCTCTGCTAACAGAAATAATCCAGTGTAGGACCAAAATTATAAAATCACCTAATAACTTGCTTCAAGGCTGTACTCTTCATCAGTGTTTCACAGTCTCCCATTTAGATTTATCTGTAGTTTATACAGAAACTTTGGGACCCATATGCATTGCTGGCATTCAGGACGGGGGATTTTCAGCCTCATAATGCGTGCCGAGGGGCTTCAACTGGAGGCCCCCACAAAGTCCCCTCTAGAGAGCCATATCACAGTGGAAAGCAGGAAGCTGGTCAAGCAGTGTGGGATCATTATTCAGTACTAATACACTCTGTCTACCCCAGATCAGATAGAGCACAAGGACAGAGTAGTTCTTAGATGGATGGCCTCCTTTCCATTCCCGAGAGAGCCATCCATTCCCAATGTGCACTGCACCACTCTGCCATCCTCCAATTCAATAGACACTTGAGACTCAGACCTAAAATAGTGCGGGGGCACTAGTCAAAGGGTTGGTGCCTCCTGCTGTCCATGCCCCGTTGTGATTACCACAGTAGTTCAATAAATCTGAGTTAAGGCATGAGAATGGAAATGAGATATATTTCCACAGATACCTGAACTTTTGCCAGATCACAGCTCAAGGGACGATAAAAGAAGGAAGTGGAGGTGAGAAAACTGGAAGAGAAGATGAAAGTAATGCTGGAGTGTCTAAACTAAGTATAATAGGCACATGTTTCAGCCAGCACTCAGGGAGACAACACACTATGGGAGGGGAAGGTAAATGGGTTGGAACATCTTTATTACTGTTTATTATAGGAGAAGGAGGGAGAGCTTGCAAACATCACAAGCACTCAACCAGCATCTGATGAAGACACAGAAGGTTTCCTCAGATCCACATGACAACCCACTAGAGAGAAGAGAAAGAATAACAAAGAAAAAAATAGGTCCCTCATCAAAACTAGACAGTAGAAAAGGACTTTCAAACAGAATACAGTTAAATATGGTAAACTTAAATATTCTGAGCATGATTTTCATTCTTGCAAGGTTTGAAACACAGGGATAATTAGATTAGATTGAAACTTTTAAGTACTTTTTATTTTGTATTTCAGTTATTATTTGGCAGAAATTTTTGCCCAAAAGGTCTCTAATTTTTATAAATTCTTGGCATTGTGGCCCCTTCCTTTTTTTCTAACTGTAAAGATGCACTTTGCAAGTTTACAACCTTTAAACTCCATGCTTGATACTTATTTTGATGGCACAGTGACATTCATTATGCAAATTTCTGGAGCTGTCGTTGTCCTGCAGCATTATGGTGTTGAGACAATGCATTTTTTCCATTTTTTTTCTTGCCCGGGGCATCATGTGATACTATATATTTATTCTAACTTACTACATAAATTAAAATATAAACATCTAAAGCAAAATAAGCCAATATGACAGTCATCCAAAGTTTGTATTTTGATGTTTAAAAATGTAGGAAAATGAAGCATAAATTAATTAAACTGTGGGGTTTATTAATTAATGTTCAAGAGAATTCAGAAAAGATTTCTGAACCCGACTAAACTAAATGTGATGAGCTATTTAAAAGGAAGGCCTAGATTAATTACTGATAAAGGAAGATTGATTCAATATCTCTGATATCAATCATGTAGCGACTTAGGAAAGGGGAATTGTCCTCATCACAGGATTCAGTTTTGACTGAAGTGGGACTCACACCCAGTTCTGTTGCTGTTCCTGAATCCAAATTTAACTGAAGTCAGGTGAATGAGGTCCTACAAGGCTGCCTGATTTCCTGAAAGTTTCTCCATAAGTCTTTACGGGCCGTAAGCTCAGTATTTCAGGTCTGCAGTGGTTTCTCCCTCTCTTTGTGTCTCACCCAGAGATGCAGCTTTAAGACTGAAGGAAAGGAAAAATACGAGGCGTGGCTTACTGTTTTTAGCCAATGGCGGCAGACCAAGTTCTGCAGCTTTGGCTGAAGATCAAACATGGCTTAGATTCCAGTTTGAATTTCAGCGTCTAGCTAAATTTTACAAGTGTTTCTGTTTCTTCAAAACCTTGTCTTGGAATTTAAACATAAGTAAAGACATCTGTAAATTAAATGTTGTTGAAACCATTAGCAATGATGCACATACACAACAGAGCATACTGATATATATATATAAAAAAAAAACATTAACATAAAGTGGATAAAAAACAAAGTAAGATTCCTGTCATTTCTTACATCTAATCTATAAATCTTTACTAGGTCTCAATAGACTGCAATAGAAGTTTTGGGGGGAAAAATCATCAAATTTTCTAATCTCATCTTAGAACTTCATGAGTCATATCAAAAGAACAATATTATTCAAGAGATTAATATTAGCATACTTTTCTACAAATTTTAAGGTCACATATTATGCAAAATTAACTTTTAAACGGTTTTCTGACTGTGTTATGTGTCCTCAAAGTCTGTGTATGAGGCCCATGAATTAGAAAATTCTGTCCACTCTCTTACGCCCCCTTCTCCTAGGTTGCTTCAAACCTCCCACGTTCAAACCAAGAATTTTGTGGAAAACAAAGAAAGAGCTGATGGTCATCTGTTTAAAATCCAAACATGACATTTTTTGATTGGTGAAATTCCAAGGCGTGTCTTTTTAGGTCTGTTGATTTTCTTTCTGGCCCTTTTGTCTCAACAGAATTCACTGCAGTTTTTCAGTAACACTGGCAGTGATGTTGTTAGCACCCCAAAATGTTTTATAATGCTAAGAAGTTAAGTAAAATGCAAACAACATCCGAAAAAAGACCTTTGCAAGCAATTTAGACGAGATTATTCAAGGTTTGATGTCCACACCCCATTTTTTTTTTCTTATTTTCTTATTTTCTAATAAGATGTCGATCTTACTTCAACTTCTTGATAGATCATAAAATAACTTGCAAATTTAAGTCCATGTAGAAATACTGGATTTATTACTAAACCTGCATACTTATTTCATATCCAACTGAGAGAATTCATCACTTTAAATATGCATGGAAGGTTGAATAGAGCCACACTGTGCTGTGCTTAACCATGCTGATAATAACTGTAGGGCCTGATTTAGTGTTAAGTCTTGAAGCTGATGGCGCAGATACCTGCCTAATTTAATTGTTACTCTTTTATTGCCTTAATCACATTTAGCAAATAAAAAACTCTCCCCCTCTTCCATGTCACTTTCATCCTCGGTTTCCATTAACAGCAGACCTTTTATCTTTGTACCAGTGTTAGCTTACACACTCATGACCATACATGTGTGCACACCATGGTGTAACACACACACCGTCATCTTGAAAGGTAGACTATCTTTCTACTTTATGGTTTTATGTAACAGGATATTATTTTGTTTTAAAATCCTATGGTATATAACATACTGTAATACCTAAACCCTGTAGCTATTTTTTGGCCTCCACTAAAAAATGACATACACACAATGACAATGAAATGAGTGTATCTCTGCAACCACAAGGTCTATACATTCTTTTGTAATAGCAAAGGGAACAATTCTGGGATATTTGTTAAGATACATAACACTATATGTCTTGGTAAAGAAAAAGTGAAGATGGCACATAGCACAAATTCAAAATGTTTTAGGCTCACCAAAAAAACACTCAAAGGATTATTCTAAAAATCCCTTTGGAATGAAGCAGCTGAAGCTCTAAACCTCTATCAAATCATATTACAGTATATAAACATTATTTATGCCCGGGCCAGCTTCGATAAAGTAAAGCAGACTAGAATTAGAGAGGTTTTACTGCAGACAGTGAGCTCTCCAAAATGGCCATTTTGATGTAATTTTGCACCATCTGTTTTTAAAATCCTCCAACAGGGTAACCTCAGGTTTTGAAAGGTTAAAATTAGGCAGATTACTCATTTAACAAAAACTAAGCCACTAACCACTAAGACAATAACAATTACTTGAAGTGACACTAACACTTTGACTGGGCTATTGTAGTACATTTGTTATTTTATTTTTCAGCCATTCTGTTAGATTAGCTTGAATGTTCGGGATCATAGTACTGCAGCACAATTTTAGCCAAGATATTGCAGGTTTATTCAGTCTTAAACTGCATTTGGCTCAAGCATACTTTGGTATACAGATGTCTTTATAGTTGACTACCAAGTTTCCAAATCGTGTGGCTGCAAAACAAGCCCCAATTATTACCACCTTGACAGTTTGTGAGAGGTATTTGTGTTGATATGCTTTGTTTGTTTTTCACCAAACAAGTTAATTATAGTGAAATATTTCCTTTTTCCTTTTCTGATAGAAGTAATTTGCACAACTTAAAGGTACAGTGTGTAGCTTTTTTGCTTTTTTCAAGAATTGCTTTCATAAATACGAATTTTACCAAAGTCTAATCACAGTCCCATCCAAAGAGTTTTTAAATAATGACCAAATCAAAAAGACATATCACAAACTTATCACAACGCTGACTAGATACAAACCCATAGAAAAAAAAAAAAAGAGAAAAAGGATCTCTTAGTGTATAAACCCACTGGACGACTCAGTGACTGTGTCAGCATGCAGAGGAATGTGACCCCGCCTCTATGGAGGCTAGAGGCAGCCCAGAGACATGGGCCATCAGCACCCCCGCTCCCCCAGAGGTCTAAAGGGGACAAACTTGGTAGCCTTGTGCGTTTTACCTGCGAGTCCACGCTGTTTCAGGGGGAGGGGGAGGGCATGGGGGTGGTGTAAACAAGCCAAGATGACCGTGGATTATTCAGCTTGCCAGCTTACATTGAAATGGAGGAATATCCACACTCTATGTCCGTAAGACGGAGGAAAAAATATCCAAGAAAAGAAAAAGAAATAATAACCGGAAGAAAAAAGGAGTGTACATCGGTGAAGCATTTACCAGATGGAGGCAGCTGATGAAGGAGAGGGACTTCAAAGCTAACGCGGAGGTTGCAGCTTTCTGCTGGATAGGTGAGTTAATGCAATCTAACAGTGAAGTTTATTTTGGCGTTTTGTTAAAAACAGGGCAGAGTGGTCCAGCACCTACTTTATCCTCCCGTTTAAGTCGGATCATTTACTGGTACTTGCCATATAAAACGGTAGAAACGGCTAATTTGTTAGTTAGCCTGCAGTAGAAAAGCTACGTTGCAAAAGTTTTCAGTTGTTACTCTTCATAGAAGTCATACCAGTAGGCGTGCGCTTCTTTCAGATGTATTTTCCAAGCACTTTCCCTCGTGTTTCATATTTTATTTCAGCTGATTTGTCAACGGGATGGGGGTAGTTGTCCTCCTCCTAGTCAGACAAAATAGACCAAAGTAAAAACCAGTTTCTCAGCGTGATTTAATCACCAGAATCATAGCGTTGTAACGCAGAAATATCTCTCAGATAATAATTATTTTCTATCAATACATCGCCCACCTCCCTGGATAAATCAGGTGAAATACATGTTAATAAATACAGAGTAATGTTACAGCACTGGATCTTCCTCTTGCAGCGCCGACAGTCCACTGCCCTGCTTTTACTTCCTCTTCCTCTCCCTTCATCAGAGGATCTCTGAGTCTGCAAGTCACAAAGACCGATTTCATACAATAACATTAGCAATTAGCAGTAGCTTGGTACTAAATACACGGAGGGCACACTTGTAACTTATTGGCATAAAACAATAATAATTATGTATCGTTCTGTTCCTCATCACCTGACGGGACACTCGAACTTCACATTTATGA